>VXAU01000113.1:5085-43179 GCA_013399695.1 Formicarius rufipectus | reverse complement strand
GACCGGGAAGGGGCGGCGGGAGCCGGGGCGGCCTCTGGTCGTGCCGTGCGCCCCCGGAGGGGCTGCGGCGGCGGGGACTGCCGCGCCCGGGCGCCGGCCCCAGCCGGGCCGTGAGCGCTGCCCGTGTGCTCCGGGAAGTGTCGTGTTTATGGCTGTCAATGCCACAAACCGATGTCGCTGCCCGCGGAGCTCCGGGCAGCGTTTTGCCGCTTGGCGATGGCAGCGTTTTCGGGGCGAGCGGTGGTTTCGTTTTGCCCGCTGTGTCGCGCTGCACGGCCCGCCCGCCCCGAGCGGCAGCGGGGGCTCATGGCCTGGGGGTCCTCGGCCCTGGAATGAGCCCGACTCCTTCTTTTGTGTGTAGCGTGGTCATCAGAAATAAGCGATTCTGATACAGGGCATGTGCCTGGAAGGTGCGGACCGTGCTGGTGCCTCGTACCCAAGGGAGGGAGTGGGGTTGCTCAGCCTTCAAATAACGATGTGTCAGCAGCTGCCCTATGAGAAGAATCACTGCCGTGAATTCACATTGCGATAAGATCTACTTGCATGCAAAAGTAAAATTTGAAATCGTGGACCCCAAAGCAGCAGTGTGTTGGGGGAACACTGCAGTCTGTGGGTTTTGGTTGCTGTAGGTAACAATAGCACTGGCCCAGTAATGGCATGTACTTCGTGAGGCAGATATGCAGGGTTTACTCCCTTGTCTGAAAGTTTTCACACTGAAACTGTACATCAGGTTGATTTTGGGTTTTTTTTTCACCTTTTTTCTTTTTGTGCTTTGCTGTATAGAGAGGCAGAAACTTTCTCCCTGTATCTTCCATCTTCCAAACAAAAGATATTTTATTTATTTATTTTATGCTAGAAAAAGCACAAAGAAGCATAGATTGGAAATAGGCTGTTAGCTTGACGTTCTTTTCTGTTTTTACCATGCCTTCCTCCCCCAAAAGTAGGTTTGTGGGAGGTCTGGCTCTGCCTCTGCTTAGGAGGTGTTAGCTGGCCAAGAAATAGAGAAGTGAGTTTTTCTAAGAAGAAGGGAAGAATGTGCATCTTTCCAGGGCCATTTTTGAAAGGTGTTTACAACCAGAGCACCTGTCCTGCTGTACTCACAGTGATTAGTGGGTGCATATAACGAGATTACTCAAATGTCCAATTTTGCAGTGCTTAATTTCAGTTTTTCTTACTCTTGTCCCAGACAGTTAGTTTTCAGTACCAGCTGAACGGTGCATAAATAGATTGGGAAAATTGGTGCTCTCTTTAAAATTATCTAATTACAGGATTCTTAATGTTTATTATGTGTACAAGTGTGGTATTCCCTAAAGGTGTCCAAGATATGCCATTGCAGTAAAAGGAAAAAAAACAGTCCAGTTTACTTGAACAAGATTGAATGACTGTGAAACAGTTGAATACAGAATTTGAGGCTTCTTAGAAATACTTTCTCTAGGACTGAAAATAGGTATGAAATGTCTTTTAAGAAACATAACTATTGCAAAATAACACTATAGTTTTTCCATTATACCAGTGGAGATAGACTCATACTGTACTATATATAGTACTACTCAAATTATTTTAAATTTGTTACTGTTTTCTTTATCTTCTGTTGATGTGACACTAGTTCATTTTATTTATATTTAGTTAATTTGTTTATACATCATTCACAGTGAAACCGATGTCAGAGTCCCTTCCTTTTTTCTTTTTGAGAAAATGGCTTCCAAGTCTAGTTAGTCCCCCACATTTGGACTATATAGTTGGCATTTTTAAACAGTTCTTTGTGAGTAAATATTACTATTGACTGAAAAAGAGAACTCCAGCACTCTGCATTCTGGGTCTCACTCCTAGCATTTGACAGGGACATAATGGAACTGTAAAACCATAGCTCTGGCCATCACACAAGTGTCTTAGATAACCCCTGTGCAAAGTGATGATAAGGCTGCTTTCAGAGAACACTACCAAAGCCCTACCTACAGTGCAGAGTTTTTACTGGTAGTGTCCCTCTGTGTTGTCTGAAAGTCACTGGTAGTACTGTAATCCCCAACAACTTCTTTCATGAGGGAGGGCTGTTAAGCCATGCACCGTTCCTTAGGATAGCCTAAGACTCGTTGGGATCTGACAGACAAGCTTAATATTGGTTTCCTTATGCTAGAATTCTGTATTGCATCTTTGGGATTAAAATCTTTTTTTTCTCCTGTCACTGCAGCGGCTAATTTCTGTTTCAGATACCTTTTCCATGGATCGTGAACTACCTTATCAGGCTGGACTGTCTTGACATCAGAACTAAGCTCGTTCTCACATGAACAGATAGTAATACTGTTATTAGAAAAAGTCAGCTGTTGTGCTCAGATGAAACAATCCAAGTCAGAACTGTCAGAACGATGTGCACATATATCATTCCAAAGAATTGGTCAACAGTTGGACAGAAGAATTGGACATTACTGTCCAATGATTGCAAAATAAAAATGGTAGTTGTTCTAGGGTCTCTAAGACAACGTGTTGCCTACATAAAGGAAAGAATTTGAACAAAAAGGAGCTACTGATTTTGTGCCATTCTTCCGAACCTCTGCAAGTTCTTCATGGCAGATAAATCATACCCGGGCATGCTCAGGATCTTGTTTTAATAGATTTTTGTGTCCATAATCCCTGTTGCAAAGAACACCTGCTGCTCACCATTAGCCTTGGAAATGCTACAGTCATAAAGTGGTATTTTGAATCAATAAAGTCTCACTCAAGGTACTGAAGATCTGGCCCTCTTAAACAAATTTAGGAATTTGATGTCATGTATTCTACAATTGCAAAACACATGGGGAATCTTTTGTAGTGTGGCCTACATCAAGCTTTATTAAATACAGTAATTAACTATGGTGGTTTTAGCTATATATAGCTTTACAGTTAATATATGCATCTATTAAATACTATGAAATGGCACATTAAATAATATGAAATTTCTTTTGAGAGGTTCTGGGAGAGTGCAGTTTTGCTTGGTAGTTCTTATTAAGGTTCTCTGAAGATTGAAGCATTCATCTTTGTCTCTATGTGTTGGTGGAGTTCAGTGAAATGTATCAAGTCATTGAGAAAGGGTAGAGGTTTGAGGTGCAATGGTGCTGTCTAGCAAAAACAGTAGGTAATGACTAGTTCTTCGTGTTAGTGAAGGTAAATGCCTGTATGAAAACAAGATGAAGCTGAACTTGTGCAAGATGAGAGGACTTTCATGAGAAGAAGGAATATGTTGTGAAATTCTGTAGTAGTAATCAGGTTGTCTTCATCAGACTATCTGTCTTCATAGTGCCTAATACATCTTTAGGTGTTGCTACTCATAGTCTTTAGGCATTTTACCAGATATAGTACTCATTATAGCTACTTGTGCCGGTTTTTTGTTTGTTTGTTGTTTTGTGGGTTTTTTTTCTGCCAAGTCTGTTTTGCAGACTGTATTGAGATTACTATATTTCACAACAGGAGAAAAAAACTTGGTCTAGTTTTTTCTAGAACAGGCTGGGCCGTCTCAGTGATACCAGCAGGTTCAAGCAGGTCATTGAAATTCCTTTCTGTGCTCTGACTCCTCAGGACAGACTGATAGATCAGGTTCCTATTGCCTATTCTGTCACTGAAGGTCTGTTGTGGTATTACAACAAATAACTCCAAAGACACCTTCTTTTTCGTAACTATTCGCTCCTGGAACTGTGCTACATTCTTCAGGAATAGGAGCTGGCAAAGTGACTGTCCTGTTTTGGCTGGGATAGAGTTAATTTCCTTCCTGGTAGCTTGAACAGTGCTATGTTTTGGATTTAGGGTGAGAATGGAGTTCTTTTGCTAATTTAGAAACTTTTTATTCAAAACAGGCTTAGAGTCCCTGCAAATACTGTGTATTGGAAGAGAGTTGCTTCTTCCAAATTTATCTTGGAAACAAAATGTTGTCTTCAATGGATTCTCTTTGGAAGAAGCTCAAGATGATGTGGGGGCTTTTTCTTTTTGTTTCATTGTTACTTGTTTATTTGTACTTTGTTTTTGAAGATATTTTTATTTTGCTGGCAAAACTGAAAACATGTACTCTATGCAAAATACACATTTTGCTCTGAATATTTTTTCAGGTACAGCTTGTACCCTGGGAAGTAATTATCCAGTCTCCATACTTTCAGTATAGACAACAATGAATTTTTTTCCTGCTTTTTCCCAGTCTTGCATATGATTTATCTCTGTTCTTTAATATTGAACAAATTGAAGGAAACTGTGAACCAAAACCTCAGTTATTTATTGAGTGACTTTGAATGAAATTTGTGTTGTTGTGCTTATCAATCAGTAATTTCCAAATTCTGTGTACTGCTAGCAAATAACTTTCAGACTGCAGAACAAAATATTATATACAGTCATTCTACATTATACAACAGCTTGGTGAATGAACTTCTTGATTAGGGTAATAATTGAAATCCTTTGATACTAAAGAACATTTGTAATTGGTTTTGGCCCTGTAATGACATATAATAATAAAATAATCAAAATATATGACCAGAAAGTGTGATTCTGAGTGATTAAGAGGGAATTGGTTCTGAAACTTCACATTTCTGCAAAATAAATAGTCAGAGTAGTGTGATATCTTTTAATTTCCTATTCTTTTAAAGTTCTGTCTTGCAACTTTTTTTCAAGTTAGATGCTTTTCTGACAGTGAGGACATGTAAGAACGTATGTCATTAAATCTGTTCGATAATTCTGCTGTGGTTAAGTAACAGCTTAAACCTGGTTGGATATCAACTTCTGCAAGCCATAGCAGAGGTCGAAAAGTTTTGGAATATATTTTTCTGAATGGCAGATCTGACTATTACAGCATGACATTTCCTATCTGATTTTTGATAATTGCTGTTTTGCTAGTTATAAAACTTAAGAGTTATTTCAGAATTTGTTGTGACTTTAAATTGTTGCAGCCTTTAGGCCAAAACAAAATAAGTGATGCTACTTTTTTATTTTAAACCTTGGAACGATGCTTTTCTTACAGCTTTGTGCGATGAACAGACAAGAAGCAGGTTAGGTTGACATTAGTTTAATATCTGTAACACATGAATATACTTTTAAAAAAAGGGATTTTAGTGACTGCTTCATCTTGAGTTCTTGCAGATCTTCTTGAGCTCTGTCAGGTTTGGTGCTGTGGCCACTTCCCTGGGAAGCCTGTTCCAGTGCCCAACCACCCTCTGGGTGAAGAACCCTTTCCTAATATCCAACCTAAACCTCCCCAACACAACTTCAGGCCATTCCCCCGGATGTTGTCACTGGTCACAGTGACAGACACAGAAGTGCCTACCCCTCCTCTTCCCCTCACAAGGAAGTTGTAACTGCAATGAGGTCTCCCCTCAGTCTCCTCTTCTCCAGTCTGAACAGACCAAGCGGCCTCAACCTCTCCTCCTATGGCTTTCCGTCCAGACCCTTTACCATGCTCATCATGAGCACCTCCTTTGGGTGCTTTCACACAAACAAGGAAGAAAACTTTATCTCCTAGATACTGAGCTTGGCATATCAGTCAAGTCTGTGTGTACTCTAGTGAATATATTTCAATGTGTAAGTAGAGAGGTGATAGGGCATGGGTAACCTTTAAAGCTTTCAGATTAGTATAATGCAGAGTATAGAAGGCTAAGCATGAGGCTCAGAACTTAACTCCTAAGATTACTTTTTAGATGAAAATTGAAAAAAATTAATTCAGGGCAGTAGGAGGGGAGATGGTGAATATTTATGAAGTTAGTCAGCATCTTTTTGCTGTCATTTTGATTAAAGAACTAATAAATGCTTTAATGCAGAGATGGGAAAATATAAGTCTATAGTTTGGCAGTCTTTTTAGCAAACAGGTAGTATATAGTGTTTAATATCTGCTAACATTTGCTTTCACTCTCTTTCTACCAGTTTTGAAGGTCTATACTGATACCAGTTTTTAAATGAATGCTTAAAATTAAAGTCGTACATTCCACAAATGCACAAACTCGCCTTATTTCCTGAATTTGGTCAGGTTAGGTTGGTACGTTTGACAACAGTTTCCAACTTTTCCACCTAAATACTCTCACAGGAGCCACATCTCATGTTTGCTTCCTCATGGAACAACAGGACAGTGTTGTACAGACATCCTGTACTGAGATGAAGGTGCGCCCACCGTGTTACTGATTTGGACTCAGTCAGGTATAAGCATGTGACTGGGTGCACACTCATGGCTTGACTGAAACCTAATTGACTTAAAGATGTACCTATATCCATTTCTCTTAGAGACGTACTTATTTATGGAACTCTGTGCTGGAGGTTGTGCATAGCCAGTTGTATGATAGTTGTCCCTCCAAGGAGAGGTAATGACAAGGATAGGAAATTATATGCATAGCCTGCTCTGTGCAGTTGTGTGGATCCTTGAGGATTACTGTATGGGCACTTATTCAGGTGGACCAGTCTGTTAGGCTGGCTACCCTTCTTCTGAAGAAACTACTTGAGATATATACTGAAATGTGAATAGAAGTGTGTTGGATGTGTGCCTTTCATTGGATGAATTGAAAGGAAAGAAATAGAGAAATTGCAGCGGGTGAATGTAGTAGTGGATTTCCTGTGTCATAATAGAGTCTGTGCCTTCTGAACAGCAAGTGGCATGAAATGAGAAGTTTTTGCTGAGCCTTTGCACAATGTCTGGAGACTTAACCTTGCAAGGTAGGGTTTAAAATGTATGTTCTGGATATAATAGGGGAGAGTCAGTGTAGTGGGCCAGTGGACTGGAGAACAACTGGGATTTTACATAATCTGTTTATAAAGATTTCTAGAACATGCTAGAAATAAGCTTGAAGTTTTCATGTACAGCCTCAGTTAGTCTTGACATGCTATAAATTCTGATGTATTCAGTTGGGTTATAACAGGTTTTTTATGTGTCTTTTTCTCTTTTGGCATATAGAAGGAACAGTGTTTATTTAACAAGCAGCTATACATATTATGATGTTAAAACTTTGTAGTGATTAGGTTATGCCATGCCTGTTTTTACTGTACAAACTCCAGCCTGAATAGTCTGCTTAGGTGTGTTACCATCAGTGTAATGGCTTAGTGGTGGACAAAACATTAGTAAAAAGTCTTAAGAGAGAAGAATGCTTTGATATCATCCTTTACAGATGAAAGTTGGGGTGCAGGTTGGCACAAGGTTCCTCATTGTCTGTAAAAGAATATACACAAAAGTCAGCTTTCAATGTGCTAGCGGAGGCAATTGCTGGGAATCTCAGTGAGTCTAATAATACCATTTCAAGTTAAGCACACACAAAATGAAGAATATACTGATATCATTTCTCTGGGAGTAATTCATGAAGAAAATTTGTAATGAGTGAAGGAACGATACCTCATTAACCAATGAGACCAGCCAACTAAGATTAACCAACTTAGTGGTATTGGCTTCCAAGGATCACTTCCTTTCAGCTCAAGACTTGTCCATCACAATGAGCAAGAAACCAAGCAAAGGTGACAGCAGGACTGCATGAAGCAAGGCATCTGATACTGTCCCACGCAACATCTGTTGCTCTAAACTGGAGAGACATGGATTTGATGGATGGACCACTCAGTGGATAAAAAATTGGCTGGATGGTTGCACTCCCAAGAGTTGCAGTCAACAGTTCGGTGGAAAGCACCAAAAAGTGGGATTTCTCAGGGGTTGGTACCAGGACTGGCACTTTTTAACATCTTTGTTGGTGACATGAACAGTGAAATTGAGTGCCCCATCAGCAAGTTTGCTAGCAACACCAACAGTGAACCAGTGCCCAGAGTGATCATGGACTCCCTGTCCCTGGAAGTGTTCAAGACTAGGTTAAATGGGGCTCTTGAGTAATGTGATCACTGGCAGATTCCCTGCCCATGGCAGAAGGATTGGAGCTACATGATCTTTAAGGTCTCTTCCAATTTAAACCATTCTAATGAATTAGCAAGTAGTCCCTGACAAAACTCAGGCATAAAAAGGGAACATACAAGAGGTGAAACCAGGGACATATATCTTAGAAGAGTAGAGAGGGATGGGTTTAGCTAGCAAAGTCAAAGCCTGCCTGGGGTTTAATCCAGTGAGGGGCTTGTAGAAGCCGTTCTTTTTCTTCACATGTGTGCTGGTTTAAAACTAGCAGAAGAAGTAAACCCAACTTGAGATTACAAGTCAGAGTTACCATTTACTAAAAACATTACAATAAATACAGTGATACAGAGAAAAACTGGTTTTAACCAACAAAAACCAGATGTATAATGCAGGACCCTGAGACATGAACAGAACAGTGTTCATTAGCCCCTGTGCTGAACACCACGTGGTCCCACTGAGTACAAAGTAAAAGGAAAGGAAAACCTGTTGATGGGAATCGTGGTTCCAGTCTTGTCAAGAGTGGCAGTCATGTTGAGGTTCTGATCCTCCTCTGGATCTGGTGAGTGGTACCAGAAGTCCCAAAACACAAAGATTATATATGTTCAGGTGGGAATGCCCAGTACCACCCCCCAGAGCAGAGAGTTTCACACTGGGTGATTTAACTCTGAGTTATGAGATTTTTTTTAATCTTTGATGGTCTAGATCGTTGCAGATGCCTATTATGGCAGTCTCTAATGGCCCAATAGCAGATATGACCCCTCAGGCTGGGTGTGAAGGTGCTAATGCCTGCCCGAGGGGAGTTAACACAGCTGAGTCATTGGTGTAAAGACAAAAAAAAAAAAAAAAAAAAAAAAAAAAAAAAAAAAAAAAAACAACATACAAACAAAAACACTTCCTTACAGGGTTCTTTAACACCCAGCCTGAGGGGTGAGGTGTACCCGGAACAGCTGCTGCAAATAGTCCATTATTAACAGTCCCTCAGAAATGACACAGTAGAATACAGTTTTGGCTATACCCACATAGTGATAAACTAGTCCTGGCCCCTGTAAGGAGGACAAGATGATGACAGAGAGATGATGACTGTGGGAATCATGGGTCTGCAGGCGGAATGTGGCAAGAGAACCTGGAGACAAAGAACACGCTAAAGGGTGCAGTACACAGTATCTTCTCCCCTTTAGGCTCTACTGATAAGATCAGCCTTCAGGAGCCACAGGTTCCTGATATCAATGGGAAACAAGTAAGGCTTACCTTGGTAGAGGAGGACCAAGTTAGGTAACAGTTAAACAAAGTGGCAATACACAACTCCATAGGATCTGATAAGATTCAGTGATGAGCATGGAGAGAGCTGGCAGGTCTCACTGTTAGTCCACTCTCAGTTATTTTTGCAAGGTAATGATTGTGGAGGTGGAGGAAGTAGATTTTTACTGATCATCTTGACTATATTAAAAAAACTTCAGTTGTTCAGGGGTCATTACTTGTGAGAAATGCAAGTGTGTTGAGTTCACATTTGTAATAGATGTCCTTTTTGTGTCACAAAGTGCCTTGAGTCTTGTATATGAATGTATTCATATGGAAAATCATGCTGTGTTTTTACAGGCTATGAGAAGACAGAGGATGTTTCTGAGAAAACTTCCCTAGCTGATCAAGAAGAAGTGAGAACTATATTCATCAATCAGCCCCAGCTAACCAAATTCTGCAATAATCATGTCAGGTATTGACAAAAATGCTGGAACATTCCGTGTTGCATAGGAAAAATGAAAAGATTCTGTTTGTTCCACTTCTGTCATTTCCTCTGCCCACTGATTACAGTCTTAGACTCTGGCAGGAAAAATGAAGTGAAATGAGAAGACAGGTAGAGCTGTTTCAGTTACAAACCTGATCTGAATTTTTCAGAATGGGATGGGGAAGGTATGGATGTCTTACAGCTATACCATTAGCATGTCCCTAGAAGATGGATTTGTTCTTCAGGTTTCTATTTGCTTCATCTTTGAATGTATTCCTGGTAGCTGAATAACAATGCAAATGTACTGCACTTGAGCACAGCATTGTTTGTGCTTTGGAAATGTTGTCTTTTTCAGTCAGCCAGTTAACAGTTGTTGCTTATGAAACCAGTTTTGAATTTAAAGTTCAAGGTTTAGGGACTCTGCTGATGGTTTACGTTGTGTTTTTTTGTTTACTTTCAATGAATTTTAAGTCATCCACTAAATATTCATAAGTAATATATGTTTAAATAAGATATCATCAGTTCTGTTAAAAATCAAAAGAAATGAATGGCAGAAGTATCTCTGTCCTAAGTAGGTGTATTTTCTGAAGGTACCTTTGATAATGTACAGAAATTTTGTAGACATTGAGAATAATGTGATGGGATTTTCTATGACCTTAAGTAACTTTATAATGCTGTTTGCTTGTGTATACAACTTATCTGTTCTGTATTCTGCTTTGTTACTTGACAGTGTTGAGCTCTTACTGCAGGATACATTCATTCTCTCTTTAAATCGACTGTTTTATACAAAGTAAATACTACTGACTTAAAAAGGAGTTAGAATATTCTTTCAAGTTTTTTGCTTTTAAGTTTCTGGCACGTTGTTTTCACATTTATTGTTTTAGGACCTTATATGGTGGCAGTCAGCTCTTAAACAGATGTAAGGCTGACAAAGAGTGGAGAACTCAAACATTTTGTGCTGGTTTAGCTGAGATTATTCTAGAAAGAATTATATTCTCCTAGACTAGCAAAATCACACTTATGTCAGTTTAAAATAAAAAAATTAAAAAAAGTAAAACTTTCCATTCAGTGAAGGGTACAGGCTTTGTATTTTAACTGATTTTTATAATTGAAATTATTTCTTAAATGCATAATTTCAATTCAGTTGATCCTGTTATTCGCTTTTTGAAGTGAATCATGCAAACTCAGCGCAGAAGCTCCACACTTCCTCCGTCCTGACTTTGCACCCTCCTCGTTATGCTTGTTACACCTCTTTCCCAAAAACTTCTGTCTGATCTGGAGCCACTGGAGTGCAGTTATCAGCCCATTGTATACTGTAACCTTCAGGGTCGGGTCCTTGTCCAGGTTTGATGCCTGTGCTGCCAGCTGCCTGAGCAGAGGTGGTGTAACTACTTGACTCCTAAATTATTTTTTCCTCTCCTTGTTGCCTGTAACTGAAAGGCAGCAGAGCTTGACTGCTTCCCATGGAGCAGACTGAGATGAGGGGATACCTTCCTACCTCGACATGGCAGCTTGTGACAGGCTCTATGGGTGGCAGGAGCTTCCTTGGGTGAGGTGGTTCATGGACACCTGCAGGATGTCACTGTAGAAATCCTTCAGTTTCACTTTAGACAAAACAAATGTGTACTAGCACAGGAATCACAGAAGCTTCTGTTTCATTTGAAAGCTTGTGTAATTGAGAGGGAAAGAGTACATTTGAAGAGTTTTTTGTACTGTAATAATAGCATGTGTTTTTGTCTCTTTCTCTCAGCACTGCAAAGTACAACATAATCACGTTCCTACCAAGATTCCTTTATTCCCAGTTCAGACGAGCTGCTAATGCATTTTTTCTTTTTATTGCATTACTTCAGGTAAGATCAACAATAAGATTCTGATGTTTTAAACTTGCTGAAAGAGTGTTTATACCATGGACAGTGTTTTGCAGAGATACTGAGATTGCTGTACCATTTTTCCAAGCTAGCTGGCCTCTCAGAGTAACTGTATTGGGTAGATGTAGTGTGGGTTTGTGGATTATTTACTCCTTGGAGATAACAAAAGGCACACAAAGATTTTTCTGTAATGCAGGTTAAGTATAGTTGAAATACTGTCAGGTGAAAAAAAAACTGTTGCGATGGGAAAATTCTATTTAAAAATGTCTGGCATACACAGAAAACAGCTGTAGTTGGCATTTCTTCCATTGGAAGGTACTGCCTAAAAACTTGAACTTTATGAAATGTGTTCATGCAGGCTGTTTTGAGGGATGGGAATTGTAACTGAGAAGTGATTATTTTTTCTTAGAGGTGAGGATTGAAATTTAAGCTGAGCAAAAGAGTTGTAGAGTCAAGTACTATGGCAGCTATTTCCTATATACCAGCAGGTTAATGTACTGGTTAGGAAGGAAGCACACAGTCTTTTCTGTATCACTGCTGTAGCTTCATTAGGTGTATTTGTAAAGGGCAATCCCTGACCCAGCTTACTGAGACCTTTTTGAAGTATGTAACATTTTGCACATCTATTAGAATATTTTAGTTTGGCAGTAACTCAAGTTGATAAAGTGGATTGTGGGGTTTTTTATGCTATCCTTTGAATGCATTAGCTGATAATGAATGAAAATTGAACTTGTGATCAGGTGCACTCAAAATTACCATGAATTACTTCTGCATTTCAGATATATTTTATAAAAACACGATTTTGGCCTAATTTCTAGTGCATTTTTTAGAATGCATGATTTGTCTGTTCTGAAGGTCATTGTGTTAGGGGTTGATGTACCAAAAAAAGTTACTGAAAAGTGACACATACACTGCCATGTGAATTTTTTCCTCCCTCACTTCAGATGTCTCTGTAAGTGAAAATTGATTCCCCTGTACTTTGATTTCTTCTGCTCTAAAGTGCTTGGGGCAGTTTCATAGGAGACATCTGCACACGTAGATGTTTCTATTGCAGATGTTTCTACATCTGCACTACTAGATATTTTCTAAAGAGGGAAAAGTTCAGTGTTTCCTTAGGTTTTCTGCCTGCAAGCCTATGGCTTCTAAATAAACTTATTGCTAACCCCATCTGGCATTTCAGGCTAATCCAGTGGTCCAGCAGCATTCCTTGTGGTGCCCCTGTGCACCTTAAACTGGTGACATAGAATATAAGGTTTCAGTAAGTGTTTGAGGTTTGGCTTGACTGGTTGAGAGTCTGGCAGGTAGTTGTTGGGAATGTTAGAAAGTGGAGTGTTAGGAATTTCAAGCCCACTATCTCCTGTGAGATTATCAGTGAGACCTTAGAGTCAGAAGAAAGGGATGTAGGTTAATGGAATCAGAGTACAGGTTGGTGACCCTTTTGCTTTCATATTTTGCCTGGAAAATAACATGCGATTGGAATGGGAGTTTGGACATATATGTAGAGAGGAATGGAAGGGTAGGAGTAGCTTGAGGAGTGATAGATCCCTTTCCTTTGTAGCCAACACATAGACACTTGCCCATCATTCTGCTTCATTTCCACTTAATTCCTTGAAAAATGTGATCTGGAGTAACCTGGAAGATAGACCTATATTGGTCTTACAAGAAACATAGCGTGTATATATACAACATCATTTTCTTTCGGAAGCACAATGTGGTGGTAGCAGCAAGAAATATATTTAGTTCATAAGTAACATTGGCTGGTTTTCAAGCCATTTTAGGGTAAATTGAGTATGTCTTCTAACTGCACTGAAACACCACTAGTTAGTGAACTCTTTTCTTGCAGAGATCTCATTGTCATCACACTGCATTACCAATTATAAGTCTGTTAAGGCAGCAGTCCTTTCAACTCTTCATATTGCCATTAAGAACTCTAGCCAATATAAAGATAATTATAGATAACCATCCATGTATATCACATAAGTAGCTGCATTCTCTCATAATTTACTTTATGTACACAGTTGTTTGCCTTATCTGTGGCCATACCTGCTTAGCAAGAATGGGTTTTTCATAATAGACTGTCATAAAGCAGGTATTTGAAATTTGTAGTTAATATCTATTATGTTACAGAATATATCATCAGAGATTAAAACTGTAAAGGAGCAACAAGAAACTAGGTATCCACTCTAACAAACATCTAAATGGAAAAAATTAGTTGTGTTTTCTGAATAACTCTTTGAATTTATTTTGAAACACAGAAAAGGAAGGTAAATATTCTGCAAACAGAAAACCTCTGGAAGCAGTGCCATTGAACACTCTACTATTTAAAATGCAAATGTTCTTTTATTGCATCAGCTGCTTTTGAACTGAAGACAATAAACCTCTCTTGGAAATAATCAGCACCATGTCTAAAAAGTAAATTTGCTTATCTTTATTTATACAGAAAGTACTGCTGATTGTACTTATACGTGTCTTCAAACAGCAGTGCAAAAATTTTTTTTCTTTCTCTTTTGTTTCTATTAGCAAATCCCAGATGTATCACCAACAGGCCGCTACACAACGTTGGTTCCTCTTTTATTTATTTTAGCTGTAGCTGCAGTGAAGGAGATAATAGAAGATATTGTAAGTATTTAACAGCAATATTTTTTAATAGTTTTCTTATTTTTCATTTATAACATTACAAAAATTTTCCTGAATAATTCTGTGTTGACCCATCCTTGCCTTTTGGATGCTTTTGAAAGGTTCTGAAGCTACTTACTTCAGAAGATGAAATCTTAAAAATATGGTGTTACAATTCAAAAGCGTGTTTACTGTATTTACAAGTGACAATAGCATGACAAAACAGTGACTGTTGTGTTTATTATATAGATGTTTTCTAGTCCAATAGTTCTTAGTAATGATGTACAAGCATATTTTTAAAGTGTGAACTGGAACCAAAAACTCTACAGAACCCAGAAAAGTTCAGAATACTGCCAATTTTCTATTCAACAAAGACTCTACTAAAAAAAGTTTGGAAGCTACTGACTTCATCTCAGGTGGAATCTATTTTAAAATGAAATAACTGTTAAATATTTATTTGGTTAGAATTTTTTTGTTCCTTCCTGCATGAGCAAAGCCTTTATTCCCTCTATTTATACTTGTGAGATGGATTTAAGCTCATTCTGTGAAGGAGAGACTAGACTAACATTTACAGAAGAAATGTGAGAACTTCTAACTTTAGTCATCAAAGAAGGTAGGACTAAAAAAAATTTCCAGAACACTTTTCTTTTAAATCTTCAGGTGAAGTGCCTTTAAAAGAGTAGAGAAGCCATTTGGAATTCAGTTGAAGGTCTAGGATGCTGCTCAGTCTTGAGCAGCTTCAGTTGTCCTCCTGTGGTGCATTGACCTTGGCTGGATACCAAGTGCTCACCAAATCCATTCTATTGCTCCTCTCTGAAACTGGACAAGGGTGAGAAAATACAGTGAAAGACTCATGAAGTGAGATAAGGACAGGGATATCACTCACCAGTTACTGTCCTGGGCAAAACAGATTCAACTTGAGGAACCTAGTTGAATTTATTACTAATCAAAATCAGAGCAGGATCATGAAAAGTAAAAGAAATCTTAAAATTACCTTGTCCCACCCCCTTCTCCCTCCCAGCATAACTTTATTCCTAATTCTCTACCTTCCTGCCCCCGGCAGCTCAGGGAGACGAGGAGTGCAGGTTACAGTCAGTCCCTCACATGTTGTTTCTGCTGCTGCTTCCTCCTGAGGTAGAGGAATCCTTTCCCTGTTCCAACGTGGGGCCCCTCCCAAGGGAAACAGTCCTCCATGAACTTCTCCAGTGTGAGTCCTTCCCACCGGCTGCAGTTCTTCACAAACTCTTCCTTTTCCACCACTACCGGAGTGTTGCCACAGAAGCTCAGTACACCTCCATACCTGAAACTGGATGACTTTTTATTTCCCAACAAAGTAATTCCTGGACCTTTCTAAAAAGTGTCCTTTAGCTTGCTACTAAAATTACAATATTTCACTTTGTTATGTTTAGAATAAATAGTAATTTATTTGGTTAAATACATTTAGATGAATGAGTACAGTCACTTGTGTGATTTTTGAAGTTTTAAAAATGGATTTTCCCCAGTTGTGAAATCCAGGTCCAAGCATTTGTTACATCTCTTTATTTTTAAAGTCACTTTCATAAAATCCTTCATTTCACTGTTGTGACTTTGCAGGAGTTTGTAGACAGCAGGTTTCAGTTTTTCCCACTTCTCCAGTCCAGTGCAATTTACTGTTCGTCTTTCATGTCTTTGGACTAAGTGTGATCTGCTGACTCTGGATGGTCAGGAACACGTGGTCCCTGTTAGACAGGTGCCCCTACAGACACCAGGCTTTCATAGGCTCTTTCCAGTCAATGTTGTGGTAGTGGTTGATTTGCTTTCTTGTATTGAATGAAAACTTTAAACGAGCTGGGTCATTGTCAACATGGAAGTGTCCACTCATTTCTTTTGGGTGGAGAGAAAGGAATTTCCATCTCTGTTTCATTTTGTACAAAAGATGTTGTGTTTTTTTGAGTACCTTCCTGCTCTTGCTCCACTAAAAGCATATGCTGCAACCTATCTCCAGATGCCAAGAAATTTTTGTATCTGTTCTTGTTCTGTTTTAGTTCTTGCAGGTATGTTATGAGGAGGACAAGACATTAGATACATCATAATACAGCAAAGTGCCTTGTCCACTAGAAAGTAGTGTTCCTGTTTGTGGGCAGTTCTCTTAAGTTTTGGAAAGGGTTGCAAGTAGTGTAGTCTTTCCCTGCACACAAATAGTATCTGGGCATCTTATTTATTGTATTTGAGCAGAATTATAATGTATGTGCACAAATATGATCAAGAGGAAGAGCACTGAGCTGTAAAGGAGGTTTGGAATGGACGGTGACTGGTCATGTGCTGACTTTCTTCAGTCAACTTAATCTTCTCCTCAATTACCTGTGTGAATTGATGGTAGGCAAGATATAGGCCCATGGGTTCAATGAAACTTCTGGGTCACAGAGTTGAGTGGTCCTACCAGAGACAATGAGGTTTCCATTAAGTATTTTTCTTCTATTTGGCATTTCTAGTTTTTACTATGCCACAGTCAGCATCTCCTTAAATATATTTGTTAGTTTCTCTCTATGTAAACAAAATCTCTTTTGAAAAAAAAAATAATAAAATCAATTCATGTTCTTTCAGATATTTTTAACTGTTCTGCTGTGAATGCTTACAGACTTACACCATCTGTCAGTGTCTAGGCAAACATAAAAATGAGGTTGCTGCTACTGTACAAAGTGTCCTTTTTAAAATTACCTCATCCAGTTGCATTTCTTTTGTCATTTATTTCTACCATTTGCTCTTTGCAACTTGAACTGTATGGTTGGGCAGGGTGGGAGGGAAGACAGGGCTCAGGGTTAGTGAGTTTTGTATATATCGACTAAGGCAATAAAGTTCTCATTACCAAATACTGTAGAGATACCTAAATCAGTACAGCTGTGCTGTTTTTTCCTGGGATTGCTGACCATTTTCTGTATAGTATAGTTTTTTCTCTTAACCTTAAGTTTTCGTTATGTCTGTTTCTTTACACAGTGAAATATCTAGGATCTCCAGGAACAGTAATCTTCATCTAATATTAAAGCTTTTGGATAGGAACCCTGTCTACCGATATCAATAAATATGCTTATCAAAATAATGCTTTTAGCTCAAGAACGAAATGTTTCATTTTCTGGAATGAAATCCCAGAAGAAAAAGATATTAGCAGAAGATATTATTCATGAACAGCATGTGTTTTCCATATATGCTTCAAAAGTGCTAGCAAAATTCGTGACACGCAGTGCTAGATTGTCGGCTGTTTCCAGAGATTGTCACTCATCATAGCTCAGAAAGCAACTGAAACTAAACTCTCACTTTTCAAACTGAAGGAGATTCACCCTGTGGGCAAATAGATGTCTGCGTTGGTCAAGCTATGCTTTCCCACTGATCAGGGATGATTTAACTGTACAGCCAGCCACATTTTTGAAAGAAGAATCTGTTGATAATTGTGAAAATCTAGTAAAAAAATAATACTTCAACTTTGCTAAGTTATAAACTGGCCTTTTATGAGCTGATGGGTCAGAGTCATACCAACATTTTTTTTAGTAATAAATTGCTTAAGTAGCTTGATATATTTATTTCAATTTACAAGATTGCTTCTGATTTTGTTTGTATTTCAAAGGCATGAATTCTGTACGTCTGTTCAAAAAGCTTACCTAAACTGATTAATTCTATTAAAATTCATTTTCCAAAACACGATCCTGCTCAGGAAACACTGATTTCATTAGTCTTAAATACTGTATTTAAACTAGTGCACTCCTAAACTTTTTGTATCTGTGATTGGTCATACCTTGAAAATGCTGGTTGTTAATACCTGCATCAAAAGATTACTGTCAGAAGATTTCTTAGAACTGTATTAGAATTGAGGGACACCATGGCCTCTTTAGGGGGGTCTGCTGTCGATTTTTGTTTGTTTTGCAGGCGTTTTCACGGAAGCGAAGTCATACATTTACGTAGTCATTGCTTAACTTCAGATCTGTATGAGACACTTATATGAAGAATTGTTCCATGATGTTTGCTCTGGTAGAATCATCTCCTAGTTCCAGGAAAGGGCAAAGTTATGGTACTGAACTGCACCAGTTCCTTTTATAAGGAACTTGTTTAGACAGTGATTGCCCATGAGAGGACGTTCTAGTACAACACAATTAGCCTGGAACTGGGTGTGACTTTCCTGTTGATCATAACTATGCAAGTAATTAATAATTCTGTTTAAATGTTTAATTGGTTTATTGAGTAAATGAGTGTGGGGGGGTAATAGACACAGGTTTTATATAGAAGTATGAAAGCTTTCTTTTATCACCAAAAGTCTTTAACCATTGTGCATTTTTAATTTAGAAAAGGCATAAAGCTGATAATGCGGTGAACAAGAAACAAACTCAAGGTAGGACATTTTTTGTGACCATTTTAAGGAGGAGGGATGTTGAATTTTTGCAGATGGTAGTAATGTAATTTGAACTGCTGACAGGTAATTGAGTAGGAAATTGCATGGCAGATTACTTCAAAATTTGGAATGTAAATAGTTGAAATAGTAATTTGCAATGATATTGGCCCCATTAAATAGAATATGTTCTAGGTTAGGGTGGGAGGTTCCTAAGGATCTTGAACATTTACTCATTTAGCACAGGTGACACTGTAGCTGTTAAAAGATCATAATTACCAGTATATTTAGCGGGCCTACATTATAACTAAAAGTCTGTGCATTTCTGAATATGTGTGATTACTACTTTGATTTTTGAACAATATGCAAGAGGAAGGAGGAGTCATAGAATAGAACTGTCTTTATATGCTGCTTCAAAACTATAGGTAAAGATGAATAGAGTTTTTTGGGGTTTCATTTTTTTTTTTTTTTGTTTTGTTTTGTTTTTAAATGAAATAAATGTAATAGTTTGATGAGACATTTTGCCAGTATATTCAAAGCAAAACTTTGGAAGGTACATTTTTAAAATAGATTTCAGTAAAGTAGTTTTAAATTGGGTTATTTTGGCTCAGAAGTGAGGGAAACATTAGCTAGTATGTCCTGAACAGACTTGTCAGATAAGAAGTCAAAATTTAGGTTCCTTCTTTGATGTCTTCGACTTTTCATGTTATTTGTTCTGAGGTAGGCCTCTCTTGATAGAAATGTTCCTTTTTTATAAACAGAAGGATGAATGACTATCATGTAAATTTTATTGCAGAAAGTATGAAAAATATCACAAAGAGAATAATCTTACATGGAATCCTTTTTAAATAAATAAGAAACTTAAGTTTCTTAGGAAAGAATGGAGTCATTGGTTAAAGGTAAAAAATAGTGTAGCAGTGCTACACACTGGAAGCATAAATTTTAAAACCTACCTAAATTATGCATAAATCTTTACTGTCAAATTTATGGGGTATGGGAGGGCATGAAACTTGCGAAACTACTGAACATGTAGCTCAGTAGAAGGTATGCAGAGATGAGGACAGGGAGACAAAACTATCGCGTGAAAGCACCGAGAGTAGAAATCTCCAGAGGGCAGGACTGGAGAAACAGATAACCTCTTAGCTATACATAAAAACAAAGGAAAACTTAATGCAGACATCCAAAATTCTTTCATCCATCATTCATAGCTTTTGAGATTACAACCAACAGTTTAGATGGCAGTGAATCTTGTAGTGCTTTTTCAGTTTTTCTCCAGAGTATACCAAGTTTTCATAAAATATCTTTTTTGTTCTCTTAAGAAAATGGATTTAACTGAGTATCGGTGTGTGTTAATTGGGCTTAAAAGCTTATCAGATCAAGCTAGGGTTAGAGTACTCTTGAGATTTCAGGTGGCTCAGCATATTTTCATCAGTCTGACTCATCCATTAGAGAGCTGATTTTAACTAGTTAAACCAGGAGGAAACAAATCCTGAAACTAAAAATGACAGTGTCCTTCCACATCGTGGGTTCAACTGTCTAATCAAAGGGTCCAACAGACACTGGAGGCAGCATGCATAAAGCAGTGAAGGCACACACCTTTGCATGGGGGGATGACAGGACAGGGCCTTCCCTTAGCAGCCAGAAGCCCCTTCTTAAGTTGCTCCTGGCTGGACCTGGTGACTTATATTTCAGACCTGCAGAACGCCACTGACAGTTATTCTACTGTAGCTATTTGTGAAACTTAGTTGCCTGGATTGCTGCAGAGTATATTTGTAACTCTCATCAGTTCTTTCATGTTCTTGGTGGCATGGCCCCATGAACAGTATTGCCGACACGAGGGAATGGAAGTAAGTGGTTGGTGGCTCAATTATGAAATGTCTTGGGTTTCTTAAGACAGTGTTACAACCACTGTTAAAATCATGCTGAATATGCAGTTTTCCCAGTGAAGGGAAATGGTTTGTCAAAATAGATTTTGTATAATGATCAGCTAATTGGTGAGACAGTAGTTAAAATAGCTTGCTTACTGACAGAAGGGGAGACTGCTCCATTTACCATTGCCCTTGACCATATGAGCACTAATAAATTTGGGATAAGGAAAGAAAAGAGGGTTTATCTCTTCCTGAAGAAATACTAAGCAGGTTAAATAATGATTGGAGAAATCAATGAGATAAACAAGAAGAGGAATCAGTCTGGATCCCCTTTTTTTAACTCAATACATATGTAAGAACTTGGTCCTGATCAGGTACTTAAGATATAGAGTTTGAAAGCTGCAAGACACAGTGAAAGGGAACAGTCTCTTAAAGCTATCTGAATATTGATGCATAGCATTCTTTTCATTTTCCTCATGCATATCAGTCTTCAATAGCTTGTACCTGAGGTTAAAAAAAAGTTACCTTTATTATTCTACTGAAAACACAATCTTGACAGTTAACTAGCAAGCAGGGCATGGGCTTTGTATCATAGCACTGACACTTAAAACTGGAATAGTGGGATGTGGATGCAGTATTAATTGCAGCTAGCAGGGGAAACTATGCTAAATGTTAAGCTAAAATAGCACGTATTGATTTGAAGGATTTCCAGTATGTTTATGAAGGAGATGGCTGCAGCGATCCTGAAGTTCTCTGATGTGCCAATGACAGTAGAATAGATGAACAATAGTAAGCTTCCTGGCACCTTTTTACAGATCTTTTTTATATGAATCTCATCAATACTTGAACTGAGGAAAAAATAATCTTGAATTTAGCCCACCTCCCCCAGTAATTTCATAACTTTCTAACTTCGGAACTTTTTATTCCAATTACTAATCTATTTTGGAAAGCACGACATTGTCGTAAAATCTGTATGAGATTTATTTGATTCTCAGACCTTGTAAAATGTTCTGATTGACGTTTTACTAAGAGTCAATGGTACAAAAACTGTTACAAAGAATATATGATGTATAATTGAAATGCTTGACTCAAATCCATAGAAACAAGGCATGCCGTAAAATATTATGTAAATGAGATATGTGTATGGCTTTTAATAAGGAATCTAGCACATTACCTGTATACTGCAGTTAGAGTGTATGACTGGAAAATTCTTTCTTTTTTTCCTTTTTTTTTAGTACTACGAAACGGTGCATGGGAGATTGTCCACTGGGAAAAGGTGTGTGTCTTTACTGGAGACATTTAGAGCATAATGCATACTTAATATTTGCCTAATTTCTCCAAATAATTGTAAATTATAAAACTTAACTGGTATTATGTGACATTTATAATCTCCTGCATTTTATTTTTTGTTTGTTAATATTTGGTAATAATGCCAAGGTTGTGGGTTCAATCCCTATATGGGCCATTCACTCAGGAGTTGGACTTGTTGATCCTTGTGGGTCCCTTCCAATTCAGAATATTCTCTGATTCTGTGATTAGTCTGTCAAAACATACTTTCAAGTCAGGTTAGTTTTGATGGCATGAGTCATATAATACTGGTGGGATTAAGTTCAGTGAAAATAGCTTGAACAATATTATGGCCAATGGCAAAATTGTACACTTCCTTGGTATTATTTGGTTTGCCAAGGCAGAAACTTCTTTGTGGAAACTAGTTACTTTGTGTGTTTGTTGAATTTCCTTGGCTTAAATCATGAGAACTTTAAGGACTATTATGCAGTACTTAGGAAATGACTCTTAAAGGTAACTTTCAAGGACTAAATGGTGTGCTACCTATTAGTCACTTGGTCTTACTGGTTTCTGTACCTGAAAGCTTGAAGAAAATTTGACCCACAGTAATTTGGAAGAAAGGTTGTCTAAGTTTAGAGAACTTAGAAAATTTATAACTAAAGTAGAGAGACAAGTCTCCTTTAATTTCAAAACAAAATTTAATTAAGGTATGATAAATGGAAGGATAACAGTTCCTAGCTATGATTTATATATATNCCCCGGCTAGTGATGTCTTCCTCTCTCCCTCTCTTGGGCAAAGTCAAAGAAAAAAAAAACAATCAAAAAAAAAGCTCCGTAAAATCCAGGTATGAGAAAAAGAAACAGCAGGAAAGGCAAAGAAAGAAACCGAACTCAGGGGTTTCTCTCTCCACCGTCTCTTCACTACCCACCTCCAAAACCGAGTCTGTCTGCTTCCCCCCACCCTAAATCACCGGTCAATCTTGCTTCTTTGTTAGAGGCAAATGGACCGGGGCAGGCCCATTTGCGCCTCATTCTGGCAGTGGGGGAAGAAAAAATTCCATTAGATTCTGAACCTATAACAAAGGTTCAGATGAAATTGGCTTATACTTGGAAGAAGCAAGAATAAGGTATATAGTGTGATTCAACAACAGTAATCTTAGATGAGATTAATTTCTTCTTTAACTTCTTTAACTCAACTTCAGTCTTCCAATAAAGTATTTTACAAAACTACCTAAAGTAAAGAACAGAAGGTCAGGGTTAGGCCTATTAAAGATTAGATTTCCAAAGAATGCCAGTGACTTTTGAGTACAACTCCAGTTGTAGAATCTAACTTCTCTTAAGTGTATGAGTTTTTAACAGTATTTTTAGCAAATTCAACAGGTAAATATTTGCTGTGTTTAAAACAAACAAAGCATATATTGTTTGAGACCATTAACCAATTCCCAGTTTTCTTTCAGGTAGATGTTGGAGATATAGTTATAATAAAAGGCAAAGAGTATATACCTGCTGACACTGTACTGCTCTCATCAAGGTAGAGATGCCCACTGATGGTTATAGTGTAGAGGCTGGTTTCTCTACCCTGCATTTATTTATTTATTTATTTGTAGTTGCTCCAAGGAAATAAAGAATAAACAAAAATGCTTCTGTTTTGAAGTATAGTCTCTTGTTCATTCGGTCATGTAACATTTAAGACAATGTTTCTTTAAACTGTGACAGTTTATTTTGCAGTTTTGAAATTACACTGTCATTCAGTTTATCCTTAAGAAAAGTTTAATATGTTATTTTGTTGTTGAATATAATAAAAATATAACGCAAAAAAGGCTGTTTCTCTGTCTAAAAATTGGACCATAACTGCCATATTTAACTAGATTGGCTTTTTGAAATGTACCCAACAAATTGCATCCAATAAGTAAATAAAAATGGATATATTACAGGGAATAAAAATGGTTTTTAATGGATATAGTCACAAGATTGATAGTTGAATCAGGAAAAAAGTGAACATGAGATGTGAGCCATCAAATTAGCACTGTCTTTATAAGCTGAACACTCACTTTATTATCTAATATATGTACTATGATGATTTCAGCACTGAAAGCAAGACTTAATTTATAGCATGTTATCCTGTGACTATTTTTACATGGACAATCAGAGATTGTTTATCATCATTTCCTTGGACAATTTTATTTTAAAAATCCACATCTTACGTGGAAGATGCACATTTTTCAACATCTATTTGATCAGGTCAGCAGACAACATACATATTCTAAGAACACTTTTTAATGAATATTATTTAAATGTGATCAGTTATATTTTAATTCTTTGTTCTGGCACAAGCAGAAGCATTATTGTTATGTGTATGACTGTGATTTAGGTATAAACTCTCTGATCCCACTGAAATTAATTAATCCATTCATACCTACAATTAATAAAGGATCTGATGTGTTTCTGTTGACAGACTGTGGTATAGACTAGTATATTCTGTCTTCCAGTGTATCTCAAAATTAAGTGTAGCTCTTTTTAAAACACTTTATTAAATTATTATTACATATAAAGTAGTTGCCAGATAATACTGTAAATTTTCCCCACAGTCTGTCTTCAGTGCTAATGTTCATCATCATTTAGTTGTGTTTGTTTTGTGTCCTCTACAAACTTTTTATTTCTTGTACTTTACTTGTACTTTGAGAAGCATTTTTATGTTTTATTGGTGCTTCTCCACTAAGATCTTCATAGGCAGTACACTGCAACAAGAACACTTGTTCTGTTGGCCTGATAATAGTTTCTGTCATGCTAATCCTGGTGTCTTGCGGATGGAACAGATTACATCCTCTCAGAGCAGCTTCTTTGTAATCTTCATAATCTTCTAAATTTGAGTCTATGCCTAGGTGTCTTCACAGTTTTGCCCTCTTGGGTTTGAAGGATGTTTGCATCGCAGTGTTCTCCAGTTGTGGTTTACATGCAGAAAAATACCAGCTGCCTGAAAAGCCTACTTCATAAGCCTTGTCCCCCCAAAGGAATCTTATTATCATGTGTTGATAAATTGAAATAATAGTTAGCTGCTACTGAACTTGGTCAGGACTGTTACTGCTTTGTTTAACCTCACTTTATTGCCCTTACCAGAGCACATTATGTGTGTCTACCTATGATCATTACTCAGCTTGAGTTTTCCTGTCAAGTTTTCTTCCAGGATCCACTTTGCAATGGGGACTCTTTGAATCACGATTGCTTTTCTGGACTTGCTTCAGGCATTTCTTCCAGCTAAAGCATCTTCCTTATTTACTTTACTAGGATCCTGTTGCAGCTCTCCTTCCAGGACAGAGCCCTGTACTACTGCATTACCTCTAATTCTGTCTGCATACCAGTATTTAGTCTCCTGCATCTCTAATCTCCATGTGCCCATGTATTCTCCAAGAAGGCAGTCTCATCAATTTTGATTTTCAGGTGTTTATTGATGCCCAATTACATTCTATATTTCAAAAGCAGTTCAAGTATGTGGGCCTGGTTTTAATTCATACTGATTTTTTGTTCTTTTTGCCAGCAGTGCCAGTTTGAAGAACAAAGGGATCTTAACTATTTTAGGAAACTATAATCTCTTACAGTGAAAGGACACAAACTGCTATGATTTAAGTCCATACGGTTCTTGCTAGTTCAGTGTTAACAGAAATGTACAGAACTGAAACCAAATACAAAATAATTATCAGCATGTCTACATAGACAAGGTGCTTGTCACCTGGCTCTTCAGAAAACTTGATGGAAAATCTTAAATGTGGCATTTATATTTTTAACTGATGTGTGAAGTGGCTAGAAACTGTCATTTGAGAAATAAGCATAACAGTTTTTTTGTTTTATGTTATTACAATGTCATTGTGTTCTGCAGCTTAAAATTGGTGCCTTACAGTAAAACAATCCACTTGAGTAAAAATGAAAGTGTTCTAGCTTTTTTTTCTGACCTGATTAAAATAGATTTTGAAAAAATGGTCATCAGACATTTTAATTAACATGTATTTTTTGAATAATAATTTAAAACTCTGTCTTTTTGTCTTCATTTGTTTTGTTTGTTGTTTTTATCTGTCATTTATTTTTCTGTTCTAATCATTTCAAACTGGGATGTGTAGGTGGCAGTAGGGGAAGTAGTGAAAGTGACCAATGGGGAACATCTCCCAGCAGATCTCATCAGTCTGTCTTCAAGGTTAGAATAAACTAGTTGCACAGGATAAGTGTATGTGGGTCCTCGTATACCAAGTACAAACAACACTGCCATATTAATAATCTTTGCTTTGCTGTTCACCTTTCTTCAACAAAACCTACACATTTATAAAATGAGTAAGGGTTCAGTTGATAAAAGTACAGGTTATTAAAGCATAAATACACACTAACATTCCAAGAAATTAGAATTTGTTTCAGTCCTCTTTTTTCTTTTACACTATTCCCATGAAATTTTATCAGACAAAATGTCATTGAATAAACAGTTAAACACCATGATAAATATATGTTCAATTCTTTAGAGCAAATTAAGAGGAATGTGCATTTCTACCAACCCACTGTTTTCAACAAAGAATATAGTTTAATTTTGGTAGGACTGGTAGAGGACCCTCTGCACAAACTTGGATGTTGCACAATCTCTGCTGCATGCGATGGCAAAAGCAGCATTGGTCTTGTGTATTGTGACAAATGCATGTTTCTTAGACACGTCAGCTTTGTGCTATTGTCTGCACTGTTGCCACACTTTTTGGTTTTCCCTAACAAATCAATGGGCCTGCCTTGATCTAACTGTAACTTACTTTGGAGGTCACTGCAATCTGCTACAGTTAATACAATTAAGCATGTGTCTCACTTGAAATGTCTTTGCTGCCTTAGTCTGTTTTAAAAGTGCTTCAGAAAAATAATTTGTTTTTTACTGTTAAGTAATAAAAACGCTGAAGTTGTGTTAATGTCATATATAAGTGATTCCTTCCAAACAATCTGAATAAATGTTATATTTTTAGAAAAGTTTGCCAAGAAAACACTAGCCTGAAAGCAGCTTATGATAATGATTTGTCACATTTTAATGCTTGTACTTTACAAAATTATGTTAGAATAAAATATTGAACAGTAACTTGCAAACAATCTAAAATTAAGTCACTGGTCAGTAGCCACTGTTGCATTAATAAAGAAAATTTTAAAAACACTTGATGCTTGAATTTCGTGTTAGAAAGAAGGAAAAGATTAGAATCTTCAAAGTTGTGTAGAGAGTAACCATTAAAATTTTATTACTTATTTGGTCATTTTCAGAATCAAAACTTCTTTCTGTCATAGATTTAAGTAGTAGATGTTCTGTCCTCATGCCCAGAAAATGGAAGCTGACTGGACTAATTCAGTAATCCTGACCTCTTAGGCCTGTTCTTGTTTGCTGTCTACTTGCAGAAAAGTAGTTTTCAACTTCTGTGTCTTTACTTAACTAGTTAACAGTTCTATCATGATTGTGATATGATTTAAAAATCTAAAAATATTTTACAAAATTAAATTATTGTGTTACACACCTAAAACATTGTATTGAAAAAGTTAAATCCAGGGAATTAGCCATTTCGCAGTATGTCTCAAATAGATGAAGTATTGAAGTAGCAATGTTGAAACTTTTACCTTATAAAAAAACTTTTGAAATGGCGTAAGGATGATGTATTTCAAAAACTATTATGTTACTTTTAATTTAGACTTTATTTTGTAAGAGAACCCTTTGCAAGAAACCTTTTGTGTCTAAACTACTGTGCTTAGTGTAGTAGATACTACAAGTGCACTATGCTTGTTCCAGTATCCTAATTTTGTGTATAAGATAGAGCACTTCTGCTGTGTACAGCACTTTTATCGATGTTCATGTAAGGAAATAGGTTTTGGCAAACTTTTCTGAAAATGTAAAGTACTGTTAGTTTTTACAGATTTGGCTGTAAATTACTCTAGTTCTGAAGATTTGATAAGACAAACATGTTTGCATAAATAGGTATTACAACATTACAGGAAGCTTACGGATTTTGATATTATAATTTTAAATTCAGGAATTTTTTTTCTTGATAGTGAACCACAGGCCATGTGCTACATCGAAACATCTAACTTAGATGGTGAGACAAACTTAAAAATTCGACAGGTAGGAATTCCACTTTTGAGAATATTTCTAATGTTATTTTTGTCTATTATTGCTTTTAAAAACATTTTGTTATATTAACGGCCATTTTAGAAGACTATGAAATTTTACCGGTTTGGATACAAAGCTACGGGTTATTGGCATCATAAAAGTAGAGGAATGAATGGTTACTCCTAAGTCATTCTTTCTGCTTTGTTTCAGGGTTTTTCTTTGGGAAAATAGGTGGAAACATAAATAGTTTGAGTATTGGTTTTGTTTCTAGGTAATACATGAGGCAGATGCCCTGCAGACAGGAGCTGATAGCGCCAGTATTGTCCATCAGGGGCAGATGGGGAATAGTGGTTTTTTCAGTGACTGTGCTGGTCAACACAGGGACAGTCTTGCTGACCTATGTGTTGGATTATGACCCTGTGTTGGTCATGGTGTTTTAGGATGCCAAGGTGACTTTTTCACTGTAGTGTCCAGCAATGTGAAAGCAAAGTGTAGCCGTCCATTTTGCTCTCACAGGGATACTTGTTTTCTGATCTTGCACTATCAAATTTATAATACATAGATTTATTATTGAATAGTGATTTTTAATGTCATGACACATAAATTTTGTTTACAGGGTTTGTCTCTAACATCAGAGATTAAGGACACTGAAAGCTTGATGAGACTTTCAGGGAGAATTGAATGTGAGAGCCCAAACCGACATCTCTATGACTTTGTTGGAAACATCAGACTGGATGGGCATGGGTATGTAAATACAAGGAAGAAGTTTTTGGGAGATTCAGTCTATCAGTAGATAGCTATATGTGGTTAAACTGCTGAAGTTAAAATGGTAAATATTTTTTATATATTCCTTGATAGACCTTATTCTTCTAAAATACTGAAGGGATAAAACCTTACTTCTAAGCCTGCAACTTAAGTTGTTATAGTAGTTGTCCTTCAGAAGGCAATAACTATTAATAATGGAAGTTCTGGGATATGCACATAGTAACTCACTTTGTAATCAACACATCCATTATAGAAGCTGAATAGAAATAGTTTCTTGTCTGTTTTTTTAATTGCTGTTTTCTTCTGTTTTTTTAAATTTGGAGTGGAACAAAGCTGGTCACTGTATACCTCAAATTCTTATAATTCAGTAGCTGAAAGGTGTTTAATACTTTAGCTTACTGAAAGTATGCTCCTTTAGAAATAGACCACATGCATTTATGACATACGTTTGTAAAACTGCTTGAAAATTCTGAAAATACTTAAGTGCATAGTAGATAGTGATATTCAGAGTCTTCTGTAGATTCACAGAAGAGTCGTTGCTGGATCCAGAACTTCTGAGTCCTTCATTCCCAAAGATTTACAGTACTTCATATTTATTTTGTAGGTAATTTTTTCTCCATATCAAGTATTATTCATGTTTGTGGTTTTAGGCTGATACATATAGTACTAACTAATTATTAAATGCCTCTTTATTTTTTTTCCACTTAATATTCCCTTTTTTATTTACTGATTTCTTACAGATGCATTCCAGGAGTTTTCAGTCGCAAGAGTGTGGATCTATTATAATTCCACTGTACTTATCATTAAGAAGAGAAAAACATTTACCTGTAATTCTTCTCTGAAGGTAATAGTTATAACAGATCCACACATTCATTCTTTCTCCCTAGCTAGAGGGAAAATCACTCTTTTATTTTTAATCTAATAATTTATTTTTTAAAAACGGACGTAAAAAATAAATCTTGAATGTGCTGATGGCTGTTATGCCTGAAGAATGTGTAGGAGCACGCCATCTGCTGGTCAAGCAATTTTTCATTTGAGAAATCCAGTTTTGGAATATCTTGACTATAGTTCCTGTGCAGTAGGATAGTTCCAAAAGTGTGGCTCTAATATAATATTTACCTTCAGTGAAAAAGAATTGCAGGTAAGTAACTCTTTTTGGATCCTGACCTTACTTCAACCTGAAAAATCAGGAATAAGTTCTTTTTCTACCAATATTAGAGGTAGCACAAACTCATCTAATTGATATTTAGTTATCCAGATCTTTAAGACCTTCCTACCAGATTATGTAGATCCAGCAGTTGTAATTTACACTTTGTCCACTTTATCTTAGCATATTTGCAAAAGCAATACAGGGCACTGAAAATGTATCTCCCTCTTCATTCTCTTTATATAAGTCATTAGAGTGCAATAAATGTTTCATCTGGTTGACCTTTTCTATCTTTTAGTTTTCCCTTCATGGAAGAGCAACTTAAAATAAGAATGGTTTGGTTTTTTTTTTCTTTTCGATACTCAGTATTCAAGAAGGTAGAACACCACTGCAGTTATTTTGCCTTTTAACTAAATCTGTTGACTAAAAGAGGCAAAACTTGTCTTGGTATCCTCAGCTTTTGAGTGAGCTACCTCTTAACTCCAAAGTGTGCAGCTTGTTATTTTGCTCATGAATATACAGAAACATGTCAACTTGATTTTAGTCCAGAAAGGCAATTAGCTAGAGAAAGGAGAAAACTTCTTTAGACTGGATTAATTTGAAATGATGACTAGACAATGTCTCAGAGATTGTAACAGCATTGTGCAAAACAAGAACAGATACTGGTTATCCAGACCTAAAGTAAATGTTTTCCTGAAGACATTCCTAAAATTTTGGCTGAGTGAAGGATGCTTGTTAACAAAATCATTTTGGTATATAAGCTTCCAAATGTGCCTTACAAATTACTAGCTCTCCTCAACAGCTCTGTTGGGAAGGTATTGTGAAAGGATATTTCCCCATTTAAGAGCATCCCTTACTGAATACTACCCAAATATATTGCTAAGAGTCATTCGTTATGTAGAGTACAAGAGGAATTAGATGAGTTAGATCAGTTTTGAGAAGGTTGATGCTGGGAAATAAGACACTTGAGATCTCTGTCAAGTCATTGCATCTTCAACTTGTTAGAGGGTGGGATTTGATCACAGTGTTGAGGATTAGTAACATGATACCTAGCAGATCTGAGCTTTCCATGCCCTTGGTTGCCTTGCTGTCTGTTTTCATCTCCTTGGTCTGTGCACTAGTTCTACTGGAGACAAATCGCACTGGCTTCAATCCCAGTTGTCTTCTGACTGTCTTCCCAGTAAAAGACTTGAGAATAAAGTCCTGTGCAAGTTGAAGAATTGTATCCATTTGAGAGCCGCTGTCCTGATGGGGGAGGAGGGAAATCAGTGGATTCTGCAACAGAAAGGACTTTACTACATACTCTTCCCAGTTTTTAGAAAGGAAAAATGGGAAGATCAGGAAGTGACAGACAGAGTCTTAGAACCTACCTGACTCTGGAAGGAGTACAAGAATTTAGAATTGAAGGTTTTGACTTCCTCTCATTTATTAGGAAAGGGGATATGAAGTTTTTTGGCATTCTGGAGAAGGTTCAGTTCAAAGGGTTTCTAATTTACATATGGGAGACTTGCATATAGCTATAGAAAGTTATTTTCCTTACATCTTTTGCAACATTCTTGTTAGTGTTACTAGACTGAAAATATCTCATTATTCTTGGAATGATAGGTAGTCCATTGCTTAACTGAAATGTCTGTCTTGTGTTGAGGAATGGTCTGAAAGTCTTAGAATGGTTCTGATTGAGGAACACCAATAAATGGAAGTGCAGAAGCAATCTTTCATGGCAACAGGGGCCTCTCAATGATTCTGGAGTAATTCAAACCCCAGAGATTCCTTTCATACTTGAAAGGACATTCAGTTTCCTAATCTTGCCATGATATGAACACATCTCAAATACAAAAGCAGCACAGTTCTGATTTATAAAGCATGTAAATATCAATAAATATGTTTAATATCAGTAAGTGTGTTTTATATTTCAGGGGTTTTTTGCCATATCTTCTTTTGATGGAGTGCCTGCTCCTAGAAATTGTTTTTCATGGCGGTATTATTCCATGTTTCTGTTGATGAGATACACTTCATTGCTGGGGAGAACATTTCCTTAAACAATCTGTATGCTCTCTGCCAGTTTCCTAGAAACTAAGTTGTGGTGGGGTGTTGTTTGTTAGTTGTTTTTTCTAGAAAAACACTCAAATATTTTTCCAGAATAATTTTTTTCCTAGTTTCTGCAAGAACTGATTCCAAAAAACTTGTTTGCCACTAATAATTTAAGGAGAGGGATAATGTGTTGTTTCCTCTTTATTTGCAGTCTTTAAATCTTAAAAGTTTGTGTAAGAGGAGGGAAGGACACATGATGATCCAGAAGAAGTTGCTACCTGAAAGTTGCTCACTGAGACTGACCATACTCATTGTGCTACCCAACATGTTACCAAATATCATGGCTTTCTCAGTCACTTCATATCTTATATATCAGACATATAATTACTGTTATTAACCAGTTTATTTCTGATCTTAATATGTGTTGGTTTAGAGATAGTTTTGTGTAAAAATGCCAAACATTAGAGCAATTTTGACAAGTCTCAAGTGGTAGCTGGTGTTTATAGAAAGTTCCAAAATAAGGCATTATTGTCCAAGGAAAAAAGTAATAATTATCTAATATTTTTATATTTTAAGAAAACTTGAGCTACATTATATGTATAAGGTCAGCTGTCTGAATTTGAGATGTTTCCATTGTCTTCTGAAGGTTCGTTGCTCCTTAACTCCACACAGTTCTAAATGAGTAACAGAAAAAGGTTTACCTGGTTTTGCAGTTTAAAGAAGGTGCATGAAATATTACTTTTAATTTTAAATAATTGTGTTTAAAAAGCGTATTTATTTCACTGGAAGAGTGGATTAAGTTGAACATTCACAAAATTACTTAATTTGAAAATTGCTTTTGAAAATCAATTTTGTAAGAGAAAATTTAGGAAAAAGCTTTGTAATTATAAATCACAGGAAAATTATACATTTTTAAGTTTTTTTACATTTTTGACTTGCTTAGTAGTATCATGTTGAAATTAGTAGTCCATAATAAAAATTAAGTGGTAGGTAATATTTTTGGAAACTTAAATTTTTAGACTTGTTTTTAACTGTCAGATTTTTTCTGTCAACACTCCCAAAAAGTTAACTGTGAAAATAAGGTTCCTAATGTATTTACAATAATCATCTGAATTTTGAGAAATTAGTTTTAACAACTGCCAATTATGTTTATTCATTGAGATTGATTGTTTTAATGTTAAAATGTAAAACTTCTTCCCTCTAGTACTGTTCCATTGGGATCTGATCAGATTCTTCTACGAGGAGCTCAGTTGAGAAATACTCAGTGGGTTCACGGGATAGTTGTATATACTGGACATGACACAAAACTTATGCAGGTTTGTCACTTGGTCTTCCTCTAGACTATCTTTTCTATTACTTTAATTTACCATTCCTCAGTACTGAAAATCCTTTCAGAAAACATGGCTTGATTCAATATAGTAGTGAAATGTGAGTAATAGAGCATCTTTCATTGAACTAACAGCATTAAAAATAAAGCAATTTCTTGTTATTTTTAGTCAGTCACAAAGTAGTTTTTCCCCTAGTAAGTATATTCATTGATTTTATTTTGTAGCTTGTGCTTTGAAAACTAGGGGGTTTTTAGCAAGTTGAGTCACTGTAGTTTGCCTGTTCATCTTTTTTTTATTTTTGATTGCTTGTAAAACTGTGCTCTTTTGGATCTTTGTTCAAGTACAAAGGTAAGCATTCATGTCAGAAAACAAAATGAGGAGGGAAGAGACTGAAATTACCTGGTGTGTTTTGAAATATCAAAGCTGAGATGCATTTGTTGAGAAAGAAGAATGCTTTCAGATTGGTCATACATGTCTTATTTATTGCTTTCCCAGTTTGTGAAATAGTTCCTTGGAAAAGTGTGTTTGTGTTAGCAGTTGTCTTCTACTGCACTGATACGGTATACGCACATTAATTTTTTATGTTTGCTGATAGCTGTTTCTGTTACAGGTGTTCTGCATGATTGTTCAAACTGCTGTGACACAAATCTAAATCTCTAATTCATAGATTTATTAGCTGCTTTTTTTTAAAGTGAAACAGTGCATTTATATGATGATACATTGGGGAAAGTATTTAGAAAAGGATGCAGTAATATGTAATTTTTAAAGCAAGAACCATTTTACCTCATCTAGTGTTTAATAGCTGCTGTTGTATTTTGTCTTTTGCAGAATTCAACAAGTCCTCCTCTTAAAATGTCTAATGTGGAACGTATTACAAATATTCAGATTTTGATTCTGTTCTGCATCCTTATTGCCATGTCTTTGATTTGCTCTATTGGTTCAGCTATATGGAATCGAAGGCATACTGGACGAGACTGGTATCTTGACCTAAACTGTAAGATGTAAAATAATATTTTAATATTTTAGTATTCAGTTGTCTTTCATATTTGGAAAGGAGGATGATTACCATCCTTTGCACAGTGGAGTTTTTTTGTCAATCTTCGTTTTGGTTGTTGACTAAAACCATTAGGCTAGGTATATCACAAGTATAAAATCTGTCTAACTGTACCACCTAAGCTCTTACTGAATTCAGGAAGGGTAAAATTTGTAGTTTGCCTATACATCTTTCAGGCACTTTATGCCTGCAGCTCAGCAAAGTCTGTATCAGCATCCCACCGGCACAAACAGCCAACTTCCTAAACATCAGACTAAAACCACTTTGAGCTTTCAACAATAGATCACGTTTAAAACTGCAGTGACTTTTCTGAATTTTTAAACTCACTTATCCCAGGAAGTGATGCTATGGCTTTTTTAATTTTTACTATATAGGTATTTATCTAATTATTGGTTGCAAACCTTGGACCTTAACAGGCTTTTCCTAAAGAAAGGTAAAAGAGGCACAAGAGATCTCATCTGACATATTTTACTGGGCAGCTATGCATGGTGGATGCAAGGCAATGTGATGCTATGTAGGCCTTCACAGGACTGTGCAACCTATAGATACAGTTTAAATCTCTGTGAGGACACTACATTTAAAGGAAGTTTTCATGAATATACTTAGTGGTTAATTATTCATTTTTTCAGTTTCTTATGGTGAGCCTAGAGCATTTTTTACTTAGGCAGTAGAACCAGAACTAGACTTTCTGCTTCTGAAACAATCGGTCTTGAGTACAAAGCTTCTGAATGTAGTCATCAAAGTAGGAATTATAGAGGTTTGGTCACTTTTACAAGAAAAATCGAGTTCTGATTTGAAGGCAATCTTCTAAAACCTCTGTGTCTGCCTTTATGATGAACCTTTGTTTATTGAGGACCTTGCTTCTTTTTGATGCTGGGNGAAGGATAACATTAGATGTGCTTCAACGGATTCTTCTTTTCAATGTATTTTTTTTCCTTTTCTGAGAAATGTTAGTTTTAAGAATGCAGTAGTTACTATATAGTTAGCACAGTAGTGAAGCAGTTTAGAAATTGTTGCTGTTATTCCTGAAAAAAAGAAACACGAAGTAGTGGCCATTGATATTTTGTGTTTTTCATGTGATTGTCCTTGTCAGTTTATTTTCTGATATATGCCACATGATTAAATGAAATTATACTGGGGTTTGTAAAGTATGCCCTTTAAAGCTGCATTCAGCTTACAGTTGTTCTGGTATCAGGTCCTTTTAATATGTAGGAAGTAATTTATCCCCTTTCCCTTTATTTGTTTTTAAATTTTATTAATTTATTTTTAATTATTTTTTTTATATTTAGTTTTTTCATTTTTTATGTGGTAGTGAAACAGGTTCCCACAGGGCCCCATCTTTCTAAATGCTGTTAATATTTAGTCATAACAATCTATTGCCTGCAGATGATAAAAAAGTGATGGCTTCTACAGCGTCTGAATATTATTTTATTTACAGGTAACAGTAGGTATCAAACTTCTTTAATCTTGGTAGTCATTATTGAAAATATGAATTTCATGCTCAATGTATGTTTTTTTAATGTACTTCATTTGGTGCTGGAGTTGATATTAATGAATGTATCCAAAACCTTTGCTCCTGGATCTTGAAGTAACAACCAGATGCACATTGCATAGGCAATGGAAACCTGTCTGAGGCTGTTTTGCTTTGAGACATCTTGGAATACAGACAGGCAGGCTCGCTCTTTTCCTGTTTTGCTCTACTGGAGACCAGACTTTCCCGTTTGCATTCTCTCTGAGGTGCTATTGTTAGAGTTACCTAAAACTTTAAAAGAAAAAAGTAGTATAAGACTGCGTGTTATAGATGTTAATATTCATATTTCCAGTTGTTTTTAAACTTTCATTAAAGTCTCTGATTTGATCTCTTCTTTTCATGGGGTGTGAATTTACCTTTTTTGTAGTATTTGCTGGGTCGAGGGAGAATGTACAACGGTGTGATGGTGGATAGAGAAAAAGTTTATTCCACTACATATTTCCCCCATTCAGAATATAAAACTGTAGAATTTTGAGTTTAGAATTTGGTTGTTTATATAGATATTCCCAGATTATGATCTTAAAATATAGCATAAGGGGAATAACTGGTAAGTTTGCTTTTTAGAAATTGGAGTAGATGGCAAAGAACTCTGCTATTATAATAGAGATCCTTAACTCTTAAGAAGGTCATATTTGTGGGCAAATGGTACTGTAATTAATTCCAAAGTTTCCTTCTAGACTCAGAACATTTTAAAAAATCAACAGTTAACACAATATTCTCAATACACTGTATGTATATATACTTCCAAGTACAGTCTCAAATATTCATTTGATTTGCTTTGGTTTTTGGCAGATGGTGGAGCAAGCAACTTTGGATTGAATTTCTTGACTTTTATCATTCTCTTCAATAATCTTATTCCAATCAGCTTGTTGGTTACACTTGAAGTTGTTAAATTTATCCAGGCCTATTTCATAAATTGGGTAAATATTATTTTTATAATATTCATTGACTTCTAAAAGCAAGTAGTTTACAAGTAAGTGAAATGATGGATTGCTTGTCTATGTGTGTCTTTTTTCAGACTTTTTAAAAATGTACATATTAAAGTATACTGTTTATTATTATTGGACTCTGAGAAGGTAATAATAAGTTATTTTATTTATTGCTCTTATGCCTGCACCAGATTGATTTTTGGAGCAGGTTTTGGTGCTTTTTAATTTCTCATTATTGATACTCAGTTATCACTTTCATTCAGAATGATCAGAAGAATTTTGCAGTCCTGGGCTGTTTTGTCCAGTTTCATATCTTCTTTCTAAACTTAGCCCATGTTTTGGGGGTTTTTTGGCATTTTTGTGGCATTTCTTCCCAGTACCACCATAGTTTAATGAAGTGAGGTTTTTTGTACAAAGACAATGACTGTTAGTATTATCACTTAGGAAATATATGAAGCTCATTTTGGCATACTTACATTTGTTTTTCTTCATGAGTAATGAAAGGAAGGAAGGATTTACTTTATTGACTCTGTTTGGGGTAGGAGTCAGGTATTCTCTTTAAAGCCATGTAAGCATGCCTTCCATTTTTTTGAAATGCAAATTAATCATACCATCCTGAACACTTTAATCTGATTCCTTGATCAGTTGTGTGAAATAGATTATTGTGTGTGAGATACGCTGTGCAGATAAGATACAGATAAGAATGTGGGTGAAGTAGCAGGTGAAGCATATGCTTTGTTTTAAAAGTTAAATGATTTTTTATTTTAAAAGTTCAATACTTTTATGAGCAGTCAGCTGGTTTTGATTTCTTAAATTTTTCGTGTTGTAAAACAAGTTGTTGACAAATAGGAGAATGCAATTAAATTCTTCCTTTGTGTTCTGTATTTTAAAATAATTATTCAACAAGCCCTCTTCATTTTGACTGTGTAGATTGCAGGTGTTTACACACAAAATATAAAATATAGTTTTAACTTCTCTTCCCACGCCAGTTTCATATCCTGAGGGATTAGTTGCCTTTAATTTATCTTATTCTGGGACTCTGGACATTTGTTTTAAACGTTATTTCTGTGTATATGTAGGTCATATTGGTATGGAGAAGCTGGTCATCTGCAATCTGTTGCACTACACTGCCATATTTCACCATGTTTTGGTATTTTGCTGTGTTTAAAAGTAAACTCTGATGTTTATTTTTAACAAGTAAAAAGAAAAAAAACACACCACTTACAATGTATCTTACATTTATTGTGTAGTCTTAAATTAATCTTCATGTATTCATCTCAAGATATATTTATCTTCAAACTTAGAAATGACTGTGCATACAATAGAAATAGATAAGACTGACTTCTTTTTAAGAATTGCATTGAGTTATTTCTGTTGCTAAATTCATTTAGGTGCATGAGTATAACAGTTTTTCAATAATACAGATCACTAGAAATAATCGGAGTAAAATCTCTCATGAGAAAATCTTGTTTTTTCTGTGGACTCTTGGAAGTGATCTGATTGTGTCCACTTCCCAAGTTGAAATAATCTTAAATAGATCTAGATTAATGTTTGGTCTTTTCTTCTACACTTACCTTTTCTATTTTCATCCTAGATTTTTTGTAAGAAGATGTGGAGGATTAATTTTTACTTTTTTTTTTTTTTTAATCTGTAGGACATAGACATGCACTATGA
>VXAU01000112.1:0-15139 GCA_013399695.1 Formicarius rufipectus | reverse complement strand
CAGGTCGGGCCCCGCCGGCTCCATCGCCAGCCCGGGGGCGGCGGGGCAGGGGTCGGGGCCGAGGGACACGGACGGACACGACACAGCGGGGTTGGGGACCCCTCGGGAGAGCCAGGGGTGGGGGGAGGAACCCCGGGACCCCCGGAGTGGGGAGAGCGGAACAGGGCAAGAGCGGAGCTGGGGGACCCCCGGCAGCCCGGAGGGAGAGCCCGTGGACGGGGGAACGCCCGGGGGGTGGAGAGAGGGGAGACTCCAGACAGCCCGGAAAGGTGGGGAGATGGAGAGGGGAGACCCACAGGATTGCTGTGCCCCCAGAAACAAAACTTGGAGGTGTGAATGTCCTGTGTTCCATTCCTGTAATGTTTCAGCTTTACTGTCACCTGTGGGCTGTGGACAATGTGTGTGACAGGGGAATGAGCTCACTCTTCCTTACCCAGATATCGTTAGGACATGTTGGTGTCTCCTTGACGTGTCCTTCCAAGGATTGAGCTGCCCTCCTGGATGCAAATCTGTGCCAGAGCATCTCAGTGTTACCTGAATGCCCCAGGAAGGAGGGGAGAGATGCTACAACTGAGGAAATGCTGTTGGGTTTATCAAGTGAACTGTGTGTGTCCTTGGCAGAAGTGAGTGCTGAGACCTTGCACAGAGACCTTAAGAAGGAGTGAGACATTCAGTGATTCCTCTGCTCTCAGCAGGGTCTGGTTTCTCCTTAGGGTAACATGAGGTGGGGTGATTGATCTAATCTCCACCTCTGATCCCCAAAGGTGCAAACACAGGGCAGTTGGGAGCAAGCCTGTCCAGCCCCTTATATGGCCTGAAGCCACCGTGAATCTCTTTGCCTCCCACATCTCTCAGTTGCTCCCTCAGAGTGCAACAAAAATGCTGGGGATTTCTGACCTCAGAGACCCAGGCACAGAATGTGGGTAGAAAAAGGATTCCTCTAACTCCTTCCTGCCATCCATGTCCTTTAGAACTGGGAGTCAGGATTCTAACAAGCCTTTCTGTGTTAAGAGGCATTTCCTCAGACAAATCCTGAGTATCCAGCTCAGTCCCTCTGCCACATGGCCACAAACCCACTGCACTGGGGCTAGGGTGGCTCCTCCAGAGGCCTGGCTGCTCATGGCACACCCACACAGCATAAAGGGAGCTCCAGTCAGGGAGCTGGATGAAAGTTTTCCCCAGAGAAGGAACAAGGGTGGATGAGCCAAGGGGAGACAGTCTATGGGAAATGGCACCAGTCCAGCACAAAGCAGCTTGTCCTGACATGTCACTGTCCCCAAGAACAGGTACCCATGCCCAGATGCAGCAATTGTCCAACAGCAGCTCCATGAGCCAGTTCCTCCTCCTGGCATTGGCAGACACGCGGGAGCTGCAACTCCTGCACTTCTGGCTCTTCCTGGGCATCTCCCTGGCTGCCCTCCTGGGCAACAGCCTCATCATCAGCACTGGAGCTGCCACCACCACCTGCGCACCCCCAAGCACTTCTTCCTGCTCAGCCTCTCCCTCACAGACCTGGGCTGCATCTGCACCACTGTGCCCAAAGCCATGCACAACTCCCTCTGGCACACCACAACCATCTCCTACATGGGATGTGCTGCACAGCTCTTCTTTCTATTCTTCCTGCTTGGAACAGAGTTTTGTCTCCTCACCCTCATGTGCTATGACTACTCCATTGCCATCTGCAAACTGCTGCACTACGGGACCCTTCTGATCAGCAGTGCTTGTGCCCACATGACAGCAGCTGCCTGGGCCAGTGGCTTTGTCACTGCTCTGCTGCACACAGCCAATACATTTTCCTTGCCCCTGTGCCAGGGCAATGCCCTGGGCCAGTTCTTCTGTGAAATCCCTCACATTCTTAAGCTCTCCTGCTCACACGCCAACCTTCGGGAACTTGGGCTTCTTGTGGTTAGTGCCTGTTTAGCATTTGATTGTTTTGTGTTCGTATTTTTTTCCTCTGTGTGGATCTTCAGGGCTGTGCTGAGGATCCCCTCTGAGCAGGGACACCACAAAGCCTTTTCCATGTGCCTCCCTCACCTGGCTGTGGCCTCCCTCTTTATCAGCACTGTCATGTTTTGCCCACCTGAAGCCCCCCTCCATCTCCTCCCCATCCATGGATCTGGTCCTGCCAGTTCTGTACTTGGTGGTGCCTCCAACTCCCTCATCTACTGCCTGAGGAAGGAACTGAAACATTTCCTGGGGAAACAAATGACTGTGTTTTTTCAGAAGCAATGAACAGTGTCTTCTGCAGAACATTCAGTATTTAGCTCATTGCAGTCTCAGCCTTTTATCTTTTTTTTTTCCCCTTATTTTATTAATTGGTGTGTTTTCTTATTCTTTTTCTTTTATAATGTTATCAAAAATTAATGCCATTGCTCATAGAATTTATACATCAATACCTATCATTCTTCTGTAATGCAAAGACTTTCAAAAGGCTTGTTCTCTGTTCTTTTCAATTAAATAAATACCCTACCCTGATTTCTCTGAGTCCAGGATTCTTTTGCCCCCTGACTTCAGGGTCAGTGCCTGTGTGCAGAGGTGGAGGGAAGAGACTCCCAGCATAGCAGCACAGCCAGAGACAAGGGCACTTGCTCCTTCCACATCTGCTCTTCCCAGCTCCACACTCTCCTTCCCAGTCCTTCTGTTGGTGCCAGGCCCGAGTGTTCTGCCAACTTGGTCACATCCTACTGTGTGTCCATCCTGGGGTCACAGGCAGGGACATCCATGGGCACTGTTGGGAAAAAGCTGGGCTGCACCACAGCAGCTCCATCAGGAAAGGGCATCTCCTGAGGGCAGAGCAGGGAGGCTTTGCTCTTCCTCCCATGTCACTGCCAGAAATGTGCCTAAGGAAGTGTCCTGGCAAAGCAAATGCCAGTGCCCGGGTGCAGAGTGTGAGTGTGCAGGGTGAGGGCACGAGCAGTTTCCTTGCACAGCCAGAGCTCCTGGGATATACCTGAAGGAGCAGCAGAGCAGGTCTGGGCTGTGTTTTTGTTCCCTGGACAGACTGGGGATGCATCCTGGGGCAATTGTCACAGAGCAGCCCCTGTGACCCCCACTGCCAGCACTGACCTCTCACCCCACCTGCAGGAGGCTGTTTGTCTCTCCACAGAGAGACATCGAGTGCTCAGGCTGGAAGTCCATGTTTGCTTTGTGCAGAGGAGACTTCGGCATCTGCATCATGTGTGTGGTGATGAACATGAGTGAGCAGAAACAGCATCAGCTATTCCTGGGGATGAGAGGGGTAGCGCTGTGAGGTCACTTCACTTTAAGAGTCCCATCATCTGGGAAAGCCCCTGGATGCAGCCCTGGGATGTGCTTCTGTGCACAGAGCTCCCCGTGTCCATCCCTCAGGCCGTGGGGCATCTCAGAGTGGGGCAGAGCAGGTGACAGCCCACAGGGCTGAGGTGCCTCCAGCCCCTGGCAGTGGCAGCAGGAGCCCAGGGAGACACTGAAGCTGCTGCCAGGAACTGTGTGTGTGTGTGCAATGGCAGGACTCGTGTCTCTGAACAGCCCTGGACATGTGAGCAGGGCATGAGCCCAGCTCAGCTTCAGGCACCTGTCACAGCCAGCCCTGACATTTCTGGCGGTGCCTTCTGGAACCAGCCCCATTATCCCAATCAGGTTTCTCCCACCTGCCTCTTCCAGTTCACTGCAAATGCTCCTGTCAGCCACTTTGCCCTATCCTGCCTTCTGCCTGGTCCTGTCCCTGCCCAGCAGGAAAGCAGCCTGGCTGGGCAGCATTTCCCTGTGCAGGCACCAAGGGCCCTGCAGGCAGCAGCAGCTTTTCCCTCCAGCAGCAGCATTCCTGCCCTTTTCCAAAGCACAGGGCACAGCTGGGCAGTGGATGCAGCCAGAGGCACCCACACCTCCATGGGTCACCCCTCTGAGCTGCTTGCACAGCTTCAGTGAGCACCAAACACAGAAACAAATGCTCTGTCACGGGTGTCCAAGCAGGGGAGAGGGGACATGAAAAAGTTAAAGGAGATAAAGAAGTTAAAAGGAAGAGCTAAATATGACTAAAAGGGGACTAGGAAAATCAGACAGCATCAATGGAGTCTTCCCTAGTGAAAACCGGGAATATCACCAACCTTCTGAAAAATCTCTTCCTACTCTCTCTTGAGAATTGTCCCATAACTGTTCTTGGGAACTGCCTCACTGTGGGTCTCCTGGAGGGAAACTTGGAAACCTGCTACAGCTCCACCACCCTCAGCATGCCCTGAGTGGGGCCAGCACAATCTCTGCTCCCAGCACTGTCACTGCCATGTCCTGCACCTTTGGCATGTGAGGAGTGTTTCCTGCTCTTAGTCCCATCCCATGACCAGCACTGAGCTGTTTGCCAGCCCTGCTCTCTACAAGACTCATGCACTGGAAGGGTTATGTCCAGCAGAGCTGCACCCTGGTCTGTGGGAATTCTGTCAACCATACTCATCATTCTCTTCTTGTGCCAGACTCTTTGGGGCCTCAAAGGACTGCACAGATTCTTCTGCAGCCTGGCTTCAGTGCTGGAGCTGTCCTGTATTGACACCAGGACACTCCTGTTCTTTGCTTTCCCAGCCTGATTTTTAGTCCAGTCTCCCCTTCTTGTTCCCAGGGGCATCCTGTGTATGTTTCAGAGCTGCCATCCTGGGGCAGCTCCTGCCCAGCATGGGCAGCCACAAGGTCTCTCCACCTGCTCCTCTCACCTCACCAGTGCCAATGTTTTCTGCAGCATCCCCATCCCTGCCCAGCTCAGCCCTCCTGAGACAGTGTGACACAGCTCTTGTCCTCCATCATAGTATGGTTCCTGCTCACCCGTCTCACCCACAGCCAGAAATAGTCAGGGCATAGAGGCACCAGGGAGATGCTCAGGACACCCATGGAATGCACAGAGAGACCATCGGAGTGGTGGTTCTGTAGGCAGAAATCACTGGTGCCTCCCTTCTGAACCACCCTGAGGGCATGGACGGGCACGTGTTGTGTTTTGGGCATGAAACTGGAACTGTGGAATATGGAAAAGGCCCTTGGAGTCAGGATATTGAGAAGGCTGGGAAGTGTCATTGTGAGACCTCTCTCAAACCCCTTGGAAAGGGCAGAGCCACCCCAGAGGGTCCTGGGGACTTGGGAAAGTCAGACATGGAATCAAATCTGCAGAGAGGATAGGAAGAGAGAATCAGAGAGTTTCAAACTGGGCAGGCTGAGCAGGGAAGGGGATATGACAAATCCTTCTGCATCCACCTCAAGGCATGGGAAGGACAAGGCAGGGATTGCAGAACCACTGAGGGAGGGAAGAGAAGGGGGTTTTGTGTGCCCAGACATTAGCAAGGCCTTTGACATGGTCCCCTGTGGTCACTTTATGGCCAGACTGGTGACAGTTGGACTGAAGAGGTGGAACACGTGGTGGGCAGGAAGTTGACTGAATGAAGAGTGTCAAATAAAATCCATGGTACAAAGTCCTCTTGGCAGCAATGTCCTGCTGTGATCCCTCAGTGATCAACCCTTGACCACCAATGCAGTTCATCTTTATTATCTCTCTGTACAATGGCACAAAATGCATTCTCAAGTCCTTTGTGGATGATGCCAAATTTCAGGGAGCCCTTGAACAATCTGTCTTTGTTTAAAGACCAGTATTGGGGTGGGAACTACAATAAAATTAATTCACTCTCATTTTATTATCCACCAATACAGGGAGACAAAATACAAGGAGGTATTAAGAGAAAAAATAAGTTTACTGACAAGAAATACAGCAACAGAAACAACAGTATCAAGAGTTCAAACCAACTACAGAGAGAGAATTCCCTTTGCCTCTCCACCCCAACTCCCTTTTGTATGCAGATAAAACCGGTGATCAACACAGGCTTCCCTTCCCTCTAATCCCCTGGGGGAACAAGAAATAAAAAATAAAACCATGGGAAAGAGGGGGCAAAGCAAATTCTGGAAAACTCTCTCATCCACAGTAAGCTGTGCTGCCGAAGACAACTCTGACAACAGTGCCCAAGTGGCGGCAGAGCCGGCGGCTATGGTCCCTGTGGTGGTGGGGGCAGGCAGCAGGTCTGCTAATTACATGGACTTCTGGGCAGTGACAGGGGCCGCTTAGATCCATGAGGCCCCAAAATGTCACAGTGTCCCCTTTGCACTATGAGATTCCACAGTGTCACAGTGTCCCCTTGGTTCAGCTGGGCCCCACAGTGTCACAGTGTCCCAATGGCCTGTTGACTCCATGAAGTTGCACAGTGTCATCAAAGAACTGAGTCTCCCAGTCTGAGGGACATGAGGAGGAACTGGGACAAAAGGATGAGGCAAGTGGTAAGGGAAAGAGGACCTTGGCCAGCAGAGATGAAAAATTTAATGAGGTAAAAACAGGTTCAGGTAATGCTGAGGATGCTGCAACCCTGCCCATGCAAACATTCCTGACAGACTTTACCCTATTTCATATGTCAAGCCCCAACCTAAAATTGTTGCTCCTCCCAGCGAAAGGAATCCACTGCTCTAATCCCAACATCAGTTTGAACTCAAAGGCAAAGCCCAAAACCATAAAACTAGACTCTTTTTTGTGCCCCAATCCCGAAGCTCTATTGTTAGTATGAAAACCCAAATTTTGATCCTAACCTGGCACAAACAGCTTTTCCTCTAAACATGAACCAGACACTGCCAGCAGAACAACAAACCTTCTGTAACATCTGGCTTCAAGAAGACAACATGTCAATGTCAGTGGCCTTGATAAAGTCTGGGCACACAACATCCCCTTCCCTTCCCTCCCACAGGGGTTCTACAATCTCTGCCTTGTCCTTCCAACACCTGGGAATGGCTGCTGGAGGACTTGCCATATCTCCTTCCCTGCTGAGCCTGACCAGGCTGGAACAATCCCAATCCTCCTCCCTCCCCTGTTGGCACACTGATTCCATGTCCCCAAGACCTTTTGGGATGGCTCTGGCCTTTCCAAGGGGCTTCAGAGGGGCCTCACAATGACATTGCCCAACCTTCTCAATATCATGACTCCAAGGGCCTTTTCAATATCCCCTGGGTTTAAGTTGAGTGCCCAGAGCACAACACGTGCCTGTCCAGATCCGCAGGGTGGTTCAGAAGGGAGGCAGCAGTGATTTCATCCTACAGACACACCACTCCAATGGTCTCTCTGTGCATCCCATGGGTGTCCTGAGCATTTCCCTGGTGCCTCTATGCCCTGAATGTTTCTGGCTGTGGGTGAGGGGGGTGATCAGGAGCCTGAGGATGATGGAGAACAAAGGCTGTGTCAAACCATTTCAGGAGGGCTGAGCTGGGCAGGGATGGGGATGCTGCAGAAAACAGTGGCACTGGTGTTCTGAGGGGTGCAGATGGAGAGACCTTGTGCCTGGCCACAATGACCAGGAGCTGCCCCAGGATGGCACCTCTGAAGCACAAACAAGATCCCCCTGGGAACAAGAAGGGGAAACAAATCATGGAAAGCAGAGCAGGAGTGTCATACCAGTGCAGGAGAGTTCCAGCACTGGAGCAAGGCTACAGAAGAAGTGGTGAAGTAAACTGGGTCCACATTGTCAGAATAAGAAGGAAAAGATGATTGTGGATGACAGAAATCATATTCAATCAGTCCCCTAAAAAGAAAGGAGAGCAGAGAAGTTCAGGAATCCAGGGCCAAAAAGCAGATTGACAGATTCCTCACAATTTTTCATCTCTCCTCTCCCACACTGAGACGCAAAACAACCATTGCAGTTGCCCAGAGCATTTCCATGAATTTAGCAGAGGTGTTTTCTCCATGGGGATCAGAGGCAGCATAGAGATACCATGGCAGATACTTCCTCAACAGTACCCCTCTCAGGATAGGAAGGCATCCCAAAATCTCCCACGGTCATTCCAGACCCCATCTCACACCTCCCAAACACCATCCCAACCCTCCCAATCTGCATTCAAGCCCTTCCAATTTCATCCCACTCCTCCTGGGCTTGTAGTCCCTCCTCTTTGGTTGCTGATTCCCCGTGAATGTTTTTTTTGTGGGCTTTCAGAAAGTTGATGGATTGAGCCATTTTGGGAAGGGACTGAGCCCTTTTGGGGTGGTATTGAGCAATTTTGAGGCGGGATCGAGGCATTATCAGGTGACAGATCGATCGTTCATGGAGTTTTTACTGCAAATTGATGGAGAAAACTCAATCAGCCTGGATGCCTTCAATTTTTGGGAAAACTCTTCCAAATCCACCCAAAACACCAAAATCTCCCTGAATATTCCTTTGAACTCAGTATTTATCCCTAATTATCAGTGATATGGTGGGGATTTAAATGTCTTTCTGCAATATCTTTATTTTTACCGCAAATTCAGGTAACTTTAAGGGATGATGATTGAAGGATGGAAAATCAAGGACAAAAAAAAGGCATCAATTGAGTGTGCATAGGGTTGGGTGTCCCATAGAGACGCAGGGCTTATGCAGTCTTTACTCTCCTTGTTTGCTTTATTCTCTGCTTTCAAGGTACTTTTAGGGTCCATCACTGTTCAGCAAATAATGGTGTGTTGACAAGAAAGATTTGTGTTCAAATGGTTTTAGAAGTTTTTCTTGGAAAACATAAACCACTGGTGTCTCAGGACATTATTTGTTGGAGCCTGATCCTGAAGACAACGCAAGCTGGAAATACAAAGGACATTGAAGAGCAAACAGTTGTACCTTCTATTTTTGGTGATGTGGTTTTGGGCACCATTTCTTTTGGAGAATGAGTGGCATAACAGTTGGACATAGCATTTGGACAAAGGATTGAAGTTTTGGAGGAGATTGCTTGTCTGAGTTATCGTGGAACTTAGGACAGAAAATCTGGGGAAAAAGTTCTGTCTGATTTGATTATGTATTGGTATTAGTTACTTTTGTTCATTAACTCTTTAAGTTCTTTTTATTAGTAGGGTATGGACTTAATGTGTTTCTTCAATATTTTTGTACTAAAATAGAGTTCTGAAATAATGGGTATTTTTACGAAATGTATTAATAAGAAAATTGAACTTGTCACTTCAAGTAGCTTCTATCTTCTACAGCTGTGATACATGGTTTATGAAAGAACTAGTTCTTCTACTTGAAGGGCAACATTCTTATAAAGTAGCTATGATACTTACATTGTGATAGCTGTGATACCACTTGTGAGAGTTTGAATATAGAATTCATAACTGTTGGTCAAAGTTGAAGATTATCACAGCTACAGAACAATATCTGAAAGCAAATGCCTGAGATTATAGTGTTTGGATGTAGGATTGAGGGTTTACAATAAACCAAGTATCACTAAATAAGCAAGTGTAGCCTAAATTGTTTTTCTGTGTTTTGTTGGCTTCTGTGTGCATATAACTACTTAGCATTAGCTGAATTGGATTTATCTGCAGTGTTGTGTTGAAGCTGTTGCAGATATGCATGAGGAAAATAAAGCTGCAGCAGATGGGTGTGGCCAAATCAGGAGTGGTGCTCAGCATGAGGCTGCTTTACTTGCCCTGATGCAGAAGACTGGCTACAGCATCGTTCAACAAAATGGGCAAAGAATATTTGGTGGCCCTCCACCAGGTAAGCATTTCTTTGGAGATGATGAAGTTTACTTTCTATAAGGAGAGCTATACTGAATCAGTCTGAAAATCTGCGTGACCTTATGTTGTGTATCTTGACAGTGAGCAGTAGTAGAAGATTAAGAAAATGGTGTTAGAACACAACATGTCCGGGGTCCTGATATGTTTTACAGTTTACAGCAGTTTAAAATCTCTTGAGCGAGACTGTGTTGAATGTTTGCTCTTGGTGGATTTAAAAATTCACAGCTTTCAAGGCAGCTCAAGTTGACAGGTAGCACAACAAATGTGAAGTTGAAGATGCAGGGCATCACTGACCAATTTGTGAGGCTTCATCCTGTTCTTAAATAATTTCTACAGTATTTCCAGTATAATTATGATTTTCAATTAGAACATTAGCCAGAATTGCATATGTTTGTTTAGCAAAGCTAGTTTTATTAATCTGTTAATCTTTTATGAGACCGGATATGTTTGACAAGGTATGTCTTCCATAAATCTCTTCATTGACATTAGTTCTATATCTTTCCCTAAAATCTTCATGTATTTTCATAGTTGCTTAAGTTGGAAATTGCCCTAAGTTACTATAAATAGGTCTAGGCCAGATGAGACTTGGATGTTTGAGACAGCTTGTAAGAAGCTACAACAGTGTTTGAGACAGCTTGTAAGAAACTACAATGATTTTGTAAATGAAGAGTTTCAGTATGAATTTTGCTGGTTTAAGATGTGGTTTCTATAAGCTTGTGTTGCTGCCAAAGGATAGTCTCAATGTCAGCTCTGTTTTCAGCACATATGGCTGAAAATTGTCCCAAAAAATTAAAGGTTTCATTCCCCATGGCAGCAGGTGGAATGTGTTTCTATCGCACATTTGCTATCACTTTCAGTTTAGTGGGTTGCAACCCCTTGGGGCATGGGAATCTGAGAATCAAAACTTTGACCCTTGGATGGTCCTTCTATGATAGGTTTCTTTGTAAGCTTAAGTTGGTCAGTGTTACCAGAAATGCTGGTAACAGACAAATTTGAGCATTTGAGCTCTGTTTGGTGGAAATTTGACCAGATTACTTGCTGAGCAGTGAAAGATACATTTCATAGGGCTGTAGCCCCCAAGTGATGTGAAATATTAATCTCTTCTGTGTAGTGTCTGCTGGCCTTCACTAAACATTGCTATGCCTGAGCATTGCAAGGGTTATCACGTCTCTGATGCACAGTTTAGATCCCTCAGACACAGATCTGCTGTAGCTGTCTTGGCACTGGCACCGTGAGCAGGACTGCAGACAAAGAGGGGATTCATCTAAGGATGGTTTGGGTAGGGTCAGGTTTCCACAGAGCCTGGAACTGGCAAACACACTGCAAGTTGTCAGCACATCTCTTTGCTAGTTTGGTTTGATGATACTCCAGATGAGCACATTCTCCAACTATGGTGATTTGACATTTTATTGCCTCAGGGATCAGCTGTGGTCAGATTTGGCAAAGCCAGTGGCATCTTGCCAGCTGTCAGATGTGTAGTCCAAGGCTGGAGCTCCTTCAAAGAAGCTGTGTGAGGAATCCCTTCTCGTGGTTTGATTGTAAAAGGGAAGCAGTTCGTTTCAAGCGTCTGGTCTTGCAATGATCTCCAGAGTGCTCCAAGGTTGACCAGGGAGATCATGGTCTTTTCTTTGCACCTTCACTGCTTCCTCATGGGGTTTTATGAACAGCACACTTACTGTCTCCCACAGCATCAGGTTCTTTTGCAGAGGATGCTGGAGCTCTCTTGACTCACCCTCTCATGGAAGTCTGGACCCACCAGGCTCTAAGTCAGTGACATGTTGTTCATCCAAACATTGATTATTTCCCTGGGATCAGACCATGTATGCTGGTCTTCAACAGCTTGAATCCAAACCATAGAAGTGTCCATGGAGAAATTCCTGTTTGTTTCAGCTTTGGACCCGGTTCTGACAGTCAACACTGTGTTGAGTATGAGTCTGGATCCTGCTGGAGGCAGTATCTGGTGTAGCACTATGTCACCTGCTTTGGATTCCCAGTCTACAGATTTTAAACCCCAGAATAAGTGTTCCACTCATCTCCCTAATGGTTATTCAAGAACACAAGATGGGAAAATGATTCCTTGAATCATCAGGGCTAACCCCCTGCTCTCTCTGTCAACTCTGCCACTCAAATCCTTGCATAAGTCCCAGTTTTGACTGTAATTCAGTTGTTTGGTCCTTTAAGCCATGGCTAGCCTTTCATGCATGCTGCATCCTTTTTTCTTCCCAACATGCGAGTGTGTTGTAGAGTCTTTTCTAGCAGAACTTGTCTGCTGTCATTATCAGATCACACCTTCTACTCCCACCCCATCTGTGCCTGGCACTATTTTCATACATAGTACATCGATCATCTGCGGCCTGCTAGGGGGGAAGTCATCACTTCAAGTCACTTCTCTGAATTCAAGCCACATCTGAGCTGTATTCTTGGCTGAATTCTACCATATTTATAGTCTGATATACAGGAGAGCAACCAGTGAGAAGACCTCAGGCTTGTCCTGTCTGCAGGGACTCCAAAGCAGATATTCTCTTTATGAGCCTTTGAGAGCCTCTTTCCACCGTCAAAGCTGGGGAAAATCCATGCAAGTCTGATGTACTCTTGCAGCAATGCCAGCTGATAAAACTTAAAGGATAAGGGCTCTATGTCTTTGCCTGTCTTGGTTTTCTGCAGTGCAAAAGCTCTCATTTTTTGCAGGTTCTCTATGCCCTCAGGAATGTTTCTTGATTTTTCAGCACGATGATCTTCATCTACAACAGCATAGCTGGGAAAAGCAGTGGTGTTTCATTCTGGAAGACAGACCTTCAAAGAGTCACTTACATTTAACAGACTTGATTTGGAAGTCTCTCTGGAAGGCTTTGAAAACAAAGGCTCAAATTCCAGAGTCAGCAGAAAGTCCTTGGTTCCTCATGGTGAAAGGTTCCTACCAGAATTATTCCCAGAGGTGGTACAGAGTTGACATTTTGCCTCATCTAAATGCATGAGGAGGAGTATTAAATTTCACATGTGCTGCATGTTGATGTAATTCTCCTGACATGTCTGTTTGCACCGTTATGAAAGAAGGGATTTCCTTTCCCTTTCTTTCCACATTTGCCTTGCTCTCTGAGGATCTCAAGGATATGATCCCTTGGCATGCAAGGATTATGCCTTTTACACAGAGGACTTCAAAAAAGCTTCATCACTGTGCTAACAGAGGTCTTGGGACAACATCCTGTGTTAGCAGTTCTTGACTTCACTGACAACCCATGACTGAAAGAGATCCATTCATCTTCTGTGTCATGATCCCCCCAGGCACCCCCGACCCCACTCAGACTTTGTGATGTGCAGCTCTGCTCTGCGGATGAACACTTGGCTGCAGGAGGACTTTGAAGGTCTTCTCATGTAAAAACAACACCTCTGTGCCCTGCCAGGGTTGGAGAATATGGCCTTTCCTTCAGCAATGCTTTTGTGATGTGGTGTTAAGGGGGAGAATGTGTTAAACAGAGCCCCAATATACTTCCGATTAGCTACGGGTGCGAGGTTAAGTTGGAGGGTGCTCTGCCACCCCTCTGCACAGGTGATCAGCAGTCTCCTTGGGCCTCACCTCTGCTGCCTCAATGGACTTGTGATTTTATTCTGCATCACAGCTCCACACTGTGACAGGTATGATGGAAATGCCAGCTTTGAGAAGAGTTTAGGGCCTTTCCCTTCCTAATGGATTTTAAATGCACTTCAATCTTGTAGGCTGTAAGGAGAAGGGAGAATTAAAGGGAAGAAGCAGCAGACTTGGGATTTTTGTTTTTCCTAACAGGCACATTTAGGTTGCTGAAATAGTGGCACAAAGTGAATTTAACAAACCAAGTGAAATAGAGGAGACAACCAAATCCTTGTCTTGTTAACACTAACCTTACTACATGGAACTTGAGGGCAGCTGCCTCACATCACTGGGGTATCCCAATCTTGCTTATTCTTTCAGATCCTTTATCCAGGGCTGATCGCTGTGTTTCTCAGCTCATCAACTGCATGAACAAATGAATGTGTACTGGAAGAGATGAATATGCACATGGTTAGAAAAGGTACTGAAGGACCTACCTTGCTTTTATATTCATGGAAAGCTGTCGACAAAGAGCCTGCTATTCTTAAGATCAAAAGTTATGTTGATAAAGTTATAGATATCATTTATATAGATCTATATATATCAAAAATATATATTTATATATTCACACATAGGTGATGAAATATTTATGTGATAGGTATATATACACCTATATGAGCACCTCCATGCACTGGAGCACCCATGTGGTCTGCATCAGTAGAATATGCATGGAAAAAGCTTGCATTCACAGCTACAAACCACGACCCTTGATTTGGTCTATGAACTGAGTATTTTATCCAGGTGAACTGGAAACCAACCTTCCTGTCTGTCTGTCTGTCCCAGACTGCAGAGCAGGGGCGGTGGGTGAGGGTTTCGGGAAATCAAAGTCTGCGAGTAGGGATTTTCTGCCTGGTTCGAGCTGTGCCTATCTCTTGCTTGGGTTGATGGTGACATCTGGAGGTTTTCTTGTGTGTGTGCACAGTGACTTCACAGAACCAAAGAATTTGAGAATTATTTTGGTTGGAAGGGACCTAAAAGACCATCTCGTGTTCTAGCCCCTGCAATGGGCACCTTTCACTAGATCAGGTTGCTCCAAGCCCTGTCTAACCTGGCCTTGAACAGTTACCTGGATGGGGTAGCCACAGCTTCTCTGGGGAACCTGTGAAAGGGCCTGATGATCCTTACAGTAAAGAATTACTCCTAATATCCAATCTAACACTGCCCTCTGTCAGTTGGAAGCCATTGTCCCTTGTCCTGTCTCTGCATGCCCTTGTAAACAGTCCTTCTCCATCCCAAATGGACTTACTGTCTCAACAGTAAGCATCCGGAGCATCAGCTGTGTTCACAAAGGGGCTTCACCCATGGAACATGCTGGTTTACACTACTGATCCCCAAAATAACCCACTATCCATAATCCCACAGGGAGGAGTGCTCTACCTGTCCTTTATACCACCTCTTCTCACCATGCTTTCACCAAATGTAACAGATGGCCCTGGTGGGGAAGGAACAACATTTTGGTAACTCACTTCTCTAATTTTTGGCACCTGTGAGGCCAGTATGGGCTGTGGGGTTTTGGTGTGAGGTTACCATTCTCCGTTTTTGCCCCTGAACCATATTAATGGAGAAAACTGTGTGCCAAAGCAAGGTTCTACATGGAAATGTCCAGTCATGCTTTTAGCTTCCCAGAAGTGTAGCTGGAAGGCGCTCTGGCTGCCACTCTGAAGCCCCACCCACTTTGGTATAATTTAGTATTGTTTATTCCTACAAATGCCAGCATGCAAATTTCACCCACCAAAAATTGTGCTTCTCCCTTGACATTTGCATCCTAAGAGGATGTTTTCCACTTTCACTGGCTGGTTTGCCAAGGCAGGCTGAGCCCCTACAGAGATCTGTGAGATGGTGACTGGCAAGTGTTGCTACCAAACTCCCAGCCCTAAAAATGACCCATGGTTGAGGCAAAAAGCCTGGGCAGCCTGTATTCAGGATTTTACTCAGAGATCTGCTCCAAAGCAAGGAATACTTTGATAACAAGTGCTGGGAATTCCTCTCTTGGTTTT
>VXAU01000111.1:299678-353506 GCA_013399695.1 Formicarius rufipectus | reverse complement strand
ATGGGTGGAGCAGCTTCACATCAAGTCTTTTGGGGTTTGGGGTCTTCTGGAGACATGGACAGGAACTGTACCACATGGATAAACCTTGTCTACTGTGCTACAGAACTGCTGTCTGGAAAACAACTGGATTTTAGTCTGCAATGAGCCATCTGTTCACAGCACTTTTTTTTTTACCTTCCTCTTTCATTTTATTATTGTAGCCTAAGTGAGGGAACTCAGAAGCGTCTTTTTACTGATGTTTTTTAATATGATGATTGGGAATACTGTAGAAAAATAATTTACCATTCTCCTAAGTTATTGAATTTTATTTATTTACTATGATATGTCTCAGCTTTCAGTCTTTCAGTTTCTCTAGAGGCCAATATAACCAACACAGAAGAATTCAAGTGTTCTCTGTTTCAGCTTGCCAGCATGCAGGCTGTTACTGGAACATGTTTAGTTGTCATTTCAGATTGTTATTGTGGTCCTGGATTGCTTTTTCCTTGGCTTCTATTTCGATAACAACAAAAATTGCTATCAGTAATTTTATTTCCTGGGAAATCCTTACTGTCTGGCTATAAAAGCCCTATTTTTTTGCCACAAATTTATTAGCTCCACCATTTAACACATCCTTGGAATTTGAAGTCATTAATGCTTTTGATATGAATAAATTTGGTCTGATTTTCATGGCTGTTGTTAGTATGTAGATGAAAATGGATCGCAGCTAAACTCCAGTTCACCTTTGATCTCATATTACAGTTATAGCTGAACATCTTGCAGTGTTTTGCAATGTATCTCATAGGAAATCTTGGATTTCCTTGACTCACTACTGACATTCAATTCTTTGCAGCTTCAGTGATGATAGATACTGCTGTTTTTAAATCTTTCAGCCATAACACAGTGCAAGAATTGCTTTCAGGCCATGTTCAGTGATAAACTAATCCAGATGCACACCATGTTGGCAAAGCTGTGTTGGTCTGGAGACCACAGGATTACAGAATCACAGAATATGCTAAGTTCGAAAGGATCCACAAGAATCACTGAGTCCAACTCCTTGCACTGCAAAAAACCATCTCCAGGAGTCACACCATGTGACTGAGAATATCATCCAGATGCTTCTTGAAATCTGCCAGGTTTGGTGCTGTGACCACTTCTCTGGGGAGCCTGTTCAGTGCCCAACCACACTTTGGGGGAAGGACCTTTTTCTAATATCCAACCTAAACCTCCCCTGATACAACTTCAGGCCATTCCCTTGGATCCTGTCCCTGGTCACCACAAAGAAGATATCAGTGCCTGCCTCTCCTCTTCCCTTCACAAGGATGTTTTAACTGCAATGAGATCGCCCCTCAATCTCCTCTTTTCCAGGATGAAGGGATCAAGTGAACTCAGCAGCTCCTCATACTTCCCCTCAAGGCCCTTCATCATCTTCACTGCCCTCCTTTGAACACTCTCTAATGGCTAATATCTTTCTCATATTACAGTACCCAAAACTGCCCACAATATTCCAGGTGAGACCGCCCCAGTGTAGAGCAGAGCGGGACAATCCCCTCCCTCGACCAGCTCATGATGCTGTGATGCCCCCTCGGGTAGAGTTGGCCTGCCTGGCTGCCAGGGCACTGCTGACTCAGATTCAACTTGCCATTGACCAGGACTCCCAGGTCCCTTTCCATGGCACTGCTTTCCAGCATCTCATTCCCCAGTCTGTACATACATCCAGAGTTGCCCCATCCCAGGTGCATAATCCGGCACTTTCGCTTGTTGAACTTCATATGGTTGGTGATTGCCCAAGTTGTTTGTTGAGATCTGTCTGCAGGGTCTCCCTGCCTTCGAGGGAGTCAACAGCTGCTCTCAGTTTTTTGTCATCTGCAAACTACTTAGTATCCCTTCCATTGAATTCACCAGTAATGCCAAAGGAGACAAGCCACAATTTCTGTCAGGACATGCAATATATATTTATAAATTGCATCAACCACTTCAACCCTGGTTTAGCTGCTTTGGTGAAAATCAGTTAACCAAAGGGCCAAGTCAAAGTCAGGCAAAAAATCCCAACTGTAACTTTTCCAGAGGATTCTCAACTTTATTATCTGCTCCTAAAAAATGCCCTGACATTAGCTTCTATATGTCGCTTTCAGGGAACCTGCACTCAACCTAAGTTCAGATTACTGAAAAGAATATCATAACTGTATCGATTAGTTTATTATGAAGAGATAACCAAAGTTGTTTTGTTTTGTATCTTCACAGAGATGTCATTTGTATACTATTGGTAGCTTTGCTCTTGCCACTGGATGCTATAGGTGGAGGCATTTTCCTATGGCTAAATCCATTTTCTTTCAGTAATTTATCAAAGAAACTTCTGGATAATCTATAACATGGAAATGTTTATGTCTTAGGAGTTCAGTAGAAACCCTTATTTGCATCCCACACTCCTCCTGTACCCAAGGAGGTACAGGCTCCTGTACGGCCAGTTGCCACCTCTATCTCAAAGCTTGGCGACCTTGGCAGTACTATGGCAGGATGGATATATGGCAGGGTAGCCATTCCAGAGCTCAGTGGGACAGTCAGATTTATTGAATGGTAAGCATACAATAAATATTATAGTATCTCTGAATTTCTGTTACTATATCCTATAATCATTGTTGATATTTGTTAAACAAATAGATGAATGCTTGTAATGAGCAATTAAACCTCTTTCATATTAATGATGTTGAACATAAAATGCATAATTCAAAATATTTTTAAAAATCTAAATATACCAGAACCATCTTTATACTATAAAGAGAAGATGTTGGTATTTTACTTAGAAACTTCTAGGTAAAATTAATTGCATTTAGCATAGTGTATTTAATCAATATAAAAAATTATTAATACAATTTCTTTGAATTCATGTAAGCATTTTTTCTTGTGCAAGTTTTATTTTGAAAACTCTCTACCCAAATATAAAATTTTAAAATTATAATGTTCTAAGTGCCAAAGAAAAGATGTGACTTGTTAAAATATAATTTTTTGGATATTGATTACTTTTTAAATAATTTTAATTAATTTTGGAAAAGAAAATTGGTTCCACATAAAACACAGCCTTTGAAAAAAAAATTGGCTGTTGCAACAGTAGGAGGCTGTTAACAGTAAGAGTATAAGACTTTAATTCCTGGTTTTATTTAATTTCTGGAGTGTCAGAAATACTGTCAGTGAAAATTGTCTAAAAGTCGCTTATATTGCACTATAACGTTTGAAGTATTGTATACGATATTTTTCAGTTTCCCATAAAGAGACATACTGAAAAATCATATTGTAAACTTTTTAATGTTTCTAGGTCTATGGAACATTGAGCCTTGAATAGTTTCATGAGGTCAAATAAAACTTGAAAAGGAAGAAAAAGAGGAGCTTTGCTCATGCGTTGGTGTTTTGATCATGAGACTGTTGAGCTTTGAAAGGATCCTAAGTCATTCTAGGATCACACTAGTTTCACTGTAAAACTGACATGGAAAAGAAAACACATTACAAAAATGAAGTAGGTGTTTTCTTCGATGGAATGGGTACTCAAGGTAGGAGTAAGACAACAGTCACAGCTGTCATTCAACTTAACAAATAGATGTGTGATGATTTTATTTACTGCCTTTTGGGCTCTTTTGCCCCTTAAAGTTTCCAGTATTACCCTCCCTGAAGTCCTTACAGTGTTGCTCTACTGCTGTTATCTCCAGGGCCGTTATCAAAGATGTAAAGAGGCAGTGCCCTCTGGGTTAACTATGATGCATCTTGGCCCTGATTTTTGTCTCACTATTTCTTCAAGACTAATTCACTAAATGGAGATTATATTCTCAATACTGATATTCATAATGCTAAACATAGTTGCTAGGCCTCCTTCCAAAATGTTGAGAATTTGGGTTCCTTTACAGCGAGCATAAAAAATTAGGTCTTTAGATCTACACTGAGTGTATAAAATCCTCAAGAACTGTTAGGCTGAGTGGAAATAACGGGTTGGAAATCACCAGGAAAATTGTGACTTCTAGCACATTGGATAAATGCAGTCAGCTGGCATTTTGGAATTACATACCTCATGTTCACCAAAGCAGGGACTATTATGACCAGGCTATGAAATAATTTTTTCATGATCTCTTCTTGCATTTTGATGTATCCTCCTTGGAAGGTGGATCACAGCAGGACTGATAGTCACCCTTGCTAGTGCTGGTCATCCGGTTGCTGATGAGGCCATTCCCTGGAGTAGTTGTTCAAACTCCTTTTTTGTATGCAATAACAGATAGCAAAAGCTTACAGGATTAAATTGTACATGTTCCTGATGATGCTATAACCTTCAGATTCATGGATTAAATAAGGCTGGAGCACCATAAATACCACTGCCAATTCCACCTTTTCCAGCTATATTTTCCAGTGATTTTTGCAAGGGGGTAATATGAATAAATTAAGCACTTTGTTATACTAAACAAGGTTAGACAGAACACAAGTGTTAACAGGTGAGTTCTCTAGAGATAATGACGTAAAGTTTACCCATGACACTAAAAATTCCATGGGAATTTTCAAATTGAAGCATAGGTATCTAAAAAATTGGACAGGCTGTTTGAGGGTATCACTGATGCCATAATTGACTGATGTATTATAACTTCCTATAATATGATTTCATCAATAATGACATCAGTAACAAATGCATGGATGTTATCTAAGATACCTTTTGTTCTGTTGCAGATTTTTATGCAAATAAACATATGAGAGTATAGGTTAAAAATGAAGACTTTGGTAGATTTCTTGAAGTAAACTGATGGAGAACATCCACTTTTAGGATTCTGCTAGCCACTGCATCTGAAAGAGTTTTATGAAATGTGACTGAACCTAGATTCAACATATTAGTTGATACTGTAGAAGAGATGTCTTCATATTATTTGTATTTACTGTCCAATTAGATGATCAGCATTTTACCAGTTTTTGTTATAAAGAAAATAGAAAAAGGAAAAATAAAAGACTAAAAGAAAGACATAAGAAAAAACAGAAGTGTATACAGAAATGTGTCTCTGAACCCAAAAGAAATGCAATTGGCTTTGAATGCTGCTTCACAGTGTTATTTTTTTGCTAGCATTGTTGAAACTTTAGAACTCTTTCTTATGCAGGGAAGTTATCATATTTGTAGATTGCAAATCAGTGAGTGGAGTGATAGTTTTTGTTTTAATTTAGACTGCTCCTGCGACACAGTATGATATCTCATACAGATTAAGCTTAAAAAATGTCTATACTGAAAGTGGATCACTGGCAAGCTTCATCCTAAGTGCTGCATCTGTAGCCTTGGCTAAAAATACCAAACATAGTATAATGGAACTTCCTCAATTTCAGTTGTTACTTTTTTTCTTTTTTTTTTTTTTTTTTCAGAGAAGAGCTTTTTGATATCTTTCAAGTGTGTCTTTGAATATATGTTTCTGAATATGTGTAGTATTAAAGTAACCCCTTTACATTTCCCTGATAAATGAATGCTTGATTGGTTTACACACTTGCCATTTCTGGTCTTCTAATTAATCCTCTTACCTTTAGTCAATCCAGAGAGTTATTTGATTGCTTGTTTGTTTGTTTGCTTGTCTGCTTTAAAATTGTATAACACAGCACATTATTCCGTGAAACTTAATACTTTGAACTTAATGTACTGGAGCAGGATATTAAATAAGTAATCAACTAGTCAAGTAGCTGAAAAAATATATTTTTTCTCCAAATCTCCCAAGTCACCCAATTCACAAGTCCTGGAGGGCTTTTCTGCATGTGTGTTTTATTTTCTATTATGTCCTGCTAAAGCAGGCAAAAGCTTAATTTAATTACAGCTATGGCCTGCCAAAATTGGAACAATATTATTAATGTAATAAACAAAGATGACAGTATAATGAGAAATAATGAACAGTCTGATAACACACCTTTAATTTGGTAGGTGTAATAAAAATGTTTTCCTGAAATACAGTCTTAGGTGAGACAGATTCTGACACATGCTTCCTTGAAATGCATCCAGATTTAGGGGTCTAAAATAATAATTCAGAGTTTATCTTTTTAATAATGAAAATAATGTACTGGAAAATGCAGCTTCACTACATCGCCACCACTACCACTAAAAAAAAAAAACAAAACCAAAACAAACCAACCAACCAAACAAAAAAAACCCAAACCAAACCAAACCAAACAAACCCTAAAACAAACCAAACCAAACCAAAAACAAACAAACAAACAAACAAAAACAAAACAAAGGGACATATTCAGATTGATATCTTTTGCATGAATTGGATGGAAAAATCTAAGCAACCAACAAATTCTTGATTATTGACTGATACTGATAGGAATTTTAAAAAGTATATAAATTAGGTTTTATGAGTATGCTACTTTTTGTTTGGAAATTTAGTGTGATCTTCCCCTGTTATCAAGAATTTTATATCATAGGTGCTTTAAAACAACAATAAAGGAAAAAATCCACAAAAAATCCCAACCTCAAATAAGAATCAATCAAATAAACAAAAAAGAACAAAAAATCCAACATCCTGGATTTATGTATTATAGGAGAAAAACATAAGTTCAGGCAATTCAGTGCTTGAAGTTAAATTTTGGTGACATGAAAGAATGGCGTGTCAAACCAATTTAAATTATCCTATGAAATAATCACTAAATTCATTTTCAGACACATTTCAATAACATGTGGAATGATTACCTGCATGACTTCACATAGGTATGTCTCTGCTAAATTGCAGTTAAAAGTTAGTCTTGGTATTTTTCTCTTTGAGAGCTTTCTGGTAATAAAATTATATATTGAATTAAGGGATTTTGTTATCAACAGGAACCATCTTCTATTCTGCAGTAGAGCGTGTCACACAAGCACACACTGGAACCATGAAATTTGATAGCATTTTAAAGTTTGCCTCCTTTACTATCTGTTATTGCATACAAAAATTCATAAATTAAACTTCTGTGACTGTAAACCAGAGATGATTTTTTTTTTTTTAATTTTCCTGCTGGAGAAAGTGTAAACTTTGGAAATCACTGTATTTTTCAATCCATTTTTCATTGGGTTCAGATTTAATTCTTTTTAATTTTAACTACAGTATAGTGTCTATTAATTTATTAGTGAGTTTGTAGGAGAACACATTTTTAAACATGTGTAAAAGTCTTAATTCTTAAACTGTCATAAGAATGTTTTCACTTACAGCTGATGCAGAAAAAAGTACTGAAGAAGATAGTGTGGGAAAAACTGTGTCAAAACCAATTTTTTTTCTTTTTGTTTGTTTTGTTTTGTTTGTTTGTTTGTTTTTTAGAATAATGACCTGAAATTTAATGGACAGATGAACATTCAACAATGCTCAATAGTGATAGCTCAAAATTACAAGGGAAGGAGAAATTGTCCAATATTTCTTTGTAGGTGTTAATTTGCTTCTGGAAGCTAGCCAGTATTAGATGTCTAGTTTATGACAAGTTTATAGAAAACAAAGCACTGGTGTTAAAGCCTGGCAAAATACTAAAGTAACTGAATAACATTAGAAGTCTGAAAGGGACAATTTTCTCATTCATGAACATGAAAATCAAAATTCTGTTCCCTACTACATAACTTTTATCAGTTTATATTAATGAACATTCTGTGTGACGCCTTTAAGTTCACATTTATCTTGCTACTATTATGGGGAATTGTCTAATATTTCTTTGTAGGTGTTAATTTCCATTTTTGCTGCTGGCCTTCAGTAAAAAATTTAGCATTCTCTTTTAGATATGACTTTGACATTTATTCTTAGAAAGGTAAATAGTGTTCTAATGTCTTTCATTTCTTAGGGTTTACTTACAAAAAGAAAGATGAACCAGAAACAGAAGTGATTTGACCTTTTAAAAGTATTTTCAGCAACTTGTTGCTCTATTAAACTGCTTTTCATGATTCAAAATTCCAAAATCTAATTATCACATCTATATTTAAAGCAGAGTTCACTGAAAATTTTCAGAAGGCTTGTCACAGTTTTGAACAATTTCAAGATAAGGTAGAGTACATGTGGCTGTGAAAAGACAATGCTGATATATAGATAAATACAAGCGTGTTGTCAACAATGTTACACATTTACTTAAGGATGATTTGTATTAGAGGTGGGTGTAGAAGGGAGGTTGTTTTACAGATACTTTCATTAATAACATGTCCTTTTACTTTCCATAAATACATTGACATTCTATGAATTTAGAAATGAAATTTGGCTTTGTTTCCTTTAAGAAGGCTTGGTCTTCAAACACTGTGTAAATTATATACTTTTTTCCAAGCTATTCTTACTGTTCTCTTAAGTCCACCAAAATATAGTGTGTGTGTATATATATATATCAAAGTTACAGAAATAACAAGAGTTACAAATGCCTGTATGGAACCCTTGGAGATACACTTTGAATGACTTTATGTTTGACATCATTCACCACCAGTTTGTATTTCATTAACAAAGGTTGACAACACACATTTTATTATTCAGTAGAATAACATTCCTGCTTTTGTTAATATAGAAAGTTTTCCTGACATTTCATTATGTTTATCTCAAATACCAATGGTTGGATCCATTTAAGCTATAGACACACATAACATAGATGTTTTTATCTGGAATCAGTCAACGTGAAGTCACCTTTTGGCTTTAATGGAGTAATACATATTGTTTCCATAAAGAGGAGAGAGGTGATCTGGTTTTTTTCAGCACTTTCCCAGAAATTTATTTATGCATATCCACTCTTAACTCTCCAAATTCCTAAATACCCCAGGTACATACTTGTTTGGCAATCAAGTTTCTCTAGCACCCCAATTCTAATCATAGAATCGTCGAAATGTTAAGGTTGGAAAGGACCACTACGGACATCAAGTCCAACCATCAACCTGGCACCGGCACCATGTTCACCACTAAACCATGTCCTCAAGAGCCATATCCACAAATTATTTGAATACTTCCAGGGATAGTGATTCCACCATTTCCCTGGGCAGGCTATTGCAATGCCTGACCACCCCTTCCACATAGAATTTTTTCCTAATATCTAACCTGAATCTTCCCTGGCACAACTTGAGAACATTTCCTCTTTTCCTGTCACTTGTTTCCTGTGAGAAGAGACTGACAGCCAATTGATACTGGTGAATGTGCCACTGGTGGTTTGAATCTTACTGTTTAGATGCCTACATCTGAACTAGCTGGTGTTGGTTTCATTTTAGTCAACAGACTAAATTAAGAGGTGTACAAATAATTTTTCTGCTCTGTTCTGTAACAAGATTTTACGCTAAGAAAAGTATGCCCTTAAAGTGCCTAATTGTCCCCACTGAGTGTAGAGGGAGTCCGGACAGCTAACTCAGAGCACTGTTACCATGTCTTGGTGTGAGCAATATCACAGACTTTAATTTATCAGAGTATTATAACATTTTAAAAAAACCCACATAGTAATCTCAAGTCTCATAAGGATCATTGAGTCCAACTCGCTGCTCCTTCCATGATGATCTAAAACTGAACTGTATAAATAAGAACATCCTTGAACTCTGGTAGCTTTTTGTCATGATGACTTCCCTGGGGAGCCTGTTCCAGTGACTGGCCACCCTTTCAGGGAAGAATCTTTTCCTAATACCCAGCCTGAACTTCACCTGATGAAGCTTCATTTCATTTCCTTGAGTCCTGCTACAGGTCACCAGAGAGCAGATCAGCACGTCCCCCTCTGCTGCCCGCCTTGAGGAAGCTGTAGACTGCAATGAAATCACCTTCTCTTGCAGTCTTCTAGACTGCAATGAAAAGCCTTCTCTTCTCTTCTCTATGCTGAAAAAAGCAAATGACCTCAGATGCTCCTTGTAAGTCTTGCCTTCGAGGTCTTTTATAGTCTTGATCATCCTCCTTGACACACACTTATAATTTTATATCCTCACACTGACGCGCCCAACACTCTGCACAGTTTTGAATTAAGGCCATACCTGCGCAAAGTGGAGTGGGACAATCACCTCTCTCAACAGGCTGTAGATGCTGTGCCTGATGCCCCCCTGGGTGCCAGGGTACAGTGCTGACTCATGTTCAGCTTACCATCCACCAGAATGTCCAGATGTCTTTCCATGGGGCTGCTCTCCAGCTTCTCATCCCTCAATTTATATGTATAACCAGGATCTTTTATTGAAAGAACCATACCTTCATCTTAAAGAACCAGACTGCAGATATGTCGGCTGGTTTTGTTTTTGAGGCTTTTGGGGTTTGAGGCAGGGTGGAATTTGGAGGGGTTTTTTGGTGTGTTTTTTTTTTGTTTCATTTTGTTTAGTTGCATGGGTGATCCTAAAGAAGGATTGACCAACAGCAGTCAACCTCTGCCCAAACTTTACTGAATAAAAAACCTCCAACAACAAAAACACCCAACACATTTTCTCACAACACATACCAATCATCTGCCAGACTAAGGAAGCCTGAGTCTACACTGTAAACAGACTCAGAGTAATAGTTAGGGATTTTTTAAAATTCAAGCATTTTTTAAAACTGTCTCTTCTAGAAAGAAAGAAAACAGTATTTGTCTATTTGATTACTGACTGGTATGTGAAGAATAAAGGATTTTTATCATGCTTATAACTTGAAAAACAATAGGTACTTTCTAAAATGTCAGAATTTAAGGAACAAAAAGCTTAGAAAATTAGTTTTATTGCTGTATAAGGAATTCAAATGGAAACAGTTTCCTCCTTTGGAAATAATAAAGTAGACCTCTTGCATGTCAGAAGATTAAAAAGAAACAAACCTACAAACTTGCAAGAACTTTGCAAAATAAAACAACTCATCTTTACCCAGCACAGGTCAAACTAATGTTGAAAATTCATCTCTGTGGGGTTTTACTAACCCTTTATATTAGTTACCATTTAAAGGAGTGATGTTGTTAAGGTACTCTCCACAAAGCTTAGAGTTAAGAAAAACCTTTATTTAAATATAAAGTTGATGTAGTTGATATATAATGTGTACTGCACTTTGTGGGTGTTGTTCAGAGATATAAAAGGTGTTATTTACAATGCCTCTTTTTACTGGAAAATGTATGCTCACTAACTTTGTTTCAAATGCTGTTAAAAGAAAATCTGCAGACAGTGCAAAAGGGCAAAAGGGTGACATCTGGCATAGCAGACTTTCAAAGATTGCTTTGGCACACAGCCTGCATTAAATGGCAGACATTGAGAAAAAAAAAATTAAATCAAAAGAAAATACAATGAAAAATTTATTTCTAATCTTTAGCTATTGCAAACTACTGAAAACTAGTCAAAGTGCTTTAGTGTATTATCTGCAGGTCTTGCGCTGGGCCATTCTTTGATCTCTAAATGACCCAAAACCAGGTCTGAGGTCTAACATTTTATCGGCCTGATTACATCTACTCACTGCAGCGTTTTCTAATAACTATGCACTTGATTTCACCTTTTCAGTTTTCACCTGAATAAATGACACACAAAAACATCCTCATCATTACCAGACCTCATTCACTTCATTTTTCGGAATGGCTGAAAGATTAAATACATGACATGCTGTTTGAAGTGGGGCCAAATGTATTTTGTACTTTAAACAAACAGTGACAAACTATGATATGCATGTCCTTGGAGGAAAACAGTCCATGTATTTCATCTACACAGGAAAAGAAGAAAAAGAAATAGGCAGATGTTATAACTCTTAAACCTACCCAGAGGCAGGGACATTTTTTAGAGTGTAAGACTGACTGAGTTAAAAATTAGAATTAGTGATTTCATTGGCCCTTTTATTTCACTGATTTCCTTGTTGCACTTCTTTGTTTCCGATGTAACTAAAAAGGAGTGGAAAGGAGGGTATTAATTTTGAATGATCAATAACTCATTGCTTTATGATTCGAGGAGCTAATTCGGCCAAATCTCTGAGGTACTGATTCTCTCTTGATTATTTTGTGCCCCTGAGGGCCTTTTTTGCCTTTTAAAGGAATACACATACACATATATAGTGGAGAGGTCCTTCTCTGCTTTCTGGGATGCTGCTGAGAAGTTATGCTGCTAATTGGCTTTAAGAAATATGTGTTCCATTTGTATATGTATGTGCTAATCTGAAACCATAGTTCCTCCTTCTTTTTTGATGTCTGTTCTTGTCAGCTTAAATGGATGTGGAAATATAACACTACCCAAGGTATAGTACAATAAGAGCTATATGATAGCTTATATAGCTATGTAATAGCTAATGTAATAATAGTAGCTAAAATACAAACTCGTACTAGATTAGGTGCAGATAGTATTTTCACACAGCCTTGGGCTTCTTTAGCTATTTCTCTGTGATTGTTTTGCTTGACTGCTTGACTCACCATGTGGGTTCCTTTACTTTGACAGATGTAAAAAAAAAGTAAGTTTTTTGGACCTCTACTTTTGCAATCAGGTTGGACTGATTGGACACTTAAGGAGTGAGCATGTATTTTATGCTGCTTGCTAGACTGTGAATCTAGATGGGTGCTGTAGAAGTATCATTCACAGTTCAAGGAATTTTATATTGTTGCTCACTGGGTAACAGGAAAGAAAGTTTGATTCTGAGCTCCTCTAGTAGATTTAAAACAGGTTCTATAAAGGCAGCACAAAGCATGCCACAACACAAAATAGTTCTGTGGAAGCAGTGTATTTGAATAAAACCAAGCAAGCAAGCAACCAACAAACAAATGTAGTACATTCCTTATTCTCAGAGGCTGTAAAGAAACTTGGAAAAGCAAGTTCACTTCTACAGCTCTGTGATAAGTTGTCAGAAAACCATGCATATATACTTGATACTTACCTTAGTTCAAATTTCTTTACTCAGTTTTTGATTACATGAATCATCACTGAGATATATTTTAGACTTTTATATTAAAGTACCACCATGAAGAGTTATATTTTATACAATTAAAAGGGAAACATTATAGATTGAACTGCAGCAGTGCACCATTGCTTTGGGGAAACAATGAGAATGAAATTAATTCTCCGTTGAAATAAACCTTGAAGTCTTGACTTATTTTCCCATGAACATTTGTCTTCCATCCAATATAAACATAAAATTTGGCAGAGTTTACTCATCCTTGCTCAGATAAAGCCAAGAACTAAAATAAATATGAAGAACAATTCTGTGTTGAATGCTGATGGCAGGGATTTGGGCATAGATTTACATAGACTTACAGTGACCTGGCCTGGTACTATTAATTCATTGTAATGTGCAACAGAATAATGTGAGCTAAGGAAAAACTAATAAAAAAATATTTGTAAAATAGAGGGGTTTTAACATCCACCCTTGTAGTTCAGAAAGTGTCTAAAAATCCTTTTCTTCCCTTAATGAGAATACAGATGTCTAACTCACTTCCTCCAACCCACCCCCAAATCTTCTTTTCACCTATATTTTTGTTGTGGGAGTACTGAGTTGCTAAATCAGTTCCCAGCTGTTCTTGAAAGGAGTCTCAGCTACATAGAAAAGTTAAAAAGAAATGGCTAAAACTTGATAAAGTTTCTTCCTTTCTTCTTTTGATGAATTATAAGTACAAAAAAGCAGTTCCAATAAGATAGAACTAGGAAAGTTACAAAGAGGAGACTTTTTGAAGTTGCTTCAAATTTCTTTAAATCTGACCAAGGACTGATTTTCATCCTCCTCCATCCATGCTACAAGAAACAACTACAAGTAAGGCATACCCTAATACGGAAGAAATTGCAGAACATAAATGTACTTAATTTGAGTTATTAAAAAAATGGTACTTGCTATTAGTCTATAAATTGTTCTAAACTGGTAGTGAGCTATAAATGTCTAAAATGAAAGGCAGGCAAACTTCTCTATGCACATGAATGCAGGAAGTATTTTAGGAATACATACATATGTATTTTTCATGGGATTTCTCCCCACTTATTAGTGTTCATAAAGGCATCCACGCATTTTCAGTCTTGCATCAGCTTTTTTTGTAAAGAATATTGTTTATGGAGGGAAATTACATGCTTGCAGCATACCAGTTGAGTCAGTGGTAATATGAAGACAATTGTTTTAATCTCAACTGCAACAAATTAATATTTTGAAAATCCTGCAGATTATTATTCTCCCAGCTGTGCTTTAGAATTGGCCTAATACTGGCTAATGGAACATGCTGCAAGAGCAAGATCCTGGGTGAAAAGATGTGGGGAAACATTGCCTGCCAGTTTGACTTCAGATAGCTTCATTGCTGGCAAAGGAAATTGCTTGTGTTCTCCAGGAAAGAAAGGAAGCAAAGGCTATATATGAGAAATGCTTAGTCTAAAAGAAGATAGATATGCACAAATATGTCAGGATGCATCTACGTTGTCATAGCAATATATCACAGGTTTGGTATACTCATTTGGATTACATTTCTTGTTACTTGCCATTCTTTATTCAGCTTATTGTGGGAAAGAGACAATCCCATGCCCAATTCATCGATTCAAATGCTCCAAAACTTGAACTATGTCTCCATTACTTACTAATCCATTGCAGTTCACTGGATCTCTATAATGAATTTGTTGATGTCAAGGACCATCATTTGCTTCATATGTGATTTGAGTTTGTGCTCCAGTCACCCAGGCTTGGATTGGTCTCATAAACTGACATCCTCACTTGTGTGTATGTCATATATTTTGTAGTCTTGTGTAATGATTTAACCACAGGTAGCAGATCACTGCTACTCGCAGCTACTCACTACTTGCTCCTTTTCTCCCACATTCTTCCCCCTACCCCAGTGGGATGGAGGAGAGAATTAGAAGGGTAGAAGTAGGTAAACTTGTGGGTTGAGACAAAGACAGTTAAAAAGGCAAAGCAGAACATGTGCATGCAAGCAAAGCAAAACCAGGAATTCATTCACCACTTCCCCTGGGCAGGCAGGGGTTCAGCAATTCCCAGGAAAGCATAGCTGTCACAAGTAATGGTGACTGATGAAGACAAACTTCAAACATCTCCTTACCCTTTCCTTCCAACAGTTCTGTATGCTGAGCAAGATACCACATGGCCTGGGTTATCTCCTGATGAGCTGGAACCAGCTCTCCCAGCTACATCCCCTCCCTGTGCACCCCTCACTGATGGAGTGGTGTGAGAGGCAGAAAAGGCCTTAACTCTGTGTGAGTTCTGATCAGCAATACCTAAAACACCGCTGTGTTATCAACACTGCTGCCAGCACAAATCCTAAACACAGCCCCATAGCATCTGCTGTTAAAAAATTTCTCTATCCCTGAGTTGTACCTTATCCCTTAGCATACCTTACCTTTCAATCAAAGCTGTTCAAATACAGTAATTTTTAATTTTGCATACTTATGTTTCCATTGAGAGTTTTAAAGTATTTAATGTATTTCAGGAGTAGAGCTTCCAGTTTAGTGTCCACTGAAAAATAATCTAGACCATGCACTTCAGAACTGCCCTTCAAAGTGAATCAGCTTACAGGGAGTGACTGCAGAGTTTATTCACAAGAACCACTGTTGCTCCAAGACAGTGATAAAGATTCAGGACATTATTAATGTATCTTGTATTCAAATTATTCCAGAGAAATTTGTGGCCATTAAAAAAAATTACAAACTGTGCTTTCTTTTCCTGTAAATTGACATATAAGCCGCAAATAGCAAACAAATACAGTAAAGAACCTGAAATAAACTCCTCTTAGGACTAAGTAAAAATGACATTGTTTTCATGCTATGGAAATTACTCTTAGCAATATACACTAGTGTAAAAGCCATGTTCAATCCCTTATCTAGTTATCAAAATTTATTAAATAAAGAACTATCAGGTTTCATAAAATCACTGAGTACCCATCATTTTTCACTGTTGTAGTGAGTTGATGGTAATGTGAAACCTTTAAAGGGAATTAGTTCAATTCTGTATTTAAAATAAAGATTAAAATCACAAAATATCATTTAATGACAACACACAGAATCCCCAAATTTTCTACAAACCCATCAATTTATGCTTATTTAATCTTCTTTTTTAAACACACTTGCTTAAATGTTAGAGATATTTAACTCCTTTTGAGAGTCAAGATTTCTCATTTAAAATATATTGCCTATCATTTAAAGAACAGAGAATTTTTTTCTTTATATTAGCTGCACTTGTCTATCTCAGATATCTTTGTTACATTTTCTTTCTTCTGAATTTTCTTCCTCAGTATCAAAGAAGTTTTCCATTTTCATGCAAATTTACACCCATCTTATTGCTATCTGAAGCTGTAGAGAAGTGTTTTAAGTGGTAGGAGTTCACAATTTTTATCTCGACTTCTCTGTGATTCTACATAAATCTACTAAGAGAAGGACTGGAAAGTCTGGGAAGTCTCATTTTATGTACTAACTAGGACCATAGTGTGTTTTGTAATTATAATTGGCAATTTCCACTGCTTAGAACGAGGCTTTTCTTTTTTTCTTTCTTTTCATTTTCTAAGCTGTTTTATTAAAAATTCCATTTGCTTTTAAATATTTTTCCCTTCTGTCCTGGTTACAGTAGCCAGGACCAGTTTGTCACTGTGTGGGTGTGTCCAGGACTGTGTATTCTAAGCCCTCTGTCATTTTTCTCATGAACTTCTCACAATGGTTCATTTGCAGCAGCTGCCCAGGGCACACCCGACCCCTCAGGCTACAAAATGGGTCTTTAGGAACTTCTGTGGGATAAGGAAGTTTTCCTGTCTTCACACCTATGACTCAGGTGTGGTAACTCCCCTCTGGGGAGCCACTAATGCCTTCGCACCCACCTGAGGGTTCATGTCTGCTAATGGGCCATTAGGGATTCCAAAAATATGCCATGATTAATCTCACAGAGTAAATCACCCATTGTGAAACTCCCCACCCTGGGGGAGAGACTGGGCGTTCCCATTTGAGCTCAAGCTTATATAAGCTTGGGGTTTTAGAACTGGGGCCACTCATCAGATCCAAAGGAGGACCAGAGCCTTGACTGGACTGAGACTGCCACTCTCAACCAGACTGTGACCATCATCCTCACCAACAGGTCTCTTTTCTTTTAACTTTGTATGTGGGGGTCATGTGGTGCTCAGTACAGGGGTTGGTGAGCTCTATTCTGCTTGTACCCCACGGTGCTGGGCTGTACATCTGGTTTTTGTGGGTCAAATAGATTTTCCTTCTGTATCAGTGTATTTATTGTGATCTTTTAATTAAATTGTTACTCTGTCTTGTGATTTTGTTCTGAGTGGGCCTCATTTCTCTTGCTGGTTTACTTTTAAATCAGTACCTCCTCATGCTATCTTGCTCTTATTTTGATTTGGTGTGAAGATTGCAATCTAACCATGGGAAGAAAAATAGCATTTTGGATAAGGGGTTAACTTTGAACTGCGTTCAACAGCTTTTCAACTGATCCCCAAGAAAATATTTGTCTTCTACTACGGCAAATGTGTTTTGAGTTAATTTTTTTTTTTATTGTGACAAAACATGGGAGCCATCAACAGTATTCATGGCAGAGGCTTAGGAAGTAATATCTCCACCATGGAACTTGGTCTGGTCAACTCAGTAGAAGGCAGACTATATATTCCATGGGAAGTTGCTGTCAACAGAAGTCAGAACCATCCTTGAGGTGTTTAGAGAGCTGAAAGAAGACAACTGAGAAGATTTGGATAGTTATGTACTGGGATATAAATGAGACAGTGATGTATGCTGTAGAAAGAAAATACAAAAGTGAGAAGGAAGTGGCAGGTTCACAGAACAGGTTGACTGTAAAATTGTGTGATGTAAGCTATAGCCTTAGAGGAAATTACCAGAATTTACAGGGTCTTGACTGACTTACTTCTTGGGTTTTATTTAATATAACTTTTAGTTACAGAGGATTTAAGCAATTTTAACCAGAGCCTAAAATGGAAGGAGACATCCTCCTGGATATGCCACTCAACTTTGCCAAAGGAATAAATAACAGGTTCAAGAGACTAGACCATAGCCCCAGGTCTGGGATCTTGCCACTGGCTCTGTAAGAAAAGTTACATGCTTTACATCTACCTGCCAGGAGACACTGTTTCACCTCTTAAGTTACACCAAACCCACATGATTTCCTTCTCCAAACTGAGCTGACTGTATATAGCTACTGCTTTTTGAGGTCAGTTTGTGCTGAAGCTGAAAACTGAATTGAAACATGCAGAGCCCTGATTGCAGTCTGTAAATAAGGATACACTAACTTGATTAACTTTGGAAGTTGTTTTCCTTTTTTTTAGTTGTTGTTATTCTCATCTAATTAAAGTAATTGTAGTTAATTGAAAAGGCATGATTGGTTTAATTGGATCTGAAGATGCAACAAGAAAATCACTAACTATGAAGATGGAATTGATTTGATGGAAACTACTTCAGACAAAAGTGTATTCTGAGCAGCATGGCTCTCCTCTGAGAAAACCATTGAAGAAAGTAATTTGTACTTTGCAGAAGCAATGAACAGATGCAGGACTGAAAATAAGGAGGTTATACTGAAAATAAGGAGAAACAGTGTGGATTCATAAATCTGTCTAGCTTTGCTATCTTATATAATGAGCTTAGTCTTTCTAATTGTGCTGCAAGAGGCTTTAGGTTTTCAAGCAATGACGGGGATGGAAAGTTTATTTTGTTTAGGACAAGAAGTTTTACTCAACACTGAACACCAGGAGGATCAGAGTATGTTAGGGGAAAGCCCAGACTGCATGAAAATTCATTGGATTTTTGGATAGAATCGTGTCTTTTGATTGGATATGTCCCCTTTATAATACATTTGTATCTAGAAAACTGAGCAATTTAAATGTTGTTTCCCATAAGAAATTAGGCAATAGGGTCTTGTTCTGTTGTAATGACCAGAAAAAGGTCCAGCCTGTCTCTATGGGGTCCATGGTAGGAGTCTTTGAAGACTTGTGGGGCAGAAACACCAACGAAATTAGCATAATTATTACTTAGACATGTTGATAATATTTTAAACATTTTTGTTTGCTTTACCTGGGGGATCAAGCAGTCTGTAATGTAATCTTGTCAAAATTTCTTTGGTCCTTCTCCAGTGTTCCTTGGAAGGGCTGTGATGCAAAGAATTCTTGCTTGGTTTGTTCTACTGACATATTATTATTTTAGTTTTACAGTAATGTGAGACTCAGGAAGGATGGGAACATGTGACTTAAAATAAGCATCTCGTTTAGAAATAAAATGATTTAGAGAAAGATGGGAAGTTTGAATGAACACATTCCTTTAGTGAGGAAGTAACAGCTAACAGCAAATAGCAGGAAGTATAAAACATGAGTTTTATGTTAGGTTCCTATATTAGTATCTGCACATAAAGCCTACAAAAAAATCAAAACTTTAACCTGTAAAAGCCAAATTCACCTGTTCAGGGCATATGGTCAAGGAACCTCACCAAAGTGCAAGTATATAATTTAAAATAAAAGTTGCCTTTAGGTTAATGAATTTAGAACATTTTAATTTGTCTCAGGTTTCATCTTTGCCACTTTTTTACCCCAGAAAGCTCTAATAGGAAAATTTTAAAAATACATTTATGGTGGAAGAAATTTGAGAAAGGGAAATAGGTTAAGTTGGGTGAAAGGGCCTGAATTTCAGCATGGCATTCTATAGTACTGAGTACAGTTCTTTCTACTTTTAGGTCAAATTTGATATTCTACCTTCCCAAGATTCCTAGCTGGTGCTACAGTTGACAAATTCCCTGAATAATATGGTGTTTCCTGTAGTATATGGCTAACTTTGGGGCCCTAGTCCAATATTACAGATATAAAAAGAAGGGCATATTGGGTTTTCATGGCCAGGTTATGGTACTGGGGGCTACCTGGGTGACTATTGTGAGAAGCTTCTAGAAGTTTTCCCCATGTCTCATAAAGCCAACACCATCAGGCTCCAAGACCAAGTCTTGGTACTTCTAGAACCTTATTAATTATTATGGCCACGAATGTATTAAAAACACAGCTGTAATGCAAAATTTTACCTGTACTATTTTGATAACATCTGAATGATTTTTTTAAAAAGTTACAATGATGAGTTATTTCAGGACAGCTGAGCTTTAACCTGCTTTGTTCTTTTCACAAAACAAAACATTGTAAAAATAGGGGAAAAGCAATTTTATGTCAAATGTAAAGCCATTCTATTACTGAGTTTGATTCAAAAGTGGCAGCTCTTACTTTAAAAATGATTTCTTTTGTGAAAAAAGAGTAAGTACAGGAAAACATTGTGTTCTACTTCTACAGAGAGAACAATATTCATTTGTTTCATGCTTAACTATTAACTATAACTCTAAATTTTGTGAGTAATTTTTACACTTAATGGTACTCTATAATGGATACAGTACTTTTTTCCTTAAAATCCTATTATAAAAATATATAACAGCACAGCATTTCTAGAAGAAGTAATTACTTCTGCTATTATGATCATAAAGCACCTTGCCTGGCCGTGATGTAGACTGTGGGCATATTTTGGATTTACAAAGTCATAGTGATGTTAGTTTCTTGTAGTAGCAATATATTTTGTATGACAACTCTTGAACATGCCTCCAGACTGAAATATCCAGTTTAACTGGGTAGCAAAATCCTGATAATTTGATGTTGAACAATGTAAGGTCATCACTTCTTTTGAGGTACACAAAAGTTCTGCTGAACTTCAACGTTGAAACCAATTGCAACAACACGCTTCAGAAAAGAAAACTGACTATACACTGACTATTTTTTTTGTACAAAAATAAAACTACTTTTTCACAGATGGTAATTACTACTTTATAACTATATGCACGGCATTTTAATTCCACAACAGTATGTATTAGCACCACAATAAAAATAGTTAGTCATGTTTTTGTCACATAGCAATAAGAAATTTAATTAATATCTCATTTTCCTTTATTGAGAGTGCAAACATTTCTTACAAGGTTTTAAAATTGCATGACTATGCACCAATCCAAATGTAATGATGTTTTTTCAAAACAAAGGGGAAAAAATACAAGTTGATGTGACAAAAATTTTACTGACCTTCGTTCACAGACATGTTATTCAGTGGCAAAATTTCTTTGGCTTTCTGTGGAAAACTCAAGTCACTAGTTGCTAGACCAGGAAAGACCTCAGACTTAAGGACCAAGCTGCACCAAGCTCTTGGGCCATTATTGGTGATATTTTAACTGTACTATCTATAATATTTCTCTTCCATGGCAAACTTCCCAGGAAAATGTTGCTAATATTTTCAGAAATGCTAAAACACAAGTTTGTACATTTTTCAGCCATTAAACTAAAAGCATTTTGATATGTTTTAACAGTTGTATTGCTTCTTCCTGGAACTAGTCTGCATAACAGCTGATATTAAGTACAGAAGGATTATTGCCTGCGATCAATCCTGATACCTTACATTTTGCTCCATGAAGGAAGCAAGGACAACATAATCTCTACACTTGTCTTACTATCATGAAAATAGAATCAAACAAATCCTGTTCATCATAAATGAACACAAGCAGTGTTTGTTTTAGCAACAGCTTGTCTTAGTAAGGATCAAACACAGCATACTCATGACAAGGTAAAATAAGCAAACAAATGAAAAACAGGTGACCAAATAATACAATACCAAAAGAAATACTCTTCTGTACAAGTTTCAAACCTTAAAAAACAAGCCATTTTTAAAAAATCAATATTTAGTACTGTTCTGTTTGAAAAGCAGAAGTTTAGATTATCCTACTGCAAAGAGTGCTGTTAGATACTTTTCAAAGATACAGCTGTAACCCCTGGCTGGCACAATGGGAGTCACAGATAAATCTAATGGCAAGGGCTAACTCTTAAAATTAGCAACAGTATGTACAATCACTAACTTGTTACTAGTAGGAAACTGAAGACTGTATAAGCAGCATGTCAGGATTTCATTCAAATGGTGAATAAAATCACATTTCTTTCAGTAACTTGATGTTTCTATGTTTGACTTTAAACACGGAAAGGAGAAAGTAAAGAATCAAATTTTCAAATTAACTGATATTTTCTCTTTTTAAATAACCCATTTAGCTTGAATTTTGGTTGAATATTTGAGAGAGCTTTTCATAATTCAACATGCTTTGTGATTAAGCCACTGAGCTGACATAGGAGAGTCTTAACAGAGAAGTAGCAAAAGGTTAGTTCATTAATGTTTGAGAAATGTTCTGCTGCACCAGAGATGGAGATGTATAAAGAAGTGTCAATGTGGTTTACAAGTGTAAGGTTGCTTGGAATGAATTCCTGCAGTGTTATGTTCAAATTGAGACCTCATTAGGGGATTAATGATATATTTAGGGAGGAAGTCCATATTTGCACCTGTAAGAAAACCTTATATATATATATGTAATGACATCCCAAACATGGTGGTAAACTAGAGTTTCATGACTCATAGTCATGAACAGATGTATTCCATACCATTTTACTTCTTAGGACAATTTCAATTTTATTTTAATGTGAAATAACCACATTATGTATGGGATCCTCAATTGTCTCCAATATAATTTCTCAAGGTGGTCTCTTAGATATATCTTGTATAGCCACATAGGATTTCCCCTCTCAATCTATCTTGTTTCATTTCTTTATTTCTTAGATGTGGCAATATCACTGACAACTTGATGAATGAACATGGAACTGTGATGAGTTTTGTATACTCCACTGCTCTGTCTGATATTGTTCTGTGTTGTCCATGTAATGGTGAGACTCAAGGACTCAGCTGTGTTTAGTAAGGATTGTGTGGCTGTAGTTCACAGCTTACAGAGACTGCTAAGGATCCTGTGCTGCGAGTAGCACAGAACAGTTAAGTGTATGAGGGTGTGCAAGAAGCAGTTAATTGTTACCCTGAAGTGAGACAGTAGAGCTGAACGAGGTAACAGAAATGAACAGTGTAAAGAACTAGTGTAAAACTTAAATGGAAGATTTATTGTGATAAAGCCGTGACTGCTAAAAGCACCTACAAGAAGATTCGGATTTGAGTGCAAATCAAATGAAAGACTCAGAGGAGCATGTCAGTAACTAGGATTCAATATTAGACAGAGACGATTAGATATATTGAGGTAAAAGAGTTATTGAGGTCAACTGGATAGGGGATGTGACAGCTGGTTTCTTTAAGGAATAGGAACAGCAACTTTGTAAAGAAGGGATGCAGAACTTATGGAGGAAATAAACACTTCCTTAAAAACAAAGAACAGTGATGGAGAGTCTTGCAATGAAAAGAAAAGATTCAGGTTGGTGAAAGGAATACTTGGACTCTAGCAAATCTCAACAGTAAAAGTCAGAAAAATGAGGTCTATATGTTTTCATGCTAACAGGAAGTTGCATGTAAATGATTCTTCTGTTTAGCCCAGGTTCCCACCACACTTAGATAATGATGCTTTTGGACAAAGTAACAGAGTGGTCCATCTTCTTTCAGTTGTGTGCAGTATGCAGAAGAATCATCCAGATCTTAGGGATATTTTTGTTCTATGTTTGACTGGCATCTGAAAGCATTCTTGTAGGTGGATTTTGTCTGCTTGCAAAAGCAACCTAATGCTTTGAGTAACAAAAAGATTTCTGCTAGGAGATACTACTTCTGGAAAATGATCAGTGGTACTAGCTAGTGACAGGATCTTAAAAAGGCTGTCTCCTATAACTCCAATCAATTAAAATTCAGTTAATATTCTATAGTGATCTGGAAAGATGCCCCCAAGATCTGAAATTACAGAGTAAAACCTCTGTCATTTTAAAGGCCCTGGTGATATTTAAAATCTCATATCATGTTTGGTCAACATATTAAGGAAAAGTGAACAGAAACCACAACATCTGAAAGAAGGGAAATGAAAAGCATATCTCTCAGGAAAAGAGATTAATCCAGTAAAATGAAACATGAGGGAAGACTGTTACTTTATGTGAATATGTCATGGGGGGAAGCATGCGAGAAAAACCTGGGTTTTAAGGTAAAAGATCAAATTAGCATAGGAACAGGTGACTATCAGCTGGCTATGAGTAAGTTGAAGCTAGAATGAGAAGACAGATTCTAACTCTCAGAGCACAGTTTCGGGTCAATCTTCCATGCACAAGTCCTGAGGGCAATTCACCCCCAAATGCTTTGAAGATAGAACTTGTAGGGTTTATGAAAGTGATTTCATGTCTGATTTGTCTGCAGGGAGCTGACCCATGAGGTCTCTGGCAGCCCTGTGAACATACCATGTACCTTCATCTCTTCCTTCAAATTCTTTTGAAAAACCCTTGCTTTTTTTTTTTTTTTTTTTTCCCCCCTAGTCAATCTTCCCTCTATTACTTATCACTATTCTCTCTCTCCAGTTTCCCATGTGTCCCATACTTTGTTTCTTCTGTATGCCATATTATTATGATCTCTACAGTCCTCTGAATCATCTTTCATAAAATGCCACTTATGTTCATAGTAGGATATAGATGATTAATAGCAATTAATAGTACCATTCAGACTATGAAACAGTAACAACATATAATCATCAGCCTTTCACAGGATATTTTGAGTTGAAAAGGACCCACAAGGATCATTGGGTCCAACTCTGAAGTGAATGGAGGAATCCAACATGCAGGTTTGGCATTATTAGCACCATTCTCTAATCCAGACATCTATTTCATTAACTCAAGGTTTTCAAAATATAAATAAATTTAAAGAATTCCTCAAAGAAAATATGCATACTGAATAGAATAAAAAAATCTTAACCTGTTTCTGTATATGGATTCACATATGCATAAGATAAATTTCTATAATGCATAATAAGTTTATATATAAAATGCAAAAATCCAAAAAAAGAAATAATGTAACATGATGAATCTAGCATACTGTATTAATTGAAGAAAAAAATAGATTTAGAATGGAAATATTCATAACTAATTTAATTGGGAGCTGTTTTGATTATGCCAAAGCCAATGACCTTTCAAGGAAATCAAGCATGTTATAACCTCTAAGTACTTGCTTAACTAATGCCTGTGGTACTGCCAAAAGAGAGCACCACTTTCTCTTACTGTTTATAGAGCCAACTGGGATTAATCTGACTTTTTATTTTCATTGCCCACATATTTCTCCTGGTTTTAGGAGTAGTCTGTAGTCTAAAGGGAGGCAAACACACTTCTCATGTCTCTGCAGACTGCTGTATTGTCTTGCATCAAAAGATTTTCCCTGTCCTCCTGTCTCAGCTCTATCCCTGATGCTGAGTACTTTAAGGAGTATTGACAAGGCAGCAGTGCTGTAAAGCGTTATTCATGCTCAAGTGCCCAAACCACAATTGGCCACAGAATCTCTAGAAAGGAGCAAGAGCTGAATGAATAAACCTGCAAATCAGAATCCTTGGCACATTAATAGCAGTCATTCATTGAAGCAAATTGCATTGTTGCATGCAAATTAGTTTTAAAGGCTAAAGTAAGGGGGACTGGGTAGTACCCCTGTTGTCACAATAGTCACGCTGATGAGTTATATATGCTGTTCCCCTGATGTGCCTGTAGTTAATGTAATAACTAGAGTAGCTAAATTAAACTTAAATTCTGCAAATGCAGTTTATGAACAAAATTTCAACGTATGTTAATGACAGAAAGACTAAACATTGTTTATTTAATTTCTATTGTCATTTGCAATAAAATAAAAATTGACACAGATGCCAAATTTCTTAAAAGGCCATGAGTTTTTAACTGATTTTAAATAATAAACTAATGAGTATGCTTGAAAATAAAAAAAAAAAAAAAGAAATAGGGATGTGTAGTGGTATACCTGATATGGTGTCAGTCTAACAAAAACTATATTTTCACTTTATGTAGCAGACATTAGTTTGGTCTGACAACATTTGGGATTGAAAAAGCTTGTTCACACAGCAATAGCATGGCCCTGCAAATGTTCTCAGCTGGTGCAGGCTCAATGCCATGCTATCTTGAGTAGACAACCTTTTTCCAAGCTTTCAGTGTGTGCAAATGTTAGTTGTGCACGCATGGTATACATATCAGAAATCTTTGTGCAAACTCTGGATCTTCGCAAAAGATAGCACATCCTCTTGCAAAGGAAAACTTCCTGACTGAAAACTGTTTAAAAGTCATCACTTGAACTACCTTGCTAAATGTTGCCACTAAATAATTTATTGAGTATTTCAGAATCATTTTCTCTGTGATGCTATAATATGTATAATTTATTCAGAAACCTACTTCTAGGAATCATTATTAATGTAATGCTTATAAATGTTATCTCAGTTTAAGGTTAAGAACTAAAACATGTCAATGAATTTTTCTTCCAGTTACAAATTAAACTCACCAAAAAACCCCCAAACAAGCAAACAAAAATACCCCAAACTAAACAAAAAAGCCAGCCAAATAAAAACCAGAAAAATAACAACTAGAAAGTGGAGAAGGCCTGTTGTCTTTACCCCTATGGTCTATGCACCAAAGCTTGAGCTTTTTCCATTGATTCTCCAAAGGAAAGCAGTTGACAGGCTGTTGCTAAAGCAAGAAGACATTTCAGACCTAATAGAATTCCATCCTATTAAGGATATCTCAGTGGACCAAGACTTTGGAGCCTTTTATTCTCTAGAAATGACTATATGAATTGTGTTTCATGTAAACCAAGTAAAGGATGTTTTCAAGTTGCTTCCAAAGATCTCCAATTCTTATATTGGGCAGTTCACCTCCCAGCGAGACATGAAATTCAGAATATCCTAAAATCAAAACACTATTTAGGTTAGAGTACAACTGTACTCTGAGTACAATCTCAGAGTACAAGAGTACAAGTTGTACTCTCAACTGTACATCTCAAACTTAGTGAAACTTGACATCTTGCTTTATCGCTTGGTCTTACAATTTTAGATCCTGGAGTGATTTATAAGTGTGAATTTCCTGCTTACATATCCTTGCAGTAGATATCACTTATGCCTGTATACTGAGTAACATTTCTTATAATGGTACCCATAAGACACAGGATTAAATTCAAACTGATCTTCACCCTTCAGTGTCCCTTGTAAGCAAAGCTGAAGGCCATCCTTACCCATTTTTCTTGATATTTTTGGAAATACAATTCTAAAAAAAGTCCTTCATTCCTTGGGTTTATATCTCTAATATAATTTAGGCATAGACAGTCTTTGCTGGTGAAGAAGCTGTGAACTGAAGAATTTTATGCAACATTTTCAGCAGTGTGGGAAACTTGCCTAACAAGAGTATCTCCAGAAGAGACTCCTATATAGAATTTTGACTCTTCTGATCAACAAACATCTCATGTTTATTAAACACTAGGGACTTCTATCCTTTGATTTCACTTGGAACAGCGTCTGACCCAATCTATCTCTTGCACAAATATCTATAGCACAGTGAAAAGCCCAACTTTCCTGTCCATATTTAACATCTTTTCTTGTATATGGGGTCTGCCAGGTCTTCCATATGAACTTTATGGGTTGCCTATGTTGCTACTGTTGAAAAATACATAGAAAATGTTGCCATGTCAATCCGCCATATCAGGTATCACACAAAAATGAAAGTAGTTGAACTGTTTATGACTATGTAGAGCCTGTGGGATATTTTTCTGGTCAAAACATGTATAATTCACTGATATTGCTTTCCACATTTTATTTATGGTGAATTTGCTGTTTTCTACTTTTAATATATTCTTTAAGTTTATTTTTACATATATTGACATCAACCCTCTAAAATTCTTCCACTTGTCAAAACTTTCCTCAGTGTCAAGGAAATTCTGAGTTTCTTGATGAATTACAGTAGGTAAAGAAAATTAAAGGTGATATTATTTAGTCTATTCTTGCCAATCCTGGACAAGGAAGAATTTGGTTTTACTGACATTATCAAGCTGATAATTCCTTGCTGATTATTTTCTTTAATGTTCTGCCCAAAATTATTTTGCATATGCAAAGAAAATGTTCTTCCTTTTAATGCTTCTATGTTATTTTCAGGATACATGCAGCTTTAAAAAAAATTAAATTCCTTAAACACAGCCAATAGGAGTTATGGATATGAACTTACAAGAAAGGCAAAAGCAGCTGTCAATCCATACCTGCCTGTACTGCCGTGATGGAAGGTGTTATATATCACTTGGTAGGGAAAATGCTGATTTTTCAGTTCAGCCACATGGTTTCCATGTTAGGGCCTGGGCCTGGTGTAGGTAATGGAAATTCCCTGACCTACTGAAAATCTTGTTTAATACATTCAGTCTATGGAGAAATTTGCTCATTTTAGAAATTTATTTAATCTATTTTTTCTTTTTAAATATTTAATGTATTAATTAGCATCATGTTCTCCCTATACCTTATCTAAAAGTTAATCCATATTAAAAGTTCTTATTTAGTTTATGTGTGGGAAGAACTGTATTTTAATTTGTTCTCTCTATCCTTAAGAACTTACAGGTGCCAACTATTCACGTGATGATATTGCTTCACTTGCTCTGCTTACTTTAAAAATCTGCACATTCTCCTATTTATCCTACCATATCTGCACTTGAAATCCCTGACATCTGCCTTTTGACTTTTGCTTAATCCATTGATTTCTATGTTGCCTTCTGACACTTAGATTTTATGAGTATTAATAAAGATTTTATTCTTTCTATCTCTTCCTGAAATATGTTCTGATTTTTTTCATTACATGAGTTCTGTACAATAGTTGACTGCAATCATCTTTCTTGAACTCATTACATATTCTCTGCAAATGTGCCTTTTAAATTTTAATGTCTTTAGTTCTTGTCTTTCCTAGATAAAGTCTGATGATGGACTATGAAACTGTATGAGTGCTACACAGATAATTCAGAATGTATTTTCAAAACTTCTTTCTCATGTAGATCACACAGAATTCTCATTTCATTAGCACATCAGTTTTGCTTTTTCACCAATTAATTTAATTGCTGCATAGGTTGAGAAGGAGGGAATATTTTCCCAAACAGTCACATTTAGCAACTCAAAAAACACTTTTCAAATGTTAAGACATTATTTGACAATATATTACATATAAACATCCTACAAATGATACCAAAGTATATATTATATGTGCTATTTTTATGGAGAGTGCATTATAGAGACAAAAGTGCACAAAATTTGTCTTTAATATCAGAAGTCTTTGAGACAGTTGAGCATCATATACCTTCAGTACAAGTTAAGTAATAGTCCTTTAAACTTTTTTCTGAATAATTAATATATTCCTTAGATGCATTTTCAGTCTGTATCTTAGGAGCCCCACAAAACTCACACAAATGTGCATGCAGGTGCTTTTTACCCAGTATTATATTATGTTTTACCCTTTCAAACTGATAACTTTTTTTTTTCCATCAGTTTATGCTTAGACTACATTGCTGGTTGTGACTGCTAGACTTTTAAACTTTTTTAATAGCTACCAGGAGAGGATTTTCAGTACTTCTAAAAGCACCTCCTACACTGACTGATACTACAATCAGTGACTCAATCAAGATGATAACTTAAGTCCCTCATCAGTGTTCTGACTCTTGTTCTGTTTCAATGATAGGGTGTTTCTTCATGTATCTTTCCATCTTTCCAAAGTTCCATAACTGAATATAAAGTAGATTGAATAGGATCCAAATAAAAATATACTTTAAAAAAATCATTCAATATGTTTATGGACTCTTTCTTTTCCCAGGAAACTCCTGGCTTGCCTTAAAGCTATGTTGCTAGCATAATTTAACTTCTCTTTGCAGTATTATCTTTCATGTACAAAACTCTAGTATGTGTATGTTCATGATAATCTCAAGTAATTTATCCTTCCTATATTTTGTCCTCTAGATTTTCTGGCATTGGCAAAGTCTCAGTTGTCTCCTTATATCTTTTATTTCTGTGGTTTGCATCAAAGCATCAGTAACACTATCACCTCAACAAACAATTGTTTACTTTTTTTCTCATAGAATAAAGTATAGAACATAGCAAGAAGACATAAAATATAGAAGCAAAAAATCCAGAAGATATCCTGCAGTAACCATGTCTGATATATGCCTATTGTTTATTATACAACTCTAGATATCACATAATGTTACTCAATAAATTGGAGACCCTGGTACATCTCAGTTATAGCAAGAGTGGGAAATTGTATGACTGATCTAAAACATTGGCTAATTAATATAAAAGATGTCTCATTACAGGTTTCTTTGAGCTTATTTGATGCAGTTGATTATTGAAGGAGACAAATTATGGTAGAGGGTTTTACCATAGCTATATACCTTTTCACATCACCAAAACAGTCATTGCTATGGGGCTTGGGTCTTCAGGGTATTTCTCCTGTATGTTTGGTAATGGTTACTTAGATATCAGCCAGCAATATCAGTGCTGTCACCTTGTTTTCCACACACAGAACAAGGAGAAATTCTGCATTTGCTACTAGTGTGCTATTCTGAACCCCAATGTGATAGAGTGAAGCCCTAGTACAACATAGTTGCTGAGCCAAAAATACTGGTTCCATTTACTGAAGATGGATTCACAATGTCTCCACCTAGTTAGAGCCATAGAGAAAAAACCTTTAGGTCTCCCAGTGGTCAGCAGAGGATATATATATAGTCATTGGAGTTCTGTGCCTTGCCAGGGGAATATTCAGAGTAGCTGATTAATAAAAGTGATATTTATAAAATTCTGAGGTATAATTCCCATGAACAAAATTCATTTGTTCACAGATAATTTTGTGCCACTCTTGGTACACTAGAAAATTTTACCTGGTGTTTAGCTACTGTACAGGGATGAGTCTCCTGTAAACTCTGTGCCTCATAAGACTATAATGGCTTCAGATGTCTGTGTCAGGGTGGCATCTAAAATAAGCACAAAGGGAGATTAAGAAACAAGGGGTCTACATACAGCTGGGAGAAAAAAACAATTTGACTAAGCAGATATTTTTGAGAAGCCTTGTTAACAGAAAGGACTATACTGGACTGGCAGATACAATAATGGATTTATGGATAGTACATGGTGCTTCTAGAGACATAACTGTAAGCCAGGCAGGATATCCTGGGGAAATGAACTTGGTTGTGCATTTAGAGAACAAAATCCTACCTCAACTGTCTCACTCTCAATGTTAGTGAGCAGACCTCTGAAACTGTGGTTACTTAGGCGTAAGAATTTAGTATTATCTGAGATTTGTTAATATCTGGATGATTATTTTTAATTTTTTTACTGTCATTCATGAGAAAATTTCAAGTTACTTTACAGAATCTTGTACCATAAAATTTGTATTTGACATGGTTTTCTCTGTAGGAAAGTATAGACCTATGACTTGTCCACTATGTAAAATATTGGAGGCAAGAAGATGATTGAAGGACTGGAACAACTTCTGTACCATGAGAGGATGAGAAAGCTAGACTTGTTCTGCCTGGGAACAAAATACTGAAGGAGGTAAGGCCTCTTGTCCAAACATACATATATATATTTATGTATACACATCATGAGAAGGAATGAAGCAGAGGGAGCCAGACTTGACACAGTAATGCTCACCAATGAGTAATGGCACAAACTGAAAAACATGAAATTCCACTTGAAAATAGAAAACACTTTTTTTGCCAATTTATTTTTTTTTTTACTTTGGGAATGATCCAACAGTGGAAGAGATTTTCTGATAGGTGAAGTCTTTTGTGGAGATACTCAAAACCTAGCTGGATCTTGTCCTTGGCAAATGGTTTTAGCTGACCCTACTTGAAAATGAAGTGGATCTAATAAGATTCCTTCCAACCTCAAATTTTCTGTGATTCTGTGACACTTGCCATGCTGTGCCATTACAGTGTGGCATCTGTAGATCATCAGCAGTGAAGCAAGTTAGACTAAAGCCTATGTTTAGGCCACTGAATAGAGGCCCTGGAAAATGGATAGATCCTATAAGCCAGGAAGACTGGGTTCAACTGACTAAATGCAGGTCTCTAGCTTCCTTCATGATGGCTCAGGGCTCCCTTCCTGCCTAACAGCAGCTGTGCCAGAGGGATATATGTATCTCACAGAGCCTTTGTCATATCTGGCAGGGTCTTATGAGTGCATCAGTTCTGTTAGGGCACTTCAGACAGCACTACAAGCCTTTTTTTTTCCACACCTGTAGACACCTTACCAAGAGCTTAATCTACTTCTAGACTTTGCTAAGAAGAGTATTGACTAGGTTATCCCTGATTATAATGGGATCTTAGACTTCAGCTGGCTCTCTGAGACATCTAACAGTGATATTTAAATTTAGATCTCCTATTATGAATGCATCCTCTTTCTGTTCTCCACATCAGAAGACTAATGTTGTTAAGCGATCTAATTCCCTAGAAGCAGTGGATATTGTTTACTTGTACTTCTACAAAACATTCAACACACTTTCCCAGCCTCCTTGCACCTGACAAAATACAGATTGGGTGGGCGATCTGCGAGATTGGTAGGAAATTGGCTAACAAACCATGCTCAGAGAGTGGTGATCAATGGTTTCTACTGAGGCTGGCAGCCTATCATATCTGAAATCTCCTGGGTATCAATACTGGGTCTGACACTGTAGCAGTCATGCATGGTCCCCATTTGTGGGGGGTCAAACAGGAACATTTATTGAAGTTACAAAATACAATATATAGTTTCAACAATTAAATATTCATCTCAGGGGCTGGTTTTATGCTAAACATGGGAGGAGATATTACAACTAAGAGAATACATTATGGTTGCTATGAAGGGTACTCAAGAGTGTAAGGCTAGTTTATATTTAATGAACATGAGACAGAAGAAACTAAGGGATTGATTAGGAAAGTTTCTATCTGGCCTAGTGAATACACAGAAACCCACAAACCTTGTCAAATGCAGGCGGCTTGGAGCAGTAGATGTCTGCAGACTTGACTGAGTGTTATCAGCCAGGGAGGTTCCTTCAACATTCTCCCAATACATTTTCCCAAGGCCTCTTTGACTTTCCAGACAGGCTTCGTGAAACTAAGATATTTTCAAATCCCACATGACACTATTCAACACTTCATAAATGATCTGCACAACGGGGTTGGAGGCACCCCCACCAAATGTATTGACATTGAACTGTGTGGTGAGGTGTACATGACAGAAGCGGTAACCATGTTACAGAGAGACTTGGACATGCGGTAGAGTGGACAAGCAAGAACTATAAGAAGTTCAGCCAAGACAAGTGCAAGGTCCTGCACCTGGGACTACTGCAACAACCCATCCTGAAGGCCCAACCCTTACTGGGTGTACATCTTAATGTCAGGCTCCAAGAGATCTCACTCACGTGAACCCTTGTAAAAGTATTGGTTCTTTGGTACCTTGAGTTAACATCCTGAGAATATTGACATCCTGAGACTAACTACACACTTTTCTCTAAGATATTTCTTTTAATTTAGTGAGAAGATAGTAATTTTGGCAAAAAGGATTTTACAAATATAAAATGTAACTTCACAAAAACATTACAACAGATTGCCAGGACTAACAAGAGTTACTATAGTAAGGAACTTTTTTTATATCCAGCAAACACAAACTCCATGCAACTTAGATTACTAAGTACCTGTAACTCACAGAAAATAAGTGTTTAAGTTACTCACAAGAGGAAGAAGAGAATAAGGGAAGAGAGATTAAGAGAAGAAAGAACAAAGAGAGAAAAAGAGGAGAGAAAAAAACATAGCTACCACTCAGAAAGTCACATGTCAACTTCAAAGAGAACAAGCCAGGTGATGCCAAGTCAGATCAGGTGTTGTGTGCTGGCTCATCCCGCCCCTCCCCAGAATGGAGATTTTATTCATGTCTCTCTATCGGCCCTGGTCACTGCGGCCAATCCCCCCAGGGGTGACCTTTGGACCTTAGCCAAAGTGAGGGTGTCACAGCCAGTCAGAGGCTCTGGGGGTGTGGTGTGAGCAGGTTACCAGGCAGACCTTATTGATTGACAGGCCCCCCATTCAGCCTTCATGCCATGTGGTCATCCTGTCTGACCCCCTCCCCTGACACACAGATGCAGCCCCACAAGGTGGTTCTGACCCAGTAATCACTGATCTGATGTGTAACAACAACATAACCGAAGAACCTAGTACAGGTTGGGATCTTTGTGGCTGGGGAGCAGCTCTGTTGAAAGGACCTGTGGGTCCTGAGGGGTAACAAAGGGCATATGTGTTAGCAGTAGACTGCTAGAGCAATGAAAACATTGCTAACAGAGAGAGGGATGTGACCATACCACTCTACTCAGAGCTTGTCAAGCCACACCTTGAGTATTGTGTTCAGTTCTGGTCCCCACAATTCAAGAAAGACACATGGTGTTTAGTTGCCTACTGGAATCACCCCACAACAATTTGGTTTTAGCTTTTAGCAAACTATGTAGCTGTGCAACTTCCTTGACTAATGTGTCTGTTCTGGAACAGGCAGAGGTCACCAGTATCGAGGCCATGCTGCTGAGAACGCAGCTGTGCTGGGCAGGGCACGTCTCCAGGATGGAGGGTCACCGCCTCCCTAAGATTGTGCTCTACGGTGAACTCGCCACCGGCTGCCGCAAGAGAGGAGCCCCAAAGAAGAGATACAAGGACTCCCTAAAACAGCACCTCAGCCCTGGCCATGTTGACCACCATCAGTGGTCCACTCTGGCCTCCAATCGGGAAACGTGGAGACACACCATCTATAACACTGCTGTCTCCTTTGAAACCACACGAAGCATCAGCCTGGAGGAGAAAAGACACCGCAGAAAGAACCGTGCCTTGTCAGTACCACCTAACAGAGACTGTCTGCTGTGCCTTTTGCAACCAGACTTGCTTATCTTGCATTGGCCTTATCAGCCATCAGCGCGCTTGCAGCAAGTGTGGGTAAAATCCCTCCCAAATCTTCGTTTGCCATGTCTAGCCATGATGATGATAACCTGTGCAACAAAATAATTTTCCAGTATATATGTGAACATGGATGGGAACACATTGATCAGAAAGAGAAAATCAGTAAGATTATGCACTACTGAAAGCCATTTCTATCACTGAAGTATAACAGAGGATTATAACATGATGTATAAAATTTTACTTCAAATTCTCCAGGTGTTTACAAATATTTGCCTGTTTTCATTTGATTCTAAAAGGAAAAGGCTTAGAAAGTAATTAGGTAGTATGGGTAAGATGAACTGACTTCCTAAACACAAGTAACATCTGTGAGCATTTAGGTATTATAGTAATTGGAGTGATGTTTCAATTTTTTTCTTGGTTTCACTATTTTCCTTTAGGTTGTGAACTTATTCAAGGGAGTTTACAAGCACTTTATTGTTCTCCAGAGTTCAGATAGCTGCTAAAATGCTTGCTGCTGCTTATACATTTAAAACAGCTGTTACAACTCCCTATGGGGTAATAAAACATTATGCCTTTCCCCATTTGAGCATACAGAAGAATACTTTTAACACCTTTGTTATTGCTGCTATTCAAACTAATACATTTAGCAGTGAAAACCAACAGCTATCACTTTGTAATTAGAAATGAGTGGGGGGAAGAAAGCCCTTCATAACAAATGGCTGTGATGATTTGTTCTTTGTGTGGATATCCACAAAGAAGGAGAGCTCTGCACAGTAATCCTACTAATTAGCTGAAAAATATTCAAATAATCACATGCCTATTACCCAGCAAGCCCACTAATGCTGCCTTACAGGTGTGTAAGATTCCAATACTACTTCAAAAGTTAGTTTCAAACAAATCTAGTCAATTGGAAAGCCATTAGCAGTTCACAGTGTCTGATTTCTACAGCAGTCTTCTTGGGAGGACAAGCCAAGCACACAGAAACAATGATTGACTGTGGAGATTACAAGGATAAATGTACATCAGCTGGGGAAATATTAGCTTGAAAAATATTGCCACCCTTAGCCTGAAATATTTGAGTATTATTAATTTCAATATTATTTTCCATCTCTGCACCTAACTTATACAGTAAAGGTAAAACAAAAGTTTGTGGTGTTTACAGTCTAACTTATGGCACTTACATTGAAAACATGAGGATAATTTAACTAGAGTAAAAGCTAACACATATTCTGACTAAAACAATGTTCTGAATTTATGATTCCAACTACAAGAAAACATAGGGAAATATGACTTGTGATAAGAATTAGAGAAAGTAAATACATTTCAGTAAAGGAAAAAGACAAAAGCAAGGTCAAAGTGCAAGGTGACTGCTTTTAGTACCTCTCCAGCCAAAGTGATGATCAATGAATTTGTCTTTGCATTGACAGTGATCAAAACATTATATGAAGAATAGAAGTTGGTTATTTTTGCAAAACTGTATTGCACATTACATGAGGAACATTTTTGACATAGGAAAGTATTTTCACAAATCTGTCAGATGCTATTAAAAACTATATACATTTTCTTCTTCTGTATGTCTGTCAAAGTTGGATGCTTCAAAATTCCCATAATGCAAGACTCAACACACACGTAAGCTTCAACAGGTTAGATGCTTAATTGAAATGAATCATATAAGATTATTCTTCAGGTAGCAACAGTGATAGGCACCTCCAGAAGACAATTTTTTATTTCATAATTTCTGTGAGAATATTCTGATAACATCAGTTAAATGTAGAGGATTGTTTTATAAAAAATGCTGAAGTAAGTATTGTAGCATTAATATCATGTGTATTAATATTATTCACACTTAATGGATAAAGTTTAGATTGATTTTTAAAATGTAAAAAATATTTGAGAGATATTTAGATAAAAAATAATGTAGAACCAAAATATATTGAAAAGTCAGAAGGTACCTCTGTGGACAGGCACTATTTGTCATTGTTGGAAATTTGTACTGTCCCTCTGAGAAGAATGTGTGGTGTAACTACACTGGATCCGAATCCACCTTTTTTGAAACCTTCATCCCTCCAGGAGTAATATAGAAGCTCAAGTTGTTTAGCATTTTTTTGCTCAGTGATCTCCCATACATGCCTAAATTTGGATAGAAACAACCTAGTCCATGATGTCCAAGATTTTACAACAAAGTTCACCAGTATCTCTTTCTATAAAAAATAATGGCATGTTTGGGGGTATTATTAATAAATATCTTCCTGTGTCATATTTAGCACCTTGAATAGATCGACAGACATTTGATCATGTCGGAGCTTTACTGAGTGGCATTTTACTTGCACATTGACTCCTTGAAATCAGTTTGACTACACTCAGCATGTGCAGTGAAAGGGAATCTGACTGCTGATATATCACTTCTGATGAAAAAAACAGGATATTAAGCAAGGTACATTAGATAACAGTAATACCCAGCATGCTCTTTTAAAATTAGCTTTGTTGATCGACAGATTATTCTCTGTTGTAGGCTCCAAGATAAAAAGGTCATTTGAAACATATTGTAATTTGAGTCCTGCTTATGTTTCTTGTTACCTTCACATTTTCATATTCATCCTGTTATAATCCCTGCTTCACAATACAGAATCTAAAAAGTAATCATATTTATTCATCTTTTCCTGAAAGCTGCNCCTGCTCCTTTATTCCTACTCCTTCCTTGTTGCTAGTCTCAATTAAAGTATAAAAATGTCACTCACTTCTTTACAACATCAAACTAATTTAATCTACCTCATTCTCCTACTGGCTGCAGGCAAATTCCTTGTCTAAATACCAGTTATACTGAACATTATGTATAATACCATGTTCCTATCCCCTCTTCAGCTGCAGTCATCCTCTGTACCCGGAATGGTAAGAGACAGAGAACCTGAAGGGCAGGTGGGGCAGGGTTCTGGAGATAGGTGACCAAAGGCGGAGCGCAAGGATTAAAAGAAAAGAGTAGCTTTGCACTTGGAAGAATGAGATTTGCAGAGTGTTGGATAAAAGAAGAAGACTGGCTAAGCCAGTAGAATCTATTTATGCACTGTATTTTCTTTAGAGAAGGGAAGTATGCAATTGCATGGGAAGAGACAGAAATGTTATTTTGTAAAGAAATGGCTTTGTAAAACAGTCCTCATGTTACAGAAATTTGTTTTGAGAATGCAATGATAAATAGATTTCTACCTCAAGAAGCAAAGCAGAGAGGATGCTCTGCTTTAGGCAAACACTGTTACTTCCCCCTACTAACAGCACATACCCAATACAATATCAGCAACACATAATCTCTGCAGGAAAAGCGTTACTGTTCACCTGCTGATGGAGAAAGGGGAAGGATGGGACACATTTGTGGTAGTGCAACATCAGTAGACTAAAGGAGACAGGGTATTCTGTGGGTGCGAAATGATCCTTACGACAGGAGTGTAGTCTTTGGGAGTTTTCATTTGTTTGTTTGCCTTTATTTTGAAAATGACCTTAGAATCAGTGACTCCTCTTTTCTTCTCAGTCCCCATTGACCCACTTTCATCTGTTCACTTCACTTAACTACAATGTCTTTGTGTAGCAGTCAATAAAGACATGCTTCACCTCACCTAAATTCAGATATCTAAAAGCTAGAGGCAGGTCATTTCCTTAGGCTACCAATATAATTGGGGGAGAGAAATGCATACCACAAACTGAGTTTGAGCTGTGCTTTGTCAGACACCCACCACAGCCAAGAGAACTTTCCCCTGATAATTCCTGTTTTTCTCATTAGCCACTCATTACTAGCGTGGATCCAGTTATATCTTTACATTCTGATATTTGAACAATGAAACCTCTATATTTCTATATTGGTCCTGTTTGTTCTATTTTAGCTATCTCACATAAGAAAAAAGCCTCAAACACTTGCATACTAATTGAACTTTGAACTTTCAGATGAGAGGAAGATCAGCTAGAAATAATTTATTTGGATAGTTTTGGAATATTATAAAATTACATGAGGTCTTAGAGTAAAATTTCGTTTGTGATTGAACATTGTGATGGCTCTAGGTGGATTGTGTTGCAAAATAATACATGAAGATACCTAAACCCACTTTTGCTTAGAAGGATGATATGTTGCTTCCTGTGCACCACACCAATCATATTTATACACCATTATATAACATTCTTAAAAGTAAAAACTGCCTCGTTTCTTTCTGCAGTACATCAGTGCTTTCCTTGTAGCTGCCTCAGCCAGCTGCTAAAATGCATTTAATCTGAGAGATCGCTTTGTATATGTAATCATTATATTTGTATTGTACTCAATGCTTAGAAATTCATTAACATTTTTCATTTATAAAAAAAAAAAAGAAAAGAAAAAGAGAAGATAGCTTCCCTTCCATGGACTGTTCTATAAAACTTTAATTTTCACAGTTTGCCAATCTGCTGTGCCATTTTACTTCCCTGCATTTATCTGGCAGGTAGTTGATATACAAATGTTCCCTTTACACTAACTAAAATATCTGGATGTCTATGCAATCTAGTGTTCACCTCATCTATCTTTAAATTATGTTTTGGTGTTAAGAGAAGAAATTTGGTCAGAAGGGAGTGCCCTTGGTGCATACTTTTAAGTGAAAAAGTGCTCATTTTATCCATCAAGACTGTGTGAGAACTCCATACATCTCAGAAGTTATGGGAACAGGCAAAGGCAGCTGAGGACTTCTTCCAGAGAATGGAGCTTTCTCTGGAGAGATATAGACCTCCAAAACCTGATTGACCAGAGACATCCATTTGAGGAAAGGTAACTCACTCTTATATACTCTTCTCCAAACCACATTAGTTTTTGGTAACTCTTCTTCTGACTAAAGTAAGAAAAAATATAGTCTTTTCTGCTGTGTAGGAAGGCTGAGACATGATGAAACAAAAATATTCTTTAGTGTTCAGACTTGGAGTGCTTACCTGAATTTCTTAACCCAACTGTCTCAGCTCAGAATGACCTTAAAAGATGTAGAACTTGGAGGATTATGTCCTCTCACAGGAAACAGTCCTAATACAGAAACACCTATATTTTTTCAATAGAGAGCAATAGAGCATGCTAAGCTTTCATAATGAAGGCTGATATTTTTGTGAATTCAGATTTTTGTCTGATCATCTTTTGGTGATTCTTTACAATATGAAAGAGAATGGCCCTCTAAGCTTCTTGCTGGAGCGGCCAGTGGTTGATTTAGCAGCTATGAATGATCATAGAAACACAGAAGGGTTGGAAGGGATGAAAGTGGGTCATCAGCTCCAATCCCCCTCCTAAAGAAGGGTTGTCTCAGAGCACATTGCACACAATTCTGTCCAGATGGTTCTTGAATATTTCTGCTGAGGGACACTTCATAACCTCTCTGGTCAATATGTTCTAGTGCATGGTCACCCACACAGTAGAGAAGTTCTTCCTCATATTGAAGTGAAATTTCCTGTGCATCAGTTTCTGTCTGTTGTCTTTTGTCCTGTTGCTTGACATCACCAAGAAGTCTATGTCTATCCTCCTGACACCCTCCTTTTATATGATGCATATATAGAAAGAGTTAGTGAAAAATTTAATTAATATTTTCTCATTAATCATGATATTTTAGCTTTACTTTTTACCCTCCACTTAGCTTGAAATTTAATTGTATTTAATTCATAATAAGCTAACAATTTAATTAACTTGAATATTCAGTATTGTATATAAAAAAAATATATAGTTCTGTGCAGAAATACTCTGGTCACTGAAGGTATCTGGTGAGAAACTAGCCTGAAAAATGTGGTCCAAAGGAAAGGTCATTAGACCTCTAACCTGACATGAATTGTGACTGTTATATTAGATATTTAAGACTCTGAAGTTGATGAAAACAACAATATAGAAATACAGAATTAATGTTGATCCAAACATCCACGAGGTACTCAAAAAATAAACTGATGTCTAATTAGGGCATAATTTACTGCTTATAATAAAGCTGGTTGAAGGAAAGGAGGGAGGAAAATAAGATTTAAAACCTGAAAAGTTTTTGGAGACCAGATTTCAATATCAGGCAGCTTAAAAGCTGCAATAAAGAACAGGATGAATAAATACATGGGAAAAATGCTCCACACTATGGAACAGATGAGTTGGAAGTAAGATCCATTACACAGGTGTATTGGAAGGAATCAGTGAGTATGTGAGCAATTGATTCATGTGAGATACTTGGGTTAAAAAAAACTCAACATTAAGAGGGAAGAGAGGTTCTCTTGTAATGATTAGGAAGTGACTGAAGAATAAGAACTGTAATGTGGGGCTAGGTGAACAGAATTCTCAATGGTAGAACAGTTATACCCACAATTTCGTGCATGCACCTCTGCTGTTCACTCATTAAGTCATAAACATGAAGAATAATGAAGTGAAAAATTCTCAATCCAATCACAACAAGCAGCTGAAGAAAACTTACAAGGTATTTACAGAGTTCAGTCAGAGTCCCCCATACACCAATCTGACTGCCTGCCAATAGTTACAGGAAACACTCCTCACTGCTCTGACTGCCCTCCTTTCTCACATACCATCCATTCCCAACCTACCCCACTACATTGCATCTGATGCCACTGCACTCCAAAGGCCACTTCTCTAACTGCTTTAAGTAGATGAAAATGTGTACACCTTTTTATGATTTGGATACTCAGAATATTATCCTGGGAATCTTGAGTTCTGTCATGGTCTTCTTAGGAAGCTTATTTAATAGATCTGTTCCACTGTTGTGTGAGGAATGTCTTACTGTTAATAACTTATCAGTTGTGTTTCAGTCTACCATATATCTAACTCCATAGTAAGTAAAATGCAGAATAAATTATTTTTCTTACAAGAGAGGCAAAACAGCTACAGAATTTTACAAGGCAGGGCGATGGAAGTAAAACTATGTTTGCTTTAATATTAAAGTAGGAAAGAACTAACTTTTCTTCCTTTTTCCCAGATTTAGATGATTTGTGATAAGTTGTCCAGGCAAGCTGTCAGCGATTTTCTGATTTTGCTTATCATGATCCTCATGTTGCATTGCTAGAGAGTAGACTGTCTTGGTGATGCATGTTAGCTTTTATAGACAGTCTCTCCTTTGAAATCCTCCAGATTTCAATGGTTTCAGACGTATAATCTCTTTTCTCAAAACTGTTTTATGTGTTACTTCTGCAAGAGAGGGACAGCTTGTCATGTCTCTTAAAGCAAAGAATTGGATTAATACATCCTTGGAAATGTTAATGCATCCTTGTTAAATCAAGTGTCATTTTGTCTACTTTGCTAGCTAATAAACAACTTTTGCCTCATTGGGAAATAAATCCTCCCTCTTCACCCAAAATTTGTTAATTCATTGTGTACATTTCATTATAAAGTGTAATTTGAATTAAAATGTATATTTTACACAAATATGAATCTTATATTAGTCTGCCTATAAAGATGCATCTAAAGATACAAAGTAGAAAAATATATGTACCTTATCACTGATTCTTGAATAGAGGTCAGAAAAGACAATAACTAGCTTCTCTCACATAACAACAGATCTGCATGTTTTACCTTTTGTTATATGCCTCTTAAACAATAATCTTATAGTAGAGAGACAGGACAGTTTCACAATGCTGAATGAAAAAAGACAAATGAAATTCAGTGTAAGCAAGTGAGAAGCAATGCAAATATGGAAAATATATATCCAAAATGATACTTTAAATTACTTAAAATCACTCAGAAAGCAAAATTCTTTTTAGATAGTTCTTTGCAAAGCTCATCACATGACCCACAATGGTAAAAAAAGCAAATATGCTGTTCAGGATCATTTGAAAAGGAATAAGAAACAAAGACAGAAATCATTATGCCGCTAAGAATCCATGGCATGTCTTTAGTTTAAAAACTTGCAAATTCTATTCTTCCTTTATCAAAAAGAAACAAAGAACTCAGGAAGACAAGAGGAAGTGTGGCAAACGTTATTAAACATTTGAAGCAACCTCCTATCAAAAGTGGAACTTACTTACAAAATGGACCAAAATTCTTCCTATTAGAAAGACAATTTAAAGAGAACATAATGACTTGTACCATTATAAACAGTGCGGGGCTTTTTTTTCCTCTTGTATTTAATTCTGGAACTCACTGCTACAGGGTGCTGTAAAAGCAGACATGTAAAGACAGACAAAGCTTTCTGTGAGTCTTCAGGTTTGAAAAAGAGATGAGGGAAAGACAATCAAAGTTCATGAAAGGATATATTGTGTGGAGAAGGTAAACTGGGAACAGTTCACACTGTTTCTCTATTATTAAACTCTGGATCTCATTGCTAAAAGTCTCATGAAGGTCAAAGTATAAATGGGTTCAAAAGGAAATTCATAAAGCTGAGCTCCACCAACGAGTACTTAACATTATGGTACAATCACAACCTCAGGTTAAAGGTACTAAATTACTCTTTTCTAGAAATGATTGCTCTGTACAGGCCATGCTTCTTGTACTCTTCCCCAAGAATATTCTTGTAACCACTATCAGAGGGAGAACATTGAGATAGACTGATATTTTGTTCTTCTGCTCCAGTGGTTGTTTTCACTAATCACAGAGCTTTTGGAGCCACAGCTGCTCCTCTACACATTTTTTTTACCCTCAGATCTGGGCAGTGTACAAGTGAGACCTGCATATACTGTTTTTCTATCTGTGTCCTTTGACATTAAGTACACCTTGAAAATGTAATTGGACCTTTTCTCCCTGATGAGTTGCATGGATTGTGCTACATCTAGTAACAGGAGCACCTTGGCTTTCTCAAAAAACTTTGTGATGTGTCTGATATAGGAATGTTTATATGTAGTCCTACAGATTTTCCAGAAGTTTAGATAATGGATGTTTCTTACCTATCTATGGATTTTTTAATCAGTCTTTGTGATTTGAGGGGATTCCTGCTCCCCTCCACCCCTCCCTCATAATTTTGAAAAAAGGGAAAGGCAGAAAATGTCCTTAGGAAAAGAGATTTTATTTCAAGGTATGTACCTTCCACTGGATATAGTTTTGAAGTATAGGTGCTGCCACTTTGCCTCAGAAAAAATTGTTTAAGAAAAGATTACTAGGGTAGGATGTGAGCTAGGAAGGTGTCAAAACAAGTGAATGCTCCACATCTATGATATTAAAAAAAAAATTAAAAATTAAAAATTGTAAGTATTAACATTGGACATCTTATTTCAGGGCCTTTTCAGCCACACAGTCAGTAAGTATACAATTTGAGGCATGTGATATGTCACCTCTCAACAAAAGTCTGTGCTTTTGCAGTGTAATAGATTTTAAGAATGATGCAGAAATCTCTACAAAGTTAAAATGGCATGGCAAGTTCTTGCAATAGTATCATAAAATGCAATGAAGTTGTAGGTCACAGTGAAGTAACAAAATGTTCCTGCTATCCTTCTCCTTTGTTGTTAGGCTAATAATACTTAAACTGCTGATATTCACAGTATTTATAATTTAGATGTAATTTAAATAGATAAAGTGCCAGAAAAATCCATGATGTGTTGCAGATCATGATTAATATGATGCACTTTTCATTTGAATACATTTGTATGTGAACAGTCATCCAAATATATCTATTATAACACCAGCAGTATGACAGAATCATCATTTCTTAAAATCTCTATTACTAGACTCTAAGTGGACTGTTAAACTTTGGCTCAAGGGCACAATAACCCTCACATCAGCATAATTTAATCATAAACTAATGGAAAGTTAAATGCAATGTTCAAGACAGTGTAATTCTTTCTTGTTTCATATATTCCATGCCTATAGATTTTCCAAAATGAATACACTTTTATATTGAAATGTCTTTCTAGATATACTTTTATGCAGTTTTATTCTCCTATTATTTGATGGAAAGGAAATTATTTTATTTCTTGTTGATCTGCCTCAAGAATGATGTTTTTATTTTTATAGAAAATATTTCATGATAAATAAATTTCAAGAAATTGAAGTATATATTTATCTGTACTGAGTACTTTGGCAATAGTTTCCTTTAACTGACAAAAGATTTTTTTGAAATGTTGTTGACAACTGTATAAAATATGTTAGTTGGCCTACAAAATATTTACTAATAAAGGGAAGTGACAGAATGGAATTTCATAAATATCCTTTTGCTTGATATACAAATCTGCCCCAAAGGTTTTCTCTGATATATCATAACCAAGGCTCACAGAGTAAAACAAGGACGTGCCAAGTAGGAAGATGGAGCAAAGGCTTCTCTTCATCCCAGTAACGTAGCTTTAGGTAGATCATGGCTGCTCCACACTTTTTAGGGCATGTCTGGTCCATACTGAAATATTGCTCATTTTCTGGGGACAACTGGAGCAGACAGAGGCTTTCCTCGCCCATCTTCCTTCCTGTTTGCATTTTCTGTGTCAGTAATACTAAGGTAGCAGTGTACAGGCAGTAAATAGCCTCCACTTATGGCTGAATATATTGTGCTGAGCAGAATAGCACCAGAATTCTTTGCTGTACTAACCTGATGTAAACAAAGTTAAACAAAGAGAATGAGTGGGACCAATACCTCTGTGACAATTTATGGGGTTGAGATGAAGAAAGTAAGGATGGCTCTGTTGCAGTGATCCCACTAAACGTTTTTCTATGCTACTTACAAAGTGACTTCACTTCTTCAAATTGTAGCACACTGTAAACTCAACCTATTCTTTCAGAACACTCTAAAATTTCCTCTGCCATGTCTATCAGTGATATTACTATAGCTTTCATCATAGACACTAAGCTCATGCTTAATATGCACAATCAGTAAAAGGATAAAACAGAGATCTTCTTTAGCCTTTTTTTTTTCCAGGTTGTTCTAAATTTTCCTTTTCACTGAGTGATTGCTTGACCTCTTTTAATTTCCTTTTATCCTGAAAACCCTCTGGGCTATCCAGTACTGATAGAGTAGCTTTACGTGAGTCTGATTTTGATTCTGTATCTGAGTGTGGAAAACAAACATAGGTTAATGGAGTTAAACCCTTAACAATATCTGATTTCTGTTAAATAGGAATTGAGGACATCCAAGCTCTTTGCAATTAATTTCCTCCCCTTAAAAAGTACAACTTATTAAATTAAAATATGTTAACCCAAACATATATGACCTGTTAATCCAAATGCGTCTCCAAAGTTTAAAAGATCCAGGGAATCTAAAAGTATTTTGATTGAATGTTGTCACAGTGTTGCCTGATCAAAAAGGGCATTTATTATGAATCTTTTAATTGGAACTTAACATTATCTTTTTATGTGTTGATCATATTTATTACTACAGTTGATTGGAAAAGGAAACAATTGATGTTTTTAAAGACACTACAAATGGAACTTTAGCACAACTTTGAGCATTTTCTTGTTATATATTCAGATCATAAGTCTTTGAGTTATCTTTTGAATCACAAGGTGGAAGAGTTCTTCATGAATGAGAGAGGAAAAGTCATATTGAGTACGTGGGGTTTGGCTAACATCCATTTAGTTTTAGTACACTGTACACCATTGTTTGACATAAAATCTTTTTCAAAATCTTAACAGTGGAGTCTCTTCAGCTAAAAGAAGAGTCTAAACATTCTTAATGTTTAATATGATACTTCTGCAAAGCCAAAGACCAAGCCCTACTTTCTTATAATTTATAAATAGGAAAACCAGTCAGAAGGTAAAACTTTAAAGGGAAAACCAAACAAACCAACCAAAACCCCCCCACCAAACCAAACAATGAAAACAAATTACAAACAAACAAACAAAAGCTCCACAAAACAAACAAACAAAACAAACAAAAAAAACCTCAAAACTGAGCAAATTAACCACAAACAAACAAAACCCAGCTTATTGTCATCAGGTATGTCCATGAAAAGCATGGCTTCATTAGTTTGATATCATAGTATATCATAGGCAGACAACAAAACAAGTATTGAAGGGGGAATTTATTAAAGACACTGCAAAATGGAAAATTAGTTAAGAACAACTGTATACCTAGATAGGAGTACCAAATTAGTCTTCTATCTTTATAAAACACCTCATCTTGTGGATTAAAAATACATAAATAAATTCGTGCTAGACTGTGGAAAAATAGTTAAATTACAGTTGATAGTCATTGATGAAAAAATAGCTGAATGAACATGAAACTTGTTAAAGGTGAGAATGTAGCTTCGTGTGAAGAAAAGAAAATATAAAGTGGAGAGATGTGAGTGGTAAATTCCTTAGCTCATGCTGGTGGGATGAAAACTGGCTTGCATTACTGAATTTGACAAAGACACAAATTCAAGGTCTTTGTCAATGAATGAGGTATTGAATGAGAAAAGGTACATGTTCTTGATCTAATAGAAATGAGCAAACTGTCATCAAGAAAAATTAACCCTCCTGACATTTTGCATTTAGATGTTAGATCAGTAAGCAGAAGAAACAAAGAGAGACAACTACTCAAGTACTTTAAATAGTTAGAAGATCCTTATGAACAACTAGTATGCTTTGATACTAAAAAATTAACTTATCTGAAGTTGTTTTAGGAATGATATTCTAACATATGTAAGGATAATAATAATAATTCCTTTTAAATGACCCTATTGAAACTTCACTGGGTATAATGTACTCATTGCACACGTGTTCAAGGCAGATGAATTTGGAATGCAGATGTGAAGAAAGTCTTTTAGCTGTATCAGAAAAGGGAATCTAACACACAGGGTGAGATAAGCGAGTTTCATCTTGTACAACTGTAAAACATCAAGATTGATGCCTGTGAGTGCACTGGGGATTAAATGTTGCACAAAGTGTTATCCCAAAATCAAACTAGGGTAACTCATCCTGAATAAATTTAAGTGAAAATTCAAAAATAATTGTCTAACCATCAGAGAGTTTGTTTCTGAAGACTTCATTATAAAGGTGCACAAATAATTATTTTAAGGTAAATGTCAAATCGTTGTGTTTAACCGAACTGAAAATGACCCAAACTTAAAATTCAGGTTAGTAAAAAAACTAAAAGTCAGGTTAGTAAGTTCATTTTAAGTAAGTTCAGAATAAGATACTTTGAATTGTTCAAGATAATGAGGTATCAAAGCATAGATACTCTCACTGTGATAAGAAGCTTTTGCTCTGCAGTGGTGAAGGTAAGCTAACTTGCTCTACTGAAAGGTAACTGGGCTTTTCTCACCCCACATAAATAAGAGGTCAGTCACTCAATCACTCACAGTGTCTGTCCCTATGTAGGCTCACTCTCTTGGCCTAATCAGGATGAAGGGAGGCAGGTTTTCATTCAGTGGAAGAGGGGTTGGCTGCCTCTCATTTACTGCAGGGCATCAGTGGATCAGTTTCGAGTGACCCCTGAGCAGAGGATAGTGGAGCTGCAGTTTACCATTCCAGGATGACTTCCTAATGGACAAATCTAAAATAACCCCTGGATATTGCATCCCAAATGGATGCAGAAATGTCATGTTGCATTTAGATAACTATAGTACATAGCATGACATAATTGCCTGCAGTAGTAAATTGTAATTCAGTAAATTGGACTGAATGGTCCAAGAGGTTCGTGTTCATATATACTACATGTACCTTTAAAGGGAAATTTTTTTTACAGGAATCAGGATGTTAAACACTGAAAATTGTGAAACTCCTAGCTCTTCCTAGTCTGAACTAAATTCAGTCTTTTAATAGAATAAAGTTTTTTAAATATTTCCTGCCTGTTGTTGCCAAGGTCTTTCAAAAACTACTGTTAAAGGGCAGGATCATTCTATGGCTGAATCCTTACATATAGTTAATAGAGGTATAGAAAATAGAAGTTTTTTAAATACTACAGATTAAGATTTTAAAGTGAAAACCAGGGTTGTAACCTAGCTTTTCAGTTCAGAGAACAACTAGCAATATGTGTTTCCTGTGGGTATAAGCACAATGCCATTCTTTAGGCAAGCTTCTCAACCATAGGTTACACATTCTGAGGTCTACTGGAATAGAAATTCATCTCAGAAGGAGCTTAAAGAAATTTTGTGCTTCAGACAGCAAGTTATACTTGATTACATGAATGTACACTAGCAAATTCAAGTGAGACCTTGTGAGTAAAATGTAGTCTATGAGGTGCTGAAATTAGATTATAGTTATCAGGGGCCCTCTTACAGAATTCGTTACTAGAATTCATTTATTTCTTTCAGTTGAAAACCAATGATTAAGACCACCCAACCCCTCTTCATGTCAGAGACTATATATATGCAATTGCCAAATTATTTAAACAAAATAGGAAATTTTCCAGTCAGAAAATGGCCATTCTGACTGTGAAAACAAATTAGAAGCATCAGAGACATGACTACCAATGTTTCCTCTGACCAAATCAGAGAAGACCAAGTTCCTTAATGCAGACATTCAGAGGTGACAAAATTGGTAAACCTTCAATAGAACCTCCCACAGAAATGAAAGAAGACACAAATCCAGTTGACTTCCCCTCAGCACACAGAGAATCACTCTTTGCAGACTACTTTTTAGTGAGATTCCTGGATAAACCATGATTGTGCCTTAACATATTTTCTATCTAAAGTTTTCTGTACTTTCATTTAAATGAATCACTTGCAAAATCACCTTGCTGGAGTATTTCTTTGGTCATTAATGAAATTAATTTCTAGGTAGCTTATGGGTTAGAATAAAAGGGCAGACTAGTAAGGGTGACACTGTTGTGTTTGCTACAGGCTGCTGGAGGAAGAAGTGGATGAAGCTCCCTGAAGCATTTTCCAAGTCACAGATGCTGATTATTCTCTGACATCTGCTGAAGAAGCAACACAGCGAAGCACAAACAGTCCAAACAGTTTGATGTTTAGGTCAGTCTTTGTTCTTATTCTCCATTCTTTACTTTTGATTGAAAAGTCTTTGGTTTTAGGGTTCTTTTCTCTTGTACATTAGCTGCAATCTAATGTTTTGGATGAGAAAATGCTTTATTTGTGATGTGCTTTTTATTTCAAGTGCACAGTTTAAAGTATCACTCTTGGAGTAGTAGTTTCCTAGAGAAATAGTGGATATTGTCTTTGAGATTCCTGCCTGTAAGGTAACATTAATTCACTAGGGAATGATTCGATTCTAAAAGAGCAGATGAGTTATAGCCTATTATTTCTGTGAACAACAAACTTTATACATCAAATGTTTGACCCAGTTTTCTGAAAAGTAAAGATCAACAGGTTATATTCCATCACTCTAAACACAAAAATAGCTTAAGTAAATGGCAATGATTAAGTAATTTCCTAGAGAGAATGCATTATTGATAACATTTTGTGCTGATGAAATGTGATGATAAAGGGAAATGTGTCTTTCTACTATATGGTCTTTTCATAGTAAACCAGATTGTGGTGTCAAGTAAATTTTCAATTCAACAATATCACCAGCATTACCCTTGCTGGGCAGAGAATGTTGTAGTATATATTTGTTTCTCCTGGTACCCTCACCCCTAGCTTTAGTTTAGTTCCGTGGAGCTGAGAACCTCCCTCAGGCAAAAGCTGCCTTGGAAAATGTGAATGCAAATACTACATGTATTTACATTTCCAGAGGTAAGACAGATACTGTTCCTTTATGGTTATATTGTCTGTCCTATTATCTCTTGATTGCTGACATACAAAAAAAAAATTAAAACACATTAAAATTCTAGCAGTTTTCACATAAGGAAATTTCAGTTTCAAAAAGGAAATGTATACTTTAATATTTTCCTTTTTATCCACTTTCTGATTCCTCAAAAGTATATTTTTGTTATTTGCTTTGAAACACTATGCCAGACAAGTACTAAAACTAGGGGGACTCCGTAGGGAGAAGGTAGACCTACTGGAATAGAAACCATTCTGTCAGATAAGCACTTTCAAAATAAAGATAACTCTACACAGATGCAGCATATATTTATAGACATATAGGCACATGGCATCACATATTTTCCTTTCTTAATAGGTCCAAGAAGTGTACTGCCTTATGTTAGTTGCACATGATGGTCTCTCTCCTTTCTCAAAGAATTTAATATGTTCTGTATTCCTGAATATGAATGGGTTTGTTTGGAGTAGAAGAATTCACTCTTCACTCAATATTAAGCACTAAGACATAAGCAATAAATTTCACAATAGGTATTGTGTATTAACAGTTCTTCATGCCAGGCTCTGGGTATGGAAGTCACAAGACAGCATGAAATATGTGATTATCCAGAACAAATACAGTGTTCCAGGGGGTGTTTACATCCATACCCATGTTGAAGAAGCAATTATTAATTTTGTAATAATTTGTTTTTTTATCTCTGACAAAACTTTAGAGTCTAAAGAAGTTTTCACTTCTCGTGTACCTCATTTGCATCTTGGAATTTGCATGATCCCACATATATATGTGTCCTCAGCAATGTATTTTATGTTGTCACTCCGGCATAGCTGATTTCAGACTGTGCCTACCAGATTACTCAGCTCAGGAGATTTAGGTCTAGTGCTGAATTAGAAACAGCCTTATGTACAAGTGAGGCACTCAAAAGCTGCTGAAAGTTGCATTAAGGTGAACTTGGGCCGACACAATAGGCAACACAGTAAGTTTTCTAATAAAAATATAGACCGATTGCAGTCTGAATCATCTGAGTAAATATGTGTGCATACAAAGTAGACTTATTATGATCATTGAAGTAGGTACTTCCATGGCATAATCTCATTCTAATGTTAATGCCTAAAATAGAATTAAAATGTATCATATATATTTTTGGTCATTCATTATAAAGAGCTTTGAATGACTTTGAATGTCATACATAAATGTGGCCACTGTAGATCCAAGACAAGTGAGAGAAAACCTTTACAGACACTGTAGATATCTAGGTATCTAGATCATGAATCCCATATGGGCTACAGAACATTTAAGCAGTTCTTAGATTAAACAGTATTCTTACGGATAATTCTTTTAGATGTAGGTCTCTAAACTCTATTAAAAGCATACCGTAGATACTGCAATGATTTTTTTTATAGTTCACTTAATATAGATGACTTTATAGAGGACTGTAGGGGAATAACTAATTGCTATAGGGGAAATCCTATACTAAGTAATGGAGACCCAGGACACTGTAAGAAAATGGGATTTGGAGTTTCCAATGTTCTGATTTGTTTCACTGTCCTCATTAAACTGAGAGAAGCAATTGAAATATATTCTATTGGACATAGAGAAAAATATATGTTATTAATTTCACCAAAAGTAAAGCCTACTCCTTAAAGGGTCATTTATCACACTGCTTACATTCGTCAGTAAGGGTTAAACAAGAAATGAAAGTAGCTGCTTCAAAGTGGTGTTACTGACTAAATTTAGCATTATAAAAATTTGAATTTTCTCTATATTCAACAGAATCTTTTTATTTCTAGAAGTCAAGTGACACCTATATATCTAAATATTTTCCTATTTAAAGCAATTTACTACCTTGAAGTGCTTAACTTAGTAAATTTTCCTTATTTTTGCATGATTTTAATCTGCCTTGTGAATCTAATGCCTTCTTCCTGTCCTGGGTTTAACAATTCCATAAAGTAACCTAAGACTACAGAATTTCCTATTCTTATTACTCTGTTCACAGTTAGATGCATCATTGCCAGAGAAATGAGTAGGAGGGATAACACTTCACAAAGAGGCATACTGATCTGCTGGAGCTGATCAGTACTACTCTTTGCTCTAGTCTATTCTGTAGAGTAAAGGCTCTCCAGCTCTTCATTCCATCACAGCACAGGTGACTGGTTGCAGTCTCATTACTGGACACAAGATCAGTGTGACTCAGAGAAGACTGCCAGAAGACTGTGCATAACTCATACTTGTTTCATTGTATTAATATAAATGGCAGAAATTTAAATTAGGGGTTTTTTTTTCCTAAAGTGACTGTAAATAACATATAATACCTTGCACTAGACTAGAGTCTTAATCCATTTTGTGGTGTTACATTGCAAACTAGAGAGAGGTCAGAGTTCACTGTGAAGGAAAAAAGAGCAAAAATTTCATTTTTTTTTTGCAGTTCTCCAGTCAGAAGAGCATTCAGTACATTATCATTTTCCATAGCAAGTTGCCAATGTTGTTGTTGTCATTATCTATATAAGCATCAGTCCTACTCATGGGTTAGCATGCCACTGTATTAGAAGGTAATATAACAATAAGAAAAAAGTCTGTTCTGCAGAGGATCAGTATTCTAAACCCAAGGAATGAAATATCAGATAGGTACAAGCACAGGAAAAAGACTGTGCACATCAATATGACAGGCAGTCCTGCTACCATATCTGTTGCCTGATTTTTTCCATAAGAAATTTAGTAAAAAAAGAGTTTACTTAAGACAGACAAGTGCAGTTCTGTACAAGTAGCTCCTCTCAAGTGGCAAAGGGAAGTGTTAAAGACACAGGTATTAGGTGGAAAATTTTTCCTGGTGGATTACAGAAAATATAATTGTGGTCCAGTCAAGATAAAATTACTGGCAAGACTTGATACGAACTTAATGCAGAGAAAGGTACTATATTTAACACAGTATGGAAGGGGCAAGCAGAGGGAGAACAGAGAAAGCGATGGATAATGGTTAAAATTTGATGGAGTAGAAACAAAATCTTTGCAGCTTCTCTATGGTTATGAGTAAGGAGGAATGTCTTTTCTAATCTGAAAAAAAGAAAAAAAGTCCTTTCAGATGCTGGGATGCAAGGTAGTGAGAGTTTTATCTTTGTGAATGGAGAGGACAGGCTGTCTCTTAGATCTGTCACTCAGGCTCCAGATCTTAAGAAAATCCTTTGTATAGAATGAGAGAATGCTTTCAGCTGAAGGTGAAATACAGGGTAAGGATGTTAACCAGCAGTTCTCAATAAAAGAGCTAGCAAGAAATGTTTTCCAATAGAAATGAAATAAGTCAATTTAGCTATAATGGTTAAACATTTCTAAGTTGCAAGAATCACTAATATTTTGGATTTAATGAAAAAGCAACATCTGAGAAACTAATAATGCTGTTCTGCATCTCTGACAAAAGTGTATGTTATGGAACTATTATCCAGACACATTCCAGAAGGTGATGTGAGGATAGATGAATGTTTAAAGACCTTTATGCTGACTTTTTGCAATGAAGCCACACCTTTTTTGTTTTTCTTTCTTTTTTCTTTTCCTTTTTTCTTTTTTTTTTCTTTTCCCTTTTTCTTTTTTTTTTTTTTAATTTATTTTGGGTTTGTATTGTCATACCAGATTTAGATTGGAATCTTCAAGCCATCACATTACAAAAGAAGACCTAAACTCTGCACAAAGAGTCCTACCAAGTAAAATCCAAATAAGGGAATAAGGTATTTATTTACTTATCTCTGAAGTCTGTAACAGCCATTTCCATAAATATTAATAAAAATCCAATTATGTCTGAAGAAA
>VXAU01000111.1:198635-299606 GCA_013399695.1 Formicarius rufipectus | reverse complement strand
TTTTTTTTTTTTTTTTTTTAAGTGCTCACTCCTAGATATTTTTCTGGGGGAAAAGATATCTGCCAGTATGAAAGCATTTTGATCTTAGTTTAGGAAACATACAATTTTTACAAGACAACTAATTAAGCCCCACTAAGGTCAGTTGCTAAATATCAGCTGCCTGTATGCAGTGACCTAGAACTTGCCATGATATGAATAATAGAGCCTAGGCAAAGAACACAGGCATTAACTTCTGAAGTGGAAGAAAAAAGCAAATTACATTTTAATTTATATGTACTTTGAATAGGTTTGCCTGAAGAATTTTTGAGCTTAGGATAAAATGAAAATTCATTCACTTATCTACTTTGTTCTACTTCTCTGCATGGTAGCAATCAGATTTATTGAGACTGCTTAAAACTAACAAACAAAAATGTATTTGACAAAGACAAATCTGTGCTATGTAATAACTGGCAAATAATTATGTTTTCTGAAAAAAATAACACTTTAAAAATTTGGTTTAATTACTTAAGATGCTGATATCTGGTACTATAATAGTCAAATTAATATCTGGGTTTATTAAATATTACAGTTCTAAATGGTGAAGCAGCATAAACTGATTTTATTATGGAACTTGTGCTGGGTAGGAATTAAGGAAAATGGAGATGCTGACCTGAAGGATTATCTTGGCTCTCTACTGTTAATTCATCATAGAACAGCCAAGACTGTTCATAGGACAGGGACAGGATTTCCAAACACAGGTAGGCCTTGACTGAGAAAATCTGTAAAAATGTGACAGAGAAGTGACTAAAATAAATCCATGAAAATGTCATCTGTTTTCAAGAGAACTGTGGAGAAAATTTACTGCAAGCGGCTTGTGACTGTATCAAGGTACACATGGACCTGTGCAAGACAGGGAAGCCCAGGGAGCAGTATTATTTGCCTGTCTCCAATGAGGACTTCCTGAACCTGCATGAAGGATGAGAGCCTGGATGTAACTGTGTGTGCTGTACTTTTGAAGGAAGTGCATGTTACAGTCTTGGAACCAGGGGAAACACAGGGGTTGTACCGAGCTGCTGTGGAACGTGCCTAAGATGAGACTGACAGCACTAAAGTGCAGGGAGGTGGCCAAGAGGTCAGAACAGAGATGGGAGAGACAAAGGGTTACAAGAAGATGCAGGCATGTCCTGACTGTTTCTCCCCATCATTCAGTGGGGAGAGATGGAGGGATTCTGTGACAGATTTACAGCAGCATCACTTTACAGACCCCAAGAGGTACTGCTGTGCAGCTGTGACATTGGGTCAAGAAAAGAGAAGGCACACTTCTGAGGTCTGAGGTAGAAATGGCAGTTTATGAACATGCTTTCCGACTTTTATGGGGTTCGGCTAGAACTTTTCAGAAGGGGGTGTAACTGGGGTGGAGTTAGGGTGGAGCATGGGAGGAGCATGCAAAACAAGCAGTTGGAATAACCATATAGGAAATATACTGTAATGCAGTAAAAAAACGCCAATCACAGGGTAGGACTCGAGGCCATGAGGGAAGAAGGAATTTTCTGGCAACTGTAACAGAACATAATTAACATAACAGTTAATTATACATTAACTGCAAAAGCCTTAACAAAATCCAAAACACAAAGTCCATCATTGTGAAAAACAGTCCAGTCCTCTTCACACACTTCTCTCTCCATTGATGAAGGTTCATTGTCAAACATTGTCTCTCCAGTCTTGGTAGCTCCTTCCTTCTACACCGCTGGGCAAAAGCGGGTGAGGCAGATACAAAGGAAACAGAGCTGATACAACAGACACTTGCCTGCATCTTGGATACTCATAATAGTGTTCAGAAGACTTTTTAAAATTGATTTGCACATGTGGCATTTATGGTTCAAAAAAAAATCTGGAATTGCCATTAGAACATAACTTGGAAGTGCTCATGGTGTGTATGCACGTGCATGCACATGTGCATCTCGAGACACATTAGTAAAATGGCCCTGAAGGGCTGAGCATCTCATTTGGTGGCTGATTCAGGAAAACGGTGAGTTCACAAGTGTGACCCAACTAATGGCATTCAGTTCCATATTCTAGTTAAAGTGAGAGGAAAAGAATTAAATAAATGTAATTTATTAGTTCAAGATAAATACTGTGAAGGCTGACGTGTTTACAGTTTTAGTAATTTCAACATATCACTTAACTGAGAACTTGAGTATGATGTAATGGTTTGTTTTTTGGGTTTTTTTTTTGTTTGTTTGTTTGGTTTTTGTTTCTTTTGTTTTTGTTTTTGTTTGTTTTTGTTTTGGATTTATTTATTTATTTATTTATTTATTTAGAAATGCGATGTAGATTGTCCACATGAGGCCATAATATCCAATATTTCTTCCTGAGACCTCACATTGAGTTCTCACAGACATGGGATGCTGGCCATGCACACACCCAGAGAGGGCATTTCCCAATACTCAGCATTAAAGTAAATGATATCCCACTCTTGTGTGCCCACACAACTACATGCACATACACAGTACTCTAAACCAATTCCTCTGGAAATCTGATGGATCCTTAACACTTTATCAGACCAGGGATAAGCCCTGGTCAGGACACTGCTGTACCTTAACATACTGTACTGCTCAATCTTTTAGGAAAGCAAGATTTATGTCCCTTGTATCATTCTTCAACAAAACAAAAAATTTAATAAGTGCTTTCTAAACCCCACTGAAGCAATGAAATCCACAGTAAAAGACCCTTTCAACATCTAAGAATGCTACAGGGCATAAGAAGTACTGTCTATGAAGTGTTTCTTTTGTAAATTAATTACCAGCAGTCAAAAAAATCTGGATACATAACTTACCAAAAATTAAATACTTAGGCCATAAACCTCAAGTTCTTTCTTACTGAACTCTACAAAATAACAGACTAAGGAACAAATTATCAGCAGTTATTGGTGTCGCATAGCTAAATTTTGATAAGCACCTCAGTGAAAATATAAATACAAGAACATATAAAAGCAAGGATTTAATAACTTTTTTAATAAGATTTTAATTAATGGAAGAGTAATTCCATTTAAGTTCTAGGTTTATTGTACTGGAACAGAAGCTTTTTTTCCTACCTAAGAGGTCACCTGCTAATCGACAAATTGCTGGGGTTTTTTTGTGCAAAAAAAATATGAGTACCTTATAAAACTCTGACAATTGAAACTATCTGAATGACTCAGACTTGACAATAGGTAAATAATATCAGGCAATCACTGTGCTTGTGGTCTTGATTGTACAAAATAGACTTACAAATTTTAATGATTGAACTGATATGACAGTGTCATTAAACAATATTATTCCTACACAAGTACTGTCACAGGAAGACTTATCACTTCACAATGATAGGACTATTTCTTTATAATTTCATCATCTTTCATTTATACCGTGAATCATAGTTTCAGTCTGACTGTTCTGAATAATGTTTCACTGTCCATGTGTAATAACAGGTATATATCCACATAAATATAATCTTTTGTAGTTTAATGATTCAACATTGTTAACAAGAAATTTGTTCTGAAATTCTGACATTTCCAAAGAAATATTTCCCTGAAATGGTATTTTAAAAAATGTTGACATTTGGATTTTTCATTTTAATTGTAATGAGAACAGATTCCAAAATGTCAAGATATCCTACAGAATAGTAATTCTCTTTTTGACCACCTCTGATATGTCTACAAAAACATCTGGTGATGATACAGTGGGTAATGTACTGTCATTTCTACCTGTTTTGCTGAGCAGCAATGACAGATTGGTACCTTGTGATCATTCTGCTATACTATTTTAAACCATCTCTTTGTGTTGTTACAGAGAGCTCACAGGCTTTTTTTGTTTGGGGATTTTTTTTTAATTTTTATTTGTTTATTTATTTTTTTTAAATTTATTTTTTTTGGTGTATAGCCTTCCATACTGGAGCCTTCATCTGCAGCTAGTGTGTCTGAGTCTATTAGTGGTGGCCACAGCTGTATCTTCTTGGGACACTGTATTCGCTTTCTGACGTGAGAAGTCACTATTGGTCAGTGACAGCTGTTTGAAGCCAGGAGCATCATCTTCCCAGGACAAGGGCACCCAGTCAAAGTCTGTTGTCAACTATATTTACTCTATAGGCTTCTAATACCATATGCATTGTGGTACAGGTGGTTTATCTCTAGAAGGAAGTGTGAATGATGAATGAAATGGCCAACAAATGCTGTAAAGGGCAATATGAATCATAGACACAAATCTACAGTGTGTTCCTGTGATCTTGTTCACCAGCAACAAAAGTCTGAAAATTTAAAGTCCCTTAAGAGAAGTAAGAAATAAAAAATATATGCCAATCTGCTATCCAAAGACATGCACTGGTAGACCCACTGACACATGCCAGCTGCATAGTGTCAATGTGTTTCTGTGATGCTCAGAAGATTCTACATGCACAGGAATCTCCATATTCTGTTCCCCTGCTGTTTTCCTTTCATTCTAATACAGAACTGATGTACATTGTCGGTGACTCAGATCTTACCCTGATCTTGTACAACATGAGTTAATAGCACCTAAAGAGAACAAGAGGAGAAACTTTAAAAGAGGTCATAAAAGAAAAGACCTTTGACTTACTCAGAGCAGTTTTAGATCTTTATTACAAAAAGATAAGCCATTCTTAATATGCAGAACACTTCTTTACAGTATTATCTTGATAAAATCTGGATAGCTGGGTACTTGCAGAAATGTTAGTCTTCAATCACTGCTCAATTTGACCTACTTCTGTAAAATATGTAACTTGGAAGGTTATTGAATATCTGTAGAAAATATTCTCTGTGGTCACAGAACTATAATGACTCATCATATATAATGACTTTTTGTGCCTGTGGTGGTAGGGTGAATGTGCATGGGACCAGAATAAATCATGGGGCCTCTCTGAAGTACTTAGTATAATACTTCATTATTTCAGGCAACAGTACCATTTGTTCTCATTTTCACATTCAGTAACATATCTTTTTTCAAAGCAAAATGCTAAATTAGCTTCAAACAGATGTAAAACAGATATCAAAGAAAAAATATCCAGATAATTGAAAAATGGAGTCATATGGTGTAGACCATGAATACACATGATGGTAAACAAAATCCCACTGATATCTGGTAAGATATCCCCTTTGTTTTCTGCATAAGCTGGTTGAAGGGATACTTTAGAGCAAGAAAAACATCTCCTCAAATGCTACCTCATAATTTTAAAATCTGACAAAACAACTGGTTAAATTATGCCTGTAAAAATCTTAGGTATAAATGCAGTACTGGAAATAATTACTGGAAAGAGAAGTGATAACAGAATCTGCTGTAAAGAAAATAATTCTAAGCCAACAAGACTGAAACCAAGAGTATGAGATTCAACTTGGCCAAGTTTTGGATCCTGCCACTGGATGACTACAATTCCATGCAGCACTACAAGCTGGGGAAAGACTGACTGGAAAGCTGCCTAGCTGAAAAAGACCTCGAGGCGCTTTTCAACAGCTGCTGACCATGAGCCAGCAGTGTGCCCAGGTGGCCAAGAAGGCCAATGGCATCCTGGCCTGTATCAGAAATAGTGTGGTCAGTAGGACCAGGGAAGTGATTGTCCCTCTGTACTTGGCACTGGTGAGGCCACGCCTTGAGTGCTGTGTCCAGTTCTGGGCCCTTCAATTCAGGAAGGACATTGAGGTGCTGGACTGTGTCCAGAGAAGGGCAATGAAGCTGGTGAAGGGTTTAGAGGGTGAGTCATAGAAGGAGCTGCTGAGAGTGCTGGGGTTGTTTAATGTGAAGGAAAGGAGGCTCAGGGGAGACCATATCACTCTCTACAACTACCTGAAAGGAGGTTGTAGCAATGTGAGGATCAGCCTCTTCTCCCAGGCAACCAATGACAGGATGAGAGGACGTATCCTCATGCTGCATCAAAGGAGGTTCAGGTTGGACATCAGGAAGAATTTCTTCATGGAAAGGGTTGTCAAGCATCAGAAACAGACTGCTCAGGGAGGTAGTGGTGTCTCAATCCTCAGACATATTCAGGAAATGGCTGGATATGGCAGTTAGTGCTATGATCTGGTTAACAAGGTAGTGACTGATCAAAGGTTAGACTCAATGATCTTTGAGATCTTTTCCAACTTCAATGATTCTGTGATTCTGTGAAAAGACAGTAGGCAATTTAAAGAACTACCAAAACTGAAAAGGAGAAGTCTAAGGATGTTACATGAGTCCTCTTTCAAACTACTGGGAATAAAAAATTCACTTTGATCAGAATTCAGTGGCCTCAATCATTTTCTGGTCTTTTTTTGCTAAGCTAATCATAATTTGATTATTAACTTGGCCAAGTGGGGATTAGAGTGGAGCACAGCAGTTAACCACCAGAGGACTGTGGAAGGTTTTTCTCTCAGTAAACATTGATGGAGAGAAATGGTAGTGTAACACTTAAATTCCTTTTCAGGTTAGCACAAAAAACATTGCACAATTTTTCCCATCTAATTTTCATCAAAGTGCCTAGCTGTACCTCTGACAGATCTCTTCTGTGTTATATCTGCTTGGAAGTCCTCCTTCCCCTTATTCTCTTTGTATCTCATGCCCCTCTTTTTGTAGTCCTTATTGTTTGGGTAATACAGTAATTCTAACAGAGGAAGCACAGTGCATGAGATTGATTCCTCTCCCTCTGGTGTATTTTGAATTCAAGTCTACAAACCACACTCTGGCTTCCTTATCTAGCTTGCTGTATGACTTTCAGACTACTGCATTGAAGACTAGAGCTATTGATACTCTTTACTCAGTTCCTTTCATAGTTCTGAAGCTCAGAACTCGCCGATACCTCTTAATTCACTCAAGATCAGTAGGAATGCCAAATGCTCACTACCTTCCAATATCAGGCTGGTTGAATTTAAAAGGCTATTTATTGTCATAGTATCTAATGTCTAGTGAGCTTTTTAAAAGTGCCAGTCATTCCAATTCTGCTGCCCTGTTCTCCATTGCTAGTATCACTGTCTCACATATGTATACCCTTTTCCCCTTCAAAAGTATCCAATTGCCAAATCCTGCTGTATCTGCCTCAAAATATTTTCATGACTTCCCTATAACCTTGAATTTTTAACAAAGTCCTCATACTCTGCCTTTATGTCATCTCCTTATTGGTAGATGACATGTCCTTCAGGGTGAATACCTTTTGTCTGTCATTATAATTTTATGCCATATTCATTGTATAGTTAAATCAAGACCATATATGATTCTGTCTTGTTGTGCTTAGACACACTTTTAAAAAATGTTTGTCACTCTGTTCAGCCATCACAACCTACCCTAACATTCTCTTCATGAACATTTTATGTAAATATTTGTTTTCTCTTCCATACATTTTTTAAACTATTTCTTTAGTTTACTTCTAGTTTGGCAGATTCCATGCTTTAAAATTCTCCCTGATAAACATATTCTTAGCCAGGTAGTAGCACACACAATGACAGGAAAATTACAGAATCTGAGCCTGCTTATATAAACTTATTAAAATGAGGAAGCAGCATATACAAAGAACTTAATCAGCAAAGTGATACCTGAAAAATTAGAGGACATTGAAATTAAGGTTGCTTGCAAATACTTACTTGCCTTACACATATTATAATATATATTATATGTATTATATATATTATAATACATTTCTTACAATATATTATATTTATATTATATATTATATATAATTATATTTATTATATATATTACATATATTATAATACTTATGCACAGGGAAACATCAAGCTCTTTTCTAAGCAAGTCACTTCAAATACAAAATGTAACCTGACTCTTCTGAGCAGTATTCCCTTTGACTTTGTCATAGTTGTGAGAGCTAACCATTTAGAACCTGATTTTCAAGACAAACCTCTTGAAAAGAGAACTCAATACTTACTATCTACTATGTAAAAGTTTAGCAGAAACTAGTTATGCTGATCATGGAGAGGTCCTTCCTATTGCTACAGTACAGGTCCTTGCACTGTTATCACTTTTTGGTCTCATTAATACATATAAATATCTCAAAGGCAGGTGCCAAGAGGACGGTGCCAGACTCCATCCAGTGGAGCCCAGTGACAGGATGAGGAGCAACAGGCGTAAACCAAAACATAAGTTCATTCCCCCTCAACAGGAGGAAGAGTGGCAGAGCTCTGGAACAGGCTGCCCAGGAAGGTTGTGGAATCTCTCTCTCTGGAGACATTCAAAACCCACCTGGGTGTGTCCTGTGTAATCTGCTCTAGATGACCCTGCCTTGGAAGGGGAGTTGGACTGGATGATCTCCAGAGGTGCCTTCCAACCCTAACTATTCTGTGAAAAACAGTATTAATCTTAAGAGATTTTTTTTCTCTCCTATTATTTCAGAAAAACTAAATGTTCAAGTAAAGTAAAACTCACCATAGTTCTAAATATCTCTACGTCTGAGTGTTTGCCTTTGTAATCTTAATAATATTATTTTAGTATCTCTCTCTGTGTAGCTCTCTGGGTGGGAAGTGGGAGATGAGTGTATATATTGACCTTTGATCCATAAGTCATGGTATTATATTACTGTCTTTGAGATGGGGCCCATCTCCTTGTTTTCGATGCCTCTTTTCTGTGTTATTTGAGGATCTGTTTTCTTCTTCTGTATTATATACATACATAGTTATTTTAAAATCATAAATCTCCAGGGTAAGAGTTTTTCAGTTTTTGATTACCTTCAGTACTTTCTTGAGTTGAGGGTGGGAGGGGAATTACTAATACCACTATAAACATTTTAAAAATAACTTCAAATTAATCCATTTTTTCCTCCTGTCCCAGTATCTTGTATTAATAAAGACAGTGAAATGACTTATGTTCTATAGAGTAAGTAGAATAAAATGATAGATCGCATTCTGTGTAATCAGTTATACAACTAAAAATTCAGCAAATAAGAGTTTGGGGATAAAATACAGCAATTAAAACCCCAAACTTTTTTTGGTGTTAGTTCTCTAAGGCATTTTCTTTAAATGGCTTACTATATGCAGAAGATTCTTGCAGTTTTTCCTCCAATTCTTTACTAAGTATCATTATTTCAGCATTACTTTGCTCTCTACAGAAGTTTGGAAACATGACATTATTGTATGATAGACAGGCTGGAATAATGATAGTATTTGATTCCACCCCCAAAAGAACTGGTTCCAAAGGAAAAAAATTCGATCAATGTCTCTTGATTTAAACATACACAATAACAAACATAGAAGCTTGGACCCAGAAAGTTCCAAAGCTTTAAATTGTCAAAAATGAGGACAGTGCCCTGAAATTGTCACTCGTTTGTGCTGTTTTCCTACTTATTTTGCAAAAGCAGTCATCATATTTCTGCTGCTACTGAGATGACCAGATTTTTAGTCTCTCCCAGCATGGCAGTTGTGTTATTTTGGTAACTGCATTGTGTTGTCATATAGTGTCATCTTTTTCAAGAAAAGTCAGTAGAAATAGAAATATTTGACTCTTAACAAGATTTGCAGTGAAGTCAGTTTCTCTGAAACATGTTTCCTTAAAAATGATTGCTATGTCAGAACATTAGCTTGTTCTCTTTATAACCTGATATGAATGCAATTAACTTGTGTACCATACTTATAATAGTATCAATGGACAAAGATATACTTCAGCACTAATGAAGAAACTCTCAGTATCCACTCTATTCTAATTTATCGTGAGTATTCTTTCAGCTGATGTAAAATTAGCAGTTTAAGGCTTAAAACATTAAGCAGGAATACAAATAAATTTACTGATGACACCAAGCTGGGAGGAATGGTGGATGTCCCAGACTGCTGTGCAGCTCTTCAGAGAGACCTCGGCAGATTGGAGAGATGGGAAGAGAAGAACCACCTTAAATTCAACAACGACAAATGCGGGGTCCTGCACCTGGAGAAGAACAACCCCAGGCACCCGCACAGGCTGGGGGCCAACTCACTGGAAAGTAGCTCTGCAAAGGAAGACTTGTGGGTCCTGATAGACTACAAGCTGTCCATGAGCGAGTAGTGTGCTCTGATGGCCAAGAAGACTACTGGTGTTCTGGGGTGTTTTAGGAAGAACACTATCAGAAGGTTGAGGGAGGTGATCCTGCCCCTCTACCCAGCCTTAGTGAGGCCATATCTGGAGGGCTGTGTCCAGTTTAGAGCTTCTCAGTACAAGAGAGATGTGGAGCTCCTGGAGCAGGTCCAGTGGAGGGCGAGTGAGGGACTGGAGCATTTCTCTTACAAGGAAAGACTGAAGGAGCTGGGACTGTTTAGCCTTGTGAAGAGAAAACTGAGAGGGGACCTCATGAATGTCTACAAGTATCTGAAGGGAGGGTGTCAACAGGAATGAGTCAGGATTTTTTCAGAGGTGGGACAAGAGGCAGTGGGAGTACTTCAGCAGTAGTCCAGCAGCAGGACAAGTGGCAATGGGCAGAAATAGATGCACAGGAAGTTCCACCTGAATATGAGGAAGAATTTCTTTACTGTGTGATTGAGCACTGGAACAGATTGTCCAGAGAAGTTGTGGATTCTCCCTCACTCAAGGTATTGAAGAACCATCTGGACAGAATCTTGTGCAATGTGCTCTAGGATGACCCTGCTTGAGCAAGAAGATTGGACAATATGACCCACTGTGGTCCCTTCCAATCTTACCCATTCTGTAATTCTGTGGAGTTGAGTGCTTCACACAAAGGAGTTGTTTGAGGTTCTCTGCAGACAGAAATGCATTATACACAGAAATGTATAGAAACATACAGAAATGCATATACACAACACATTATAGAATATATATTGCTTAAATATCTGACTGGGTCTAATGGCTGAGATAACTCAATGGGATGAAGAAAATCACTGGACACAATGTGACGAACCACTGGATATGGCAGTGGGCACAGCAAGAAGCTAAAAACTTTACAGGTAGTGCCATGAGGCTGTGTCCATGGGTGTTTAAGATGGAATCTTAAACCTTTATACAGTCCAAGTTCCAGGTATACACAAGGTGTAGAGGCCATTCGCATAACTTGAAATGGCATGTTTGCCACTGCGCAAACTTTTGTCTGGATAGGCTACCAGATCGACCTCACCAGGTCTGGAATTAGCATCTGTTGTTAATGACTTGACTTATCTCTAATTCCCATAGTCTGCACAGTGAGATTTTTTTGTCTGGTGGCTTATCTTATGGCAAAGTTCCTTCTGTAAATTTTGACAGTGTTTTGAGACAAGAAACTGCATTCTTTAAGTCTTGACAGAGGCACCAGTGTCTTCCCAGTAATTGCCTAATAGAAGTAATTAGTAAAATATTCAGTAAAAACCCCCTTTGGGCCAGTGAGAAGTGTAAAGTGGAGGCAACAATGTCGGCTTCCACTTGATCTCGCTAAATTGTCTTTTTATTTACCACTTGCTTAATAGTGCCTTTAATTAATTTTTCTAGAATTGCTTTCTGCAGAAACTTGTTACAGTAAATAATGTTGTGGGTTTTTTTCCACGTTCTAAGTTTTAGTCCATGTCACTTTCTAAAATTCAACTCTCAAAGGCTGAAGTCAGATAAAATAGAGTGCTCATATACCTACAATCTTCATAGACACACATCCTCAGTATATACACAGAAAATAGACAAGTATCAACAGCGCTAGTTTTCAAAAATGTTCTCAAAATTGAGACATTTAATACCAATGTATTTGCATATAATGATGTGACTAAATATAGGTTTGTCTATGTGTTCCAGGTTGTATTACCTTAAAATAATCTCAGTCCAATCCATTTCCACTTCTCAAATTAAGAAAGTGACAACCTGCTGCATTTTCCCATGCTTGTCTGGACTCTTACTATTTTCTTGATTCATCATTCCTATAAGAAAATTATTACTTCAAACTTCCAGAGTTCAAGAGCTACATGGCAACCAACCCTTGAAAGATTACTAAAATATAATCATAATTCTACTGGATAGTTGCTACTTTATGTCAATTAACAAATAAAGATGAAAGATATTTGCATAGGAAAATAGAGTTGTTTTGCAGACCTGTGATACTGAATATTCAGATTCTAAATCACATCTGTGCACAAGAATGTCTTTTTCCACAGGCTTTTCTTCTCTGGTTTAATTGAAAAAGCTTAGAGAAAATTTGTTTTACGTGTAAATAGTGATGGTAGTGATAGAATATTGGTGACATTTTTATAGTGAGTATTTTTTCACTGACCAGCTGCAAGACATTTTTTTGCAGAGTGCCTGCAAAACACAGCTGATAGCCTTTTCAGCTCCTTCTGGGATCTTCTCTGACATGGCTTTCTTTGTTACAATTTGGGGGCTTTTCACAGCAAAACTATGGCCCCAAATGGTCTTATCATCTTTTAGTGCCTCTTCTTAAAGTTTTGTCTCTTCTCTCTCTCTCCTTTGCTCTTTACCACAGGAATACTTGACATCCTTTCTGTAGAGATGCTCTTTTCATGCCAACAGAGCAAATAGACTTGGCAAGTAGTTTGGCAACAACTGATCATATCCAAACAGTAATTGAATTTTGCTTGCTGTCATAATGGAAGAAGCCAACACCATGCTATGCTGTCCCTTCTGTGACAATGGGCACCAAATTACATTACTCATTTCATTGCTTACGCTCCAGTCCACTTATCTGAATATGAAACTCTACAAGCTCCATGGGAGGGAAAGGGAGAGAGAAGGAAAAGGCTGAGGACTCAGAGTGTCTGGAACTGTGCAGTGGCTTAGCGTAGTCAAAGATATGCAGCTGTTGTTCCCTTTCTGACATCCTCTCCCAAGAATATACACTGTGCTTTGGTTTCAGAAAAACATTTTTTGCTCACTTCACATTTTAATTCCATAATTTTCAGGGCAATAATTTCAGATTACCATCTGGGGAACCTATCTGCAATATTTATTTATCAATGGGCCAGACACTCCACTTTGGCAACTGTGTCAAACACCATCTGGGGATTATGCTCAGTTTTTCTTAATCACAAGCAGTGTAATTGGCTCTGTATGTAACACAACAGACATTTTTGTGTCTGTTACAAGTGGCACTTGCCACCAAGATTTTGAGGTTTATTTACCGACACTTCTTTCTGATGTGAATAAGAATAAAGTAACAAATCTGGCAGTCCTGTTCCTCCACCCTCATCCCTATACACTTAATCCCTGCTAGGTGTGTTAATTGTTTCAATAAATTAATAGGGCCCACCAGAGACACAGCTAGAAGGACTGAAGTCAGGACATACATTCATGTGTCATAAAAGACCCTTCTGCACAAGTGGATGCAAATGTGTCCTACCTACACTCTTGGGTGAGAACAGCCTGAAAAGAGGAAGAGTACTGAGAGGAAAGGTGAAAATCTCCCAAATTCTGACAGACTCTGAAAACTTGTCATCCTTCTGTATCTTCATGACATTAAAGGTGCAGAGCCTGCTGGGTGTGTGTAAGGCCACCAGGCCATGCCAGTGCCAGTGCAGGGCTATGCAGCTCAGCCCCCATCCGAGGTGCCAGTGGCAGCTGTGCACCATCAGAGACTCCAGGTCTGCATGTGCTGCTGAGGAACCCTGGGACCTGAGAGGGGTTCTTCGCACACCTGCCCAGAGGCCACTGTCCCAACAGTGCAGCTCTCCTGATGAGCAAACAGCTGGGTTGGGCTGGGAGTGATGGCGTGTGTGCAGCGTCTGTGTGTGTGTCGGGTTTGCTAAGCTCCCCGCCAAACACAGCTATTTGCCGGTTAGCTCTCCCCACCCCACTCCCAACAAAAGGGAAAAAAACCTAGTAAAAGGCAAAATTAGTAAAGGAATATATATATATATTTATGCATATCTTATATATATATACAGCTAAATACTATGTACATATAATACAACAATCCCAAACACCCCCCCCCAAAGGGAAAAGGGGAAAAGGGGAAGGGGAAAAAGGGACTAAAAAGGGTAAAACCAAAGCAATCCCACTCAATCAAATCCCAGGAATTAATTAAATAGAACAATAACACAGGAAAGATCTCACCAACTTCCCTTAGGAGAAGTGAGTGCCTTCCCTCCTCTGGAGGTAGAGACAACAGCTCTCAGCCAGGCCTGAGCTCAGAGAGATAAGCCGAGGCCTAAACACCGAGAACTGCTGGCTCCGTGTCCACCCAACAAGCGAGAGAGAAGGAGAGCAAAAAGAGAGGGCAGACAGGAAACTCCCTCCTGTCTTTATACACCTGATTACGTAAGGGAATGATATGGAATACTTCCTTGGTTTTGTATCCCGGTTTCTAGGGAAGGCCTACAGAAAAACTACCACAGTATGACAGTGCGTGCCTGTGGATTCAGGTACCATGCAAATAGTGATCTACTTGCAATAATGTTGTCTTAATTCCTTTAAGAGTCACAGTCTAATAAAATATATTCCAGTAAATATCATTGTAATCTGTATCTCCCCCCAACTCTTTATCAAAAAATGAGGAATTTGAAATGCACAAACACATTTTGTTATGTGTACAAGGGTCAAGGGTTATTTGCTACAGCAGGCATGACTGCCAGAAAAGATTTTAGGAGTTTTTGGAGAGCTTTCCAATGCTTTGCAGAAGAAGTTGCACTACCAAAAGGAAAAGTTTCAGGATATCGTTATAACTGACAATATTTTGAGTTAGAATTTAACTGACTTCTCTGAGGTTGAAAGAAAGTCATTTAGGACAGGAATTACCAGTAAGTGTAATGGATACATTACAAGCTGACTTCAATTTCCTTTATTGAAGAAGTTGTAAAAGCAATGCCATTTCAAAGCAGACCTTTTGCAGTTGGACCAAGTGAAGAGGCCATCCTGCGTTTTCTTCTAACACATCAGTGCTTGGTCACGTTTGAAATCATTTGGCCTTTGTAACTGCCAATAGTAAAACAAAAAGGGCAGTTACTAGTGAATAAAGCAGTGGGTTTATTTTGGAGAGTACAATATGCCAAATCTATCTTTCTTGTGGAAGAAAATGACCTAGTTATGGCTGAACATGAAACTGTGATTTCTGTGTGATATCACAGGATTAAAGAGTGCTGTTTTCCTTTTTCTTATTATTTTCAGTCTTCAGGGTTCCTAAACTGTGGGTGAGAATGAAGTTGACCTATGAGGCCAATCTATTATCCCTGCCAATTCAAGGAAACCTCTGAGAAAAACTTGAAAAATATTGGTACTTCCTATTCCCTTTGAGACAGAGAAGAGAGAAAGGCCTCAAAAGAACAGAAAATCCTATCTTTTTTTTTTTTTTTCTTTTTGAATCTGTAAGACAGTAAATTTACCAGAATCCTGGGGAAAATTGGTGTAACATTAAACCCCATGAATTTAAGAGAACTTGCCAAAATGCTTTAGATGAATCAGAGCCCCTTGTGACTGTAGAAACTTCTGTATAATTTGTGAGGTTTTGCAAAATATGCAAATACATCTATGATTTTTTTTTGCCTCTTGAATTTTTCTCTTTGCTTTTTTTCTTAGACAAGTTGTATTTGATCTTATTCTAGAGAGTCAGAGGCATTTACCTTTTCCCTTGAAACCTGCTGCACTAGCAGCTCGAGAGAAGAAATATTCCAGAAGTCTTCTGAAAAGGAAACATAAATGCAAGATCATGAAATCACCCTTGGGAGTTGAAATTAACATATGGGGCAATTAAGAGTAGGTAGGAATACAACATCTCAAAAACCTGTATATCTCAGATGCTCTTACTGAAAGGGTACAGGAAATTTAAGGGGGAAAACCCAGAGTGTATCCTAATGCTGTATTCATTAAGATTAATTTAATACACAGATGTAGGTCTTATCTTTCTTCTGCCTGAGATGTGATCTTTGGTGGGAGTATGTTCTCAGCCTTCACCTTGGTTCTCCTTTTCTCTCTCTCCAGCAGTAGCTGCTGGCCTGATCTCTATGGTCCAGGAGCCTTACTGTGTCCCCAGTGCCAGGCAGTTACTCAGTTCCTCGGTGACATTCCACCTTTGTTTCCTTTAGTAATTTTTTTTTTTTTTAGGCAAAATTAGTTCGTTTGATGGTGATTTCTGACACATTGCTGCCAAAGTGGGAAAATAATGTGTATTTCAAGAAAACTGCATCATTCTGCCCTTTATAAAAATCCTGTTGTGTAAGAACTCATAGAAAACATGTGTTGTGACCTTGTGCAGATGACTTAGTCTCTCCTCTCCATTGCAGGTGTTGAAGAAGATATGAGGATCTGATAACTGATGCAGCAGCAAGCCCCGAAAGAATGGCTGTACTTGGACTTGGTAAATATGAATACTTTGAATAATTTAGTGCAAATATATTAGTGAATCTAATCATGAACAGAAAAATGTATACTGCAAAATGGGTAGTATTTTCTTGTTTTCAATGCATTTCAGTTAATAAAGTAAGGCATTACTAATTATTAAGTTGCTTTTCTGTTGAATGTTTCTAAAAAATACCTTGGATCTGGATTTACAAATGAAGCTCTGGCTGATTTCAGAATGAATTATACATCTCAATACCTCAAATACTTGTTCAGATTGAATATAATGAAAACAGACTAAAAATAAAATTATTTGTTTTGTCTTCCTCTTAGATGATTCTAATTATCAAAGATTGAAAAGGATTTTAATTCTTAATTTTAATTCTTTAATCTAGGAAAAACAGAAAGACTTGTTAACAAAGAATGGCACTCTCTCTCTACTTAGCAGTGAAATTTTTCTTGCTTTTTTGTTCTCTTTGTAATATTTGATTTTTCTTTCTTTACAGTATTTATACACACAAGTTTCCTGAAAGGTAGAGAAATGCATTGTCACTATTTTACACATCAGGAACTGAGAAGTATAGAGGCAAAGAGGTAGACTTAAGCATTTTAGCTGCAATGTTTTAACACCTACCTTTATGATACAGAGCTAATTTGTCATCCTCAGCGCTCTGTTCAGTATCTTTGTTTCCTGCCTTTGCAGTTATCTTGGCACTAAAGAATAGAATCCTTTGACAGTTAAATGTCAAACAAAATCATTTAAAGTGTCTAGTAAAAACATTAAGAGATTTTAGTGCTCATAACTTAGCTGTTGACCAGGACTTACTGACTTTAGTTAGTTAGCCATCCCACAGTAGTCACTAGAGGAAAATAGGAACTTACAAAATGTGTTTCACTAGACACAAAAAAAAAAAAAAAAAAAAAAAAAAAAAAAAAAAAAAAAAAAAAAAAAAAAAAAAAAAAAAAAAAGAAAAAAAAAAAAGAAAAAAAAATGTCTACCTGTCACTGTTTCTCTCCAGGGTCCTGAGAATGACTAATTCAGATGTGGACAACACTTGTGTAAATATCAGGATGAACCCTGTTGAAGTTCACACTAGATAGGCTGGATTATTAAGCTTATCAGAGTCTGAACTGATGAGCCTGCAGTAAAAGATAGACAGGGCTTGGGCACTTGCACTGTTTTGTGCATTTACTCCAACTGAAATGTCTAAACAGAATGTGTACTTGAGAAGGTTTTATAACTGGACTTCCCAAGGTTTATGCTAAATGGCAAGTTTGAGGCTACATATTTTCTATACTAATTAAGGGAGACAGTGTCAGTTAAGCAACATGTAATCCATTGCAGTGTTACATTAGGTGCCTTGGAACTTCTTAGTCTTGATTTCAGTTTCTGATGAGCAACAGGCTGGGATTTTCTTCCATTGTCTTGTCTCTGGGCCTCTTGACTAAGGAGCAAGAAAGGTCTCTTAAGTCTTTTGTGGTCCAAGTCACTGACTCAGAAGTTGCAGCAGATCTTGTCCATGTTTTACCTACTCTTAAGCTGTGACATACTTTTCTGGATATCTGGAGAGACTGGCATTGTGGGTGTTCAAGCAGATCACAGCAGTCGTTGACACACAACCTAGAGTTGATTTGCTTGGTGGGACAAATGCAGCCTATGGACAGTGCAACCACAGACCTTACACAAATCTCAGCTCAGGCCTGCTCATCCAGTTTACACCAGCCAATTCAGATGACCGCTAGGAATGGAAGGCTCACTGTGACTGGTTTTTCATACGCATTGTAAGAGATCTAGGTTTGGAATAGAGATTTCTGTCATATGGTATGATAAATCCTAATTGTTCATGTCATGCTGAATAATACTTCTTTTATAATTTCTTGAGACAAAAACAGGATATATATGCATAATAAGGATCTTTCAAAAGCATCAAATATAAGGATGGAAGAGCCCTATACAGTTTTCCACACAGTAGACATTCTTAGCAGTTTCTGGGGGGACGAAAGCCATTATCTGGTTCCTCGTTCTAAACAACTCCTGTAGGAAAACAGCCACAGGCAACAGGAGAAGGTATCTATGCCAAAGAGCAAGGATAAGAAAAAGGTGTGATGCATGCATGGAGAGACATTTAGGCTCTACTTAACTTTTGCATTAGGTATCTAGTTTGAAGTGGTGATTCTCAAAAATCCTGCACAGTGCCATGTATTCCCTGAAGCATCTAAATTCCATAGAAACCCATATTTTGCTCTCTACATGAAAATATGTATTTGATTTGCTCAAAATCATCCAAGGAGAGAAATGTCACCTTTTTATCCTACAAGACAGAAGAATTTTGTAGTGTATATTCACCTCTAACTCTCATATCAATGATGCTTAATCTTGCATTTTATCTAATTCACATGAAATGCAACTGTCACCATTGAATCATTGAACTGAGTCTAGACTACAGGTTTATCTTTCCCAAATAAGTGTCTTAGCCACTAGGAAATAATATTGAAAGAAGAAGAAACAGTCTGTTGTATTCCTAGAGTTGATAGTTGATTTGTCATTCCTAATAGCTAGGAAAAGGTGAGGTCTTGGGGAACTAAGTGTGAAATATCTCTAGTTTGCATTACAAAGGCCATTTCTTTTTTTTCTTTTTTCTTTATTTTTCTTTTTCTTTTTTGATTTTTTTTGGTTGAACAGTGATACACAGAACATGGAATCACAGAATATGCTGTGATCCACAGAATTATTAGAAGAGATCCATAATTCCAACATTACAGCCTGCACAAGACCATCCCCAAGAGTCATATCATTTGCCTGATACTACCATCAAAACGCTTTTTGAAATCTGTCAGACTTAGTGCTAGGACAACTTCTCTGGGAGGCCTGTTCAGTGCCCAGCCACACTCTGGGGGAAGCACCTCTTTCTAATATCCGACATCCCCTGACACAACTTCAGGCCATTCCCTTGGATTCTGTCACTGGTCACCACAGAGAAGAGATCAGTGCCTGCCCCTCCTCTTCCCTTGACAAGGAAGTTGTAACTGCAATGAGGTCTCCTCTCAGCCTCCTCCAGGCTGAACACACAAAGTGACCTCAGCCACTCCTCATGTGGCTTCCCCTCCAGGCCCTTCATCATCTTCATTGCCCTCCTTTGGACACTCTCTAATGGCTTAATATCTTTCTCATATTACAGTACCAAAAACTGCACACAATATTCCGGGTGAGGCCGCACCCCTCTCTCAACCGGCTAGTGATGCTTTGCCTGATGTCCCCCAGGACAGGGTTGGCCCTCCTGGCTACCAGGGCACTGCTGACTCAGATTCAACTTGCCATTGACCAGGACCCCCATGGCACTGCTTTTCAACATCTCATTCCCCAGTCTGTCTGTACATCCAAGGTTGTCCCATCCCAGGTGTAGAATCCAGCATTTTGCCTTGTTCATATGGTTGGTGATTGCTGAGCCCTCTAATTTGTCCAGGTCTCTCTTCAGAGCCTCTCTGCCTTCAAGGGAGTCAACAGCTCCTCCCAGTTTTGTGACATCTGCAAACTTGCGCAGCATCCCTTCCAGCCCTGTGTCCAAGTCATTTATGAAGATGTTGAAGAGCACAGGGCCCAAGATGGAGCCCTGTGGAACCTCACTAGTGACAAGGCATTGGTCTGATGTGACCCCATTCACTATTACTCTCTGTGCTCAACTGGTGAGCCAATTACTCACCCACCACATGATGTGTTTATCCAGCTGTGCTGAACATTTTGTCCAGAAGGATCCTGTGAGAGACAGTATTGAAAGCTTGAGATTACATTGACTGGCTTCCCTTCATCAGCTGGGTGGGTTTACCTTGTCATAAAAGTAAATCAGGTTTGATAAGCAGCAAAATTCTGCAGCAAAAAGTTTCTTTTTCATGTGTTCTTTCAGATGTCCTTTCTGTAAACTTCAGATGGATTTTTTTCACTGTTAGAACAAAGCTTCAAGCTTCACTATTTTTTTCTTTTTTTAAATTAGAAACACAGACAAGAAATTTATATTTTAAAATAAACATATGATTGGCAATGCATTTTTATTTTTTTGCTTTGCTTTTTTGTTCATTAACAAAGAAAATCAGTAATATTTCCAATGTGTCGGGTTTTTTTGTTTGTATGTTTTTTTATTTTTTTGGGGGGTGGTTGTTTTTTTGTTTTTTTTGCGGTTTTTTTTGGGGAGTGTGTGTGTCTTTTTGTTTGGTTTTGTCTTGCTTTGGTTTTTGTTTGTTTTTTTTGTTTGTTTGGTTTTGTTTTGTTTTGGTTTTTTGTGGTCTGACGTATGAGTATTAGCTTTCACTTACTGCTACATCTTTCACAGAGCACCTAGACTTTACAATATTTTGAGTGAAGGACCATGGAAACATTGGAGTCCGTAACAGCAAACCCCAAAATAAAGATACCACAGAAGATTTTTGTGTGTGCAATCCATTATATTTAATAAACTAAAAATATGAGAATATGTACAGATGCCCTCATTGCAATTAAATGAAATAAGTATTGAAAAAACTTTCTTGAAATACTTCTATTGAAATAATTCAGAAAGTGGCAGATGGCAACACCCAGTAGACTACAGTTTGCTAAGTCTGATAGGATTTAATTATGTCACATTGTGAGGAAAACTGAAACTTGAAAAAGTTCTGTGTTTCTTTTTTCTTTTTGTACAGTATGTCATGGGCCACTCTTCATTCCCAGTTCCCACTCTTACTCTAAATGACGTACTTTGATTATACTATGTCTTATATACACATTTAGTTTGTCTCTTTTTTCTACTCAGAAAAAAATAATTTGCAAAAGGTTACATTATTTTTCAAAAGAAATTATTGTTTTTGCATTCCAGTAAAAGCACATTCTAGTGTAAATGGTCTGATTACCATGAACAATTTTATTGTGATATAATTCCTAATGAATTCAAGCAAAATCATCAGACATAGTCAAGGATTTCTTAAGTCCCCCAGCTACAGGACAAAGTCTAAAGCTGTGCAGTCCTTATTAGCTTCTCATACAAGGTTGAGTTTAGGATTCTGTTAACCTTCTAAGAACTACAGATATTTTCTTCTGTTTTAATTCATGTATATTTTTCATTTTTTTCTGTTTTAATTCATGCATATTTTTTTCATTTTCAGCTTCAATTTTCTCAAAAAAAGAAAAAAAAAATCAAGGATGTATTTGTATTCCACTGAATCTATGAGACTTTGGCACTGATTTGAATGACTGTAAAGAGAGGCCTCCAGTTGGGAACATTTTATGCCTATTTATAAGGCAGTTTCACATTGTGAGAATGGTAATCATTAAGGGACTTAAGCAAGGCAGCATGCAATGCTTTAAGCTTGGCATGAAATAACAGGACAGTCAACATTTCAATTCTAGTATGTCCCTTACAGGCATTTACCCTTATAATCTTTGATTCCAGTTGTATGATAATTATGATAAATACTCCCTGCAGTGTAGGCATATTAAATGTGGACAAAGATAAGTTTCAAAACAGAATTATCAGTATAAAGCAGAGAACAATAAAGGGACAGTGAGTAAAGACTGGGAAATCCAGGCATGTGTTGATTTAGAAGCTAGAATTGCTTCCAATTGGGACTGAAAGCCTGCAACATCTGTATTCATAACACAACAGAAACAAGACCATAAAAGTATACTTTTGAATGCCTGGGATGTTTCAGGAAGTTAATTTTGAAAAATTGTCTGTAATTTTTAAATGTATTAATTTTATACCCTCTTATTTAATAATTCGTGCAATTGATCCGTACAAGGTGGTACTAGTTCCACCTATCTAATTGCCTACTGTTGAGAGTGACTAGCAATGGAAATAAGAGATATGATTACTACAAAATGAGCCTTCCTCTTGTATTTTTCTGCTTAGCAATAACCAGAAATCTGTCTCCTACTTTACTGGAAATCTGAAACTTATGTAAGCCAGATTATCCCTTGAGACTCATCCCTTCTAGCTAGTAGAAGAGTACATTTGCTGGGAGAATTTTAGAGCAGAGCAAAAAAACCCACCAGTTAGCATATGCTTATACTTAAAATTTATTGTCTGATTTGCTTTACTTTCCTCTGTCTTTATAAATTTCTGTAATTAGATTCTCATGAAAGGTCTGTTTGAAAGATTTCTGCTTTTCCTTTCTATCAGAAAATGATTAGTCTGCCATTGTCTGTGCTAACAAGTTGCTACCTGTGATGTATGGACAATTATATACAGTCAGCACTATAAAAGTATATGCCTTAAAAAGAAATGTTTATCTTCTTTTGATGAAATGTTGAGTAACTGGAATTGCCTATTGCTTCTGGAAAATGCTAGAAAGCCTATTATCTGCCAGACAGAGATTTACTGGCTGAAGGAGGGGGAGAGATGCTTTAGCAGTGTCCATTACTGATTACAGGCTCACCTTGCCTGACCTGGTAGCTGAGCAGCTCCCCAGTGTTTCCAGAACTTTTTTTTATAGCAGTGATGGTGCCAGGTAGAATTTCTATTTACACAAAGAGCAGCAGTTTGCATCGTGGCCTCTTCTAGTCGATGCAAAACACCTTTTCCTTTGGGTTAATGGAAACATTTGGTGGTGGATTAGATCTGGATTGACTAAAGATATAATCTCCACCTAGTTCTAATCTCCACTTTAAAATCCACCAGTGCTTGGTTTTGGGCTTTTTTTTTTTGTTTTCATTGTTGTTACCATCAGGTTGTTTCAGAAGAAAATCTATTTCCTCCATCTTTTAAACAGCACATGGTCATTCTGTTTCCACCTTTCAGCACTGTTGTTTGATTTACACAGCAGTTACACTCTTTAATATGTATAGTATACTTTACGTCTACCCATATTTGGCTAAGGTAAAAAAAAATCCATTAATTTTTCTTCCCTCACGGGGCTTTCTGGTCCCTTGATCACTCTCATAACTCTGCTTTATGTCTGTTCCAGTCTGTATTTCTCTTTCTGGTTGGCCAGAATTTTACATGTTTCATTGAGGCAGCTGATACTCCTTAGCTGTTGCACAGGTGTAGCTCTCGGATCACCGAAGAGATATCAGAATGGAATGCAAAAAAAGACAGACTCTAGACACCCTCCAAACACCACTACTTTAAATCATCTGATAGTGAAACAATGGACAAGTGTCTGCAAGATTTGATCTTTATGAATCTAAGTAACTAGTCAAATTCCTCCACTCTTGTTTAAGGCCCTTTGGAAAGGCAAAGAAGTAAAATGGCAGTATGGGCTCAGTGCATGCCTGCTCAAGAAACCTGTGTGAAAAAATATTCTCCCTGTAAAGGAATTTGTAGTAGTAGTACCTTGTCCAAGTTCAACCCTGTAGAAAAGCAGTACTACAAGCAAAAGCCACGTGTTTCACACTTCATCATGGAGTTGTGACACTGACCTTTCCTAGGCTTTGAAGCAAAACCAGATTATGCCTCCAGCCTTTCCATAGCTTTAAGCAGGACTCAGAGAAAGAACAGAAACATTTTTCCTAATTTTCTGTTCTCTAATTACAGATATCAGACACAATTCAGTCCTTTTCATTTTGAAGATTCTATTTATTTCTTTAATGTTATTATACTATTCATCAGTGCTTGTATACTAACCTTAACAAAAAAAAAAAAAAAAAAGATTTTTCCTCTAAAAGTTCAACTTTTACATCATATATTTATGCTCAGGAAAAAGAATACAACTCTTCTTCAGCCTAAACTGCATCTGTAATTTAGGTGCAAAATTTAAGATTTAAGTCACAAAGAACTTTAGACATAATCAAGAAATTACTACAATAGTGTCTGAACAAAGCGTTCCCGAAAGTGACCAACACAGGAACTGTGAAGTTTGAGCATCTTTTCCATTAAAATGATTGCATTATCTCAGCCATCACACAAAAATATTCCCCTAAAGAGGAAGTTACTCAGCAATTCTAAGGAAGTAGAACCATGATCCAGTCCTTTACTAAGTTACTGTGTAAAACTGGTCTGTAAAACCCTGTCAAATTAACTTGAAACCAAAGTGAGAATATTGCCAGCAAATCTTTGAAGGTCATATGAGCTTGGGACTTAAAGCCAGAAGTATCAGAAGTGTGGGGTGTAAAGCAAATTATGCACATTAGTTTGAATGTCTGAGTAATCACTAAATGTTGTTTCACCTGTAGCATTTAATTACCAATTTTGTATCAACAGTTTCAGTTTATACATTTAAGTGCTTGCCAGACCAGGACCTTCAACACAGAAATACTTTAAGACAAGGGTTTCCAGATGTGCATAACCAGACATCTGGCTTCAAATGGTCATGACTTTTAAAGAACTAAAGGGTTTCTGTAAAGAATTGCATAGTATCCCTTTTACTTTTCATTTTTATTCTGGTAGTGCTGAGAAATCTCACTTACTGCACTGACTGTTATGCATATAACAATAACAATAAAAATTTCAAATCTAGCATGTAAAGAAAGAGGCTCCAAAAGATGGAAGACAAGATAGAATATGACGATTAAGTAGTGACCAGACCTTAATATATGTCTGTGGGTACAAGAAGTTTCACTAACAAGAACCAAAATCACACATAGGACACATAGTAGTTGGTCTGCTCAGGGAAGTGCAAATCTACCTTTGGAACAGGTATTGTGCTGAACTATAACTAGTATGGTTTTACCCAATGTACCTCTTCTGGAAAGAGTAGACTTTCCCAAAGAACATAGAAGCCAAGGCCTGAAAGCTCAGGACCATCCCAGATCTTTACATTCAAGTTCCAAATGTGTCTAAAGGCTATAAACACAATCAACCTTAACTTCAGCTGCAATTAAATGCTTTTTTTTTTTTCTTTATAAAGAGATATATGACAAGTCCCTAGTACCTCTAGTTCAGAAGTGGTTTAATCTCTTCTGTAAGACTGAAATATCTTATGACTGTTTGTGAGCCACAGCTAATCATACATCTTGTACTGAGCAACACAAAGGCTATCATCCTAGGGAAAGGAGAGACTAATGGAGGAGCTGAATGAGGAAGTGGTACATGGTAAGAAAGCAGTGGAAGGTAACTAATTTTCCAATTCAGTTTCCAAGAGAAAACTATTTCATTTGCTGATGGTAGCTGTAGAGGGAGCATAGGATCCCAGATGAGACCTGATCAGACCTGCTGCTCCAGCTAGTTCCAGCTACTGTTGGAAACACCTCCAACTCACAAATGCTGACTTCTGCCTCTCCTACCACATGTTTTTAGGAGAAAGCGTAAAGGGGGAATTTTTGTAATTTTTAGCCTTACTGCCTTCTCAAGAAGAATCTTGTTTAACGCCTGGGAGTCAAGTTACACCAGAAGAAATTACCATTTCATACAGGTCATGTTAATTGTTTTAATATAAGTTTTGAATAACTAAATAAAGATCTTGCAATTAAGAAGGCTGGAACTGGAGACAGAAATGATTAATGTGTATTATGAGTTCTATATCTTGGAGGAAATTCTGTCTTCTATAACTTCAATATGTATTTTCAATTAAAATCCAATTTTCAATTGTTTATTTAAAAAGTATTTGTAGTCCTGAAAATGTTATGTATAGTTAATTTTGTAGTCATTTAAAAAGTGCCCATTAAAGATTAATATTTTGAAACCTATACAAATAAAATTGTGTGATGTAGAAGCAATTTACACTTTTTAATAACTACATTCTTCTTGTAGAAAGAGATTGTTGTATTCCCTGACAGCCAATTTGCTGGGGGTGAATTGTCTGAAGTCCGTTCTTTCTGATATTTTCAGTAAGTAGATGAAAAAATCGTAAGCCAGTTTTTCTGGTTTTCTTTACAGTTCAAAGCATACTTTTAATTATATTTCACACCAGTGTTGCAAATAAGGATATGACTGAAAGAAACAATAGTCATGTTACATCGTTAGAACCTTAAGTCTGTTTCTTGACATTTAGAGTGATTGCTCTATATTTACTTAATTCTGTTATTTGAACATCCAAGGCTTGAACCAAGGACCTGGGGAATCAGTGAGAAAACCTCAGTTTCATAGATTTTGGAACAAAACATAATGCCAAATCTTTTTTCCTACATATAAATAATTTTTTGAGTCAATTTTCAAATACTTTCTGTTCTACTCTCCCCTAATACAAAGTGTCTATAAAAGCCTTGTTGACAAGGGAAAAAATCAGAAAAAAAAATCTTAATTTAGTCTGTAGACCTCATCTCACTGTCTGCTGATATATTCTGTTCACATTAACTCCCATTTCAGTAAAGTCCTGTAAGTAAAGTAACTTAAAAATTATACTAAAGGAGTAACAAGTATATTTGACATTGGCTAATATCCTGGATTATATAAATTTAAAGTGTAATGGGAAAACTTCTTTTCTTTCTCTTTCTCCTAGAGGTACAATAATTATGAATACATGAAACTCAACACAATCCTTGTCTGTTGGAAGAATTGAATGTCTTTTTTTCAGCTCTCCATACTTGCTCTACTGCTGAGGAGTGAACCATACATTTTCTACATAACTCTCCTAAGAATACTAAGGTCATTTGTGCACCTATTGTGACATTCATCTGCTGAGGAACACTGGACACCATTTCTGCTGTTCATTTTCTTCCAGGTTCTTCTGGGCAAGGTGGGGAGCACCCTTTGTCTTTCCTGCTTCAGCTGGTGTGATGTAAATAATCTGAGGGTCCTTAGGCAAAATGAGACAATCTGAGTGGCTAGCAAAACTGATTCCATTACTTGCCACTTTTGAAAAATATTATTACTTTCTGGTAGTCTTGGACATTTTTGAACAGTACAGCACTGGAAGGATGGAAACAACAGCCTACAGTCTGGAAGGTGCAGCAGTAACTGTGAAGCAGAAATGAGGACTGAGTCCCCTCGGGGTGCAATACAGCAGAATCTGGAAGAACAGCAGCTGGGAGTTTCTCAGGCATATAGTATGAATGTAGGTTTATGGGTTTTGTAGGAATCTGATCTTTATCTCCAAATTTTCCTTTTGACTCTGGCCAATGTAGCTTCAGACTGGCCTGTGCAAAACTGTGATTACATCAGAAATGAATAATAGAGATTCTGGCCCCTTTTCTATTTCTCCTCTGTGAGCGAAATACACCAATTAATAAAATAGAACCTGTGTTAAAAAATGAGGCTATCTACCTGATTAGAGCATGAACAGCTACATTTAACATAATAATGTCGAAAATTATAACAATCTCTTGAGTGGTTATGTTAGGATTGTATTAGTAGACATTATATCATAGTATTAAGTTCATTTTTTAAAAGTAACAGACTGTCTACATGCCTAAAATATCTATAAGAGACATGTTGAAAACATTCTATCAACTTCATCTCAGACTATGTAGGTAGTGTAATATCTACGTCTATGTTACTAGATCATACACTCTGATCTACAGCCAAGATATAAGATCTCAGTTTTAGATTTCATCCAAAAGTCTGTCAACAACATGTATTTCTACCTCATGGAGCCATCAAAACTCCCTCATTAAGGACAACTTAAATATCAGCATCCTTCTGTGGATTTCAAGGACCTATTTGAATGTCTAAATAGATCTAATTTTATACCAGAGTCAGAGCACCTCTGGGATAACCTCTGGGATACTACAACACTCTTTGCACTGTGAAGTTTAGATATATGTCAAATATACTGTGATTTTTTAAGATACTTATTTAGATTGTTCCTGTTTATTTGGAATATTACAGGGTTCATTTGCCAAATATCAGTATGTGGCTTTGAAAGACGTCTACTAAAAGGTTGTTTGTAGGAAACATCAAATAAGCAGAATTTACTGTATAAAATGTTGCACTAGTAAACCTACCAATATTATAAGAGAAACCAGGATTACTTCCAAATTTTTCACCTATTTTTTTTTTTTACTTGATCTTAATATTCTTGACTATAGTTTGTGAGAAACTTGAACCTTCTCATAATCAGCCTCTGCTTTCCTGTGTGCTGAACCTCACAGTAATGGCTTTATCAGAGCTTGGTAATTACTATGCCTTTGACTGCCATGTGTCAGACTAAGCCAATGACTATTGGAGTCAGCCACTCAAAAAATAAAGATCTCAATCATGATAACTGGATCTACATGCAAAAGGAAAATGCCAAACTATTTTGCCAAATGGAGATAAAAGAAAGATATTTATGATCACTGCTGCCACCTAATTGCTCTGCAGAGACAGTGATTTGAAGAGTTCTCCATGGCTGTGCACCTTGCCATAAGTCAATGGAATCTCTCAGTGGAATAATAATATATCAAATTATCAGTATATTGTACATTTTCAAGGAATGTAACCCTCCACACACATGTCAATTAATTAATTCCCCTAACTACACTCTCAGACACTATGCCCTGAGAGCTATTCTCCCGCTTTGGGGTTAAATAAACTAAGCAAAAGCAAACAGTATCTCATATACAGTCAGTGAGCTAGCCAGGAACTGAAGCTTAGAATCTGGAAAACCAAAGCTGTTTGGGGCAGCTCCCAGTTGATGCTGGAAAGGCAGAAAAAGTGGGTGGGGAGGTTTTGTGTGCCACCTCAGCTTCCAATGTGAATGTGAACATGTCATACCAAGTCCTTTCGGTTGCTGCATGTGCATGTGTGTGTGTGTGTGTGTGTGTGTGTGTGTGTGTGTGTGTGTTTGCTCCAAAGGGATTGGGATCAGATGTTCTCTACAAACAGCTGCAGAATCCTTGCTACTAGTTTTCTTATCTATTAAAAAACAAAAACAAAAGCGAAACCAAAAAAAAACCCCAAAAACAAAATACTCCCCCCCCCCAAAAAAAAACCAACCAAAAACAAAACAACACCAAAACAACCAAAAAATATAACTATCACTTTAGATGGAATCTAGATATTTAATCATACCTTACACTAATGTAAGCTACTGGTCTTGCATGTTTAATTAATTACCTTTTCAGAAACACAGACTGGTATTAAAACACAGGTAAATGCCTTTCAAATAACTCTTAGAGTATAAACCACTTTTCAGTTACATTTTTTTTAACTGCTTCATAATGTTAATTGTCTCAAAGACAAGTGTCTGTTCTTTCTTTTGGTCATAAGAATCAAAGTCTGGTTTGTCAAAGTGTTTGTATTGGCATAAAATAACATATAGTTAGATACCTATATGTTTGTATGAAAGACCATATGTTATTTCTATCATATTTAGAATTTTGGAATAAGTATTCTTTTACTGTAGTTCAATGTCTGACTGAATACGTAACTGTTATAGAGATCTTTAGAAATTTCTCCATTCACAGGAAGAAGATTTTGACAGGTCACAGAAATAGGTCATGGAAATCAAAAGCTGTGTTTTTGTTAGCAGAGAAAACAACTAATGACTCTGCCACCAAGAGGGTAGATTTTCTATCTTTTCTCTTTTACTTTTCTGCACCCCAACAAGTCCCATTCACGCTGTCCTTCAGTTCCATGAAGCTAACTTTTGAAAAGTATTAATAGCCTCAATGACATTCATCACTCATCCCTTCCCTTCCCTTTTTCCATTTTTCAATAGATTAGGCCTTAGGGGAGACTGACAAGCACAAGGTTCATAAAGTAAGACAGGGGAGTGGAACAAAGGGGAGAAAAGACAGGCAAAAAGCAATGAGCAAAAAACCCTACTTCTTTAGGTAGTGACAAAGTATTAAACCAGCTTTCTGTTAAAGTGCTGGTGCTATGAACCATGGACTTGGAGGCAAAACTGCTATGAAAGTGGAAAAATAAAAGGAAAATGCTTACAGAGTATTGGGGAGAATACTAATTGGAAAATCAATTATTTACATGAGAAGATGCAGATAGATCTTTATTTTAAACTCTATGCAAAATATATGTCATATTGAGTTGGGGTAAGCCCGTAGTTAATGAATAAGAATTAATTAAGTTAGCATAAGTGATATTACTTCCAGGCTTAAAGGCACTTCTTTTCTTAGCATTATGGCAGGGGTAATAACACTCAAGCAGTTTTCAATCTCTGGTCGTGCTTTAATAGGACTATTGCAATCAGTAGAATGCAGTCATGGTGAATACTTATCTTCAAAGAGTTTTAAAGACATTAAAATCCTAATCCTGCCACTTGTAATTGTGTTTGTTCTGTGATCACTTCCTTATTCTGGGGGTCAAAATAGCAAAGTTATAGCCTGGGTCCAATGCCATTCCTCCAATTGAGCAGTCCTGTTCTTCACCTTCTGATATCTGCACGGTCACTAGAAACTGTGCACAAAGTGCAGTAGAAGTGCTTTGATGTATTTCCTTATACTTTTCCATTGTTGTGATGTTGAAGGTGATTTAAAGGGATTTTCTCTCAAATGAAGCCACTACAGTTCAAGATCTTTTGGATCTTTCTAGACTGCAACTTGCAAACAAGGGACAGAGCTTTTAGCTGCTCACCACTTTGTAAGGTGAAAGCACAAAAATCCAGTATGAAATGAGGATAAGGAGTACAATTAAAGAAATTAATTCAATACTCCCTACAATTCAGAACAGTGTGTATTAAAAAACCCGGTATAACCCCCACAACTATTCTCACTAAAGCTTATGACAGATTGCTGGATTTAAACTTCAGTACTGTTCTAACAGCCAATTTATAATGTTCAAAGTAAATTCAACTAGTCATTTTACTCTTACAACCTTATGTTCAAAATCAGTAGATTTTATTCCCAGCAAAACCTATGGGTGTCCTGTTTGAAGCCAAGCTTGTATTACCTAGTTGGGGGATTTACACAAAAAGAAAGAGTTTGGGGAGACAATAAGTGCATTATCTTTATGCAGCATATATTACCTTTTAATAACTGCAGAAAAACATTCTTAGAGTTCAGATAATTTATTTCTATTCATATTTGTTAAAGGAGTTATTTATTTACTTAGTATTTATGTAGTATGCTGCTGCAAACAGCATAAAGTTTGGGGTTTTATCTAGGATCGCAATTTTGTGTGCTGAGTTAGAAAGTGGTAGGGTAGTATCTGCTGCCTTATCAGTAATATTTTTATTTACAGTATTGAAATTAAGGTCAATATCAAGTCTGTTAAAAATTTAAACATGTGTATATAGTTGGCCTAGAGAAAAGGATTTGAAGGAAATGTATAACTGAAAAAGCATAAAAGGAAGAGAATTCCTAGTCTAATGCTATACCATACCTTTTGTATTTTGAAATGAGAAGAGTGAGACAACAAACTCAGTGCATCTGTTTTCTTCTGTTTAATGTCAGATTTTAGGGAGAAAAAAACCCACAACAATTAAAGGTATCTGTTTAAAGATAGTGAGAAAGAGGACTTCACTGTGGAAGTTTTGCATGTTTATTGTTAAAAGTACCGTGGAAAAATCTCAGGTAGATTTGTACAACTGACAAAAAGATGTTATGAGAGCAGAATCATTAACTTGGGCAGGCAGAGGCAGAAGAAAACTGTAATTCATTCTCTTGAGTGAATGAATTGATGACACTCTATTGGGTCTTTTTAAGTAATGAAGAGGTACTAGAAAGGCTTCAAAGCTTACCATATGTGGTTATCTCAGCTTCTAGACATTATTTATATTGAAAATACCTGAGACTTTCCTACTAACTTAACTAAAATATGAGCAGTTTCACAATAATTGCTACTTGTGAGTAGAAAGAGGATGAAATACTGGAGTATGATTGAAGATGTATTAGAGAGAAACAGAAGACACTCTCATCCTCATTTTTCTCAATCCCTCAAATATTTGGAATTCACAGAAAGAAAATTCAGATCTTATTACATCTAGGTTTTGATATTTTGTCATCCAGCTAGGGGAATAAACATGCACACTATATAAACATGTAGTGTGCAGTTGGAAGTGGAAATTCCCCTGTGGGTTCCCTTAGAGCAGTACTAAGCAGTGTCATATCACCTCACTTAGCAGCCTTAGCAGATGTGTGTACTCAGCAAAGCCAAGGCATATTATGCTGAATTGCTGAAGAAGTACTTTTAAGCAGTAAGTCTTGCATCCTTTGGTTTATAACTACAGCCAGAATGCACCTTTCTTTGTAGGAATTGATATTTGTTTAATTAATGCACAGTTGTATCAGCTTTGCCAAGTGGTAGGTATACACGCATCTCTTTAAGCTTATGAACAGTTGTGCTCACAGTAGGAAGTTACCTGGAGCAGTTTTACTGGCTTTGATAATATAAGCATTGAAGAGGTATTGGCACTACACCTTCCCTAGGAAACCTAAGCCCCTACTTTTTAATTAGCTTCTCAACATCTTCAGTACTCCAGAACTACAACAAAATCAATATATTTTTTGCACAATTCCTGTTTGCTGTTGATGGTTCCATGTGCATTTCACTAAGTTACACATCACTCTGAAAGCGTTACCTTTCTCCACACATTGTTCTTACTATTGATTCTCAGTGAGATGGGTGCAATTCCTTCTTAATCACTTGAATAGCATACAGCTGATGCTCTGATTGAGTCCACTGCAACTAGCATTAAATTACTAGCTTGGCATATGTTCCCTATTTAAAGAATTAAATCCTCACCTTCTCAACTTTTGCTAAAAAAGTCATATACAAGTACTTGAAATACACATCCAAATAACATTTACAGAAATGCACATCCAGAGTTAAATGCATTATCATACACAAAGAACCAGTTAAAAGAAAAAAAAATTATAAGTTTTAATACAGAAATCCTGAATGGAATTGACTTACTTGGCTTGACAGTTTTAGCTCAACTTAGGTCTGTAGTTCAGAGAAGTTGATACATCAATATTTACGTTAAAAAGGGAAAGGGGTAAAATTGGAATGTTTCCTAAAATATTTGAGAAAAATTTGCTGCATCATTCAGTATGAAGCAGATAAATTACTTAGATGTATTATTGGAAAATGGAAAGCATTTATTTGTTTCTACAGAAGCAGAAGTTATCTGACTGATATAAAAGTTTTCCTCAACCTCTTCTGAGAAGATATCTCACTCCCATGTTTCCAATTTACTAAATGCATATAGTATCATAGCACATCACAGGGAATATGAGAATGAAATGAATGAGATGGGTTGACAGGTTTCTAACAGGAAGATGCCATAGAGAGGAAATCATGGAAGTAAAGACTAAACCATTAGAGAAACCACATAAATCTCTATTAAAGAAAACACTATGTCTAGCTCGTACTGCTGGTCATAAATTAAAAAAAAAAAAATAATAAAAACAAGGTTGCATGGGAAAACTTTTAACAGATCTGACAAATCGTTGTCTATTCTGGCCAATTTTTTAAAACACTTGCCAGGATTTAGAATAGCAAGTCTGTCATACTCTAGTGCTAGAATGTGATATAATTTTATTAAATCTGTTATACACAGCCTGGCATGTGAATACCATGCTCCCCTTTGACCTGGTTCATCATCCATCAGGAAACTAGCATAAGACAGTTATTTCATAACAAGAAGCACAGGTATCTTTTAGGATCCCCCAGAAAAGATTTATTATGTTACCTAACATAATTATCCAAGGCTTGAGACATTATCCTTGTGAGGAAGACACTATCCAAATTAATTTCTCAAATCTTCCTTCCAATGGACCAAGGGAAGTCTTTCACATCTCTGAGTGTCTTAGATGTAACTAGAGTTTGTTTACCTATTTAGTGTTTGGATTGGTGGGGTTTTTTGGGTTGTTTTGGAGTGGGGTTTGTATTGATGTAAGCAATTACTGAAACAGATCAGGAGTTTGACAGATTTTGATTCAGACACAGACTCTCTGGACAACTAAATAATACTGATGTTGTCTGGATGAATTTCCTAGGAAATGTTCTAAGAGAAGAGTAGATGAAACCTGCACTTACAGAAATTCATCATAGTATTTCATCTTAATAAATCATTCTGGGGACAACATCTCCCATTAAACTATAGCACAGTGAGGTTATGTTAATTAAGTAGAAGTGGATTTCTTGTCTGATCATACAGTATCTGATTGACATGTGATGGGGATGACAGAAAGAGTTATCTAATCTCATCCACCCACCCATCTGGTATTTCTAATGTGTTTATTGTGCTGTTGTATATACATCATCAATCATGGATGTAAAATATGTAAAGACTGTAAACATAAATAAGGGATGATATATTAATTGAGCAACATACAGATTGCTGCATTTACAGTGCTGGGAAGTGGGTGCTCTAGGGAACTTCTCATTACAGATCAGCTGCTGATATGCAGCTATTAACACCCAGCTGCTTGCTTCTGCCGTGCAGAGGTTTGTGATGATACGGACTGCTGCTTAGTACTGCACAATGAATGCAATTAAAAAAATCTTTGCTGGGAACATAAATGTGATTCTGGAAAGCAGTCATGAGGAGGGGGAGAAAAAAGGGCCCAGCAGTATTTCATACACATTAAACTAATTTACTCTCATGAAACTTGCTTACACAGACAATCCTCTGCTACAAAGCTGGCCAATGCATCACTAGCTTCTCTTGCTCTCTTAGTTACTGCCTGCTTTGGGGCATCTGCATACTCACTCAGTCTTTCTTTTCAGCTACTTAGTCTTCCCAATAAGCACTGTACTGTCCCTCAGGCATTAAGTATTAAGTTCTTGTTACTGCTTTTCAGTCACTACCATGGCTTACTCAGTTTTATGCACTTATCTCCCTTCTCCAGCCTCAATTAAGCAATTCTTTTGTGACACAAATTCAGGGAAGGTTCTATTGCAGTGTCACTATTTTCAGCCTCTGCATAATGTCATCAACATTTTGAACTCAATTGTTGGTTAGACTGCAGATCTTGATTCTTTTTTTGGCTGTTTAGTTATTTTGAATGCACTTCCCTTTCTTCAACTTCCTAATTGAAAATGTTTGTTTTGCATCTTGCTTCAACTTACGTCTTTAGCTGAGTGACTTGCTCTCCCTGTTAAACACTCTGACATGACCAGAAGTTTGATTTTGTACTCCCTTTAAATTTTAAAATTTAAACCAGCAGATTTTATTCACAAAAATGGCAATCGCTTTAATTTCTGTTTCTTTTTTATGATTCAAGCAGCCTAAGAATTGGTAAGAACATTTTAAGGTTAAAAGACAAAACCTTTAAATGAAGGTTGTATCAAGTAGGAAAAAAAAAAAAAAAGATTGATTTGTATAAACAAACTATTCGCACAGTCAAACACACACATATATAAATATATAAATACATGTATTAACTTCATCAGTCTCACAACTTTTCCCATGATTTCTTGTGTATCATGGAAAAAAAGCCTGGGAAAATATAGATAAAAATTTCTGTTAATTCATACTCTATTATTTGAGTGGAAGCCTGGATTTGCTAGTATTTAAAAGAAAGCAAAACATACTAGCACATTTGATATGAATTGTTAGAACTCATATCTGTTTATATCTCAGACATCTTTTTCTCTCTGGTGGACAGAATGATGAGCAGTGTTCTAACTATTCAATATGAACTACACCAAAAGGGATAGAAGATCATGTTTTCTTCAATGTAAGATAAAGAACTAATCTCAGCATTTTTTACCAATTTAACATAGGTAGTGTCCAAACTGTACTATACATGCTACTACCTTAAATAAAATAAATTGATAACCATGACAACCATGAGGAAATTAAAGGATTGAATATCTAAACAATTCCAACAGGTGTAAAGTTTTAAAACATAATACTTTCTTAAAAAAAAAGGCATGTTCTAGCAGAAAAAAATGACCAAAATATTAAACATTATGTTTAATTAGATTATTTAAAACAATTTTGCATGTAAAAATAACTAAGAAATGTCCTGAAAGAGGCAATAGTTATGTATTTCTTAAAATATGTCAAAAGCACGTTTTACCTGCTATGGACATCTGTAAAAAGAGAGAAAGTATTTTGGTGATTTGGTAGCTATCAGGAAAAACTATTGTACCATGGGGAATTTCTATGAAATATTCATTCAATTAAGTTTTCAAAACCGTCTGAGCATTCAGCTACTCGGTCAAAATGAGCACATTATAGGAGTAGCAACATTGTTTTTATGACTATTCATGCAAACTGATTTCTTAAGCAAAAGTACTATTTGACTCACAGATTGATCTAACAACAGTGTGGTGATAAAGGCTGGTTTCTCACTCAGAAATTCCAGAAATCTTTTAGCTGGCTGTCTGTGCTGTACACAATCTGTTGTGCTCTCAGTAAAGATGTTGCATGGCCAGAGCTACTGCTCTGAATTTGGGTCCTGTGGTTTGCTGGGTGTTCAAACTTGTGTTGTGATACACAGCCTTCCAATTTGGCCCTTGATAATTTTATTTTAAAAGTTTACTGTGTAGCCTTTGACTTTTAGTTGTTTCTCGAAGAGTTTTTGACATGCTCCAGTATTTTGTTTGCCTTAGTTTGCACAAAAATTTTTATTTTTCTGATTTGAATGGGAAAGGGGGTTTTAAGTTGCCTTGTTTCTGCTTGTTTTAAACTAGTTTTACTCTTTTTTTTTTTTTAAACTGTGCTGAATTATTTTTTTAAACCTTTGTAAATCTTTGTGTAATTTTACACCTTTGTCCTTGTCCTCCAGCTTGAAAAGTGTCCTCCATCTTGATGAGTTTAAAACATTATCTTTGTTGACATTTACACCATGACATTCTGGAAGAATGAAATACAAACCATTGAGAACTAAATAAATTTATTTTATTTCTTTTGGAGATCTCCACTTGTGCCTAGAATGAAAGAAAAGGAAAATGTTAAAAGACAGAGAAATCACTAGAAAGACAATTACCTTAGACTTAAATGATATATATATATTTCTCTTAAAAAATTAACAACTAATTAATAGACCATAATATTTATACTTCACAAGAGTGCAGCAAGAAGCCTTGTGGTTGATTCAATGCGTACATCTGTGCTAGTGATCCTCTGACTGTGCAGAAGAAGAGCTGTGGTTTAGTGGCTATGTTCCTCAGCAGCTGCAGGACCATGGGTGTACATTGCACTTTCGATGGCAATCAAGGTCAGATCACTTGCTGGCATGAAGCATGCACTTCCCATGCACTGGGTACACCTGCCGAGAGCCTGACACCGGGGCTGCGTCTGGGGCTCTCTGGGTGGCTTCTCAGTGTACATTTCGCCATGGACCTGCCAGGAGTTATCTTTTGAGATCACCGGTACAGATCCTGTATGTGCACTGCTATTCCAATCTGGATTGACCAGGACAGATCACAAATGACCTGTAAAAGTTCAAAATAGTTTAAGCAAACGTCACAGTCTTCTGTTGCTTGTGCAACGGTATGTACTTTCTTCAGCAACTTTCATCAGGTGTAAAATTCTTCATAGTTCATTCTGCCATTGCATTGCAACTGCTACATTTTTTGGTAATATTTTATGCCTGACTAGTATAAAAGGAATACTTTTTAAAATAAAACTATTTTTTTCTGGTCAAAGTGTTCTGCAAAGCTATTCAGGCTGCATACAGGGTTGATTCTATAGATGTTATCCTTGTCATATTTTGAACCTTATTTGAATGGAATATATGTTAAATAAATGCAACAAAGGATAGTAATGATAAATGTAATGACATAAATTTTCATGTACGATCTAAACAGTGACCATCTGACTGTAAAAGTATTAACATCAATGGTACAGAAATCTAATTTACATATAATTTTAGCTTTTGTGTGTTTTGAGCAGGTTATAAGTTCAAAAATAATACTTTAAAATGGCTAAAATGAATTAAATACTTTGGACAGATGGAGTCACTATCTACATTTGTTTTTTGTGTATCTAAGATCTGCATTCTTAGACCTGGATTCATGCCACATAATGTTACATATGCATCATAGTGACAAATTCTCCCTAGTGTCCTTACATGGTCAACAAAAAAGGCTTACCACCTTCAGAAGGTTAATTTTCTTAGAGGTTGACACTTGGTTACTATTGATCACTGAGAAAACTGTGAATTCCAGAGGAGACTATACTGTACTCTATGCAACATAGAAAATGCCCTTGTTTAGATTGGAAGAATGAAACAATAAAGTCTAAAATAAGATGAAAATGATTGTTCTTAAAGCCTTTCATTTTAAACGGATCTTGCTGGTCATTTTGCTTTACAATACAGCAACTTTCAATGACTCCTTGAGCTGTTAGAGTCTCTGCAGATGAACTATTTCACCAGATAATTTGAGCTTGAAAGGGACTCAGAAGATTCCCAGTCCAACTCACTGCGCAAACACAGGGTTAGTTACTAGGTTCCACAGAGTTTTTTCCAGTTAGGGGTCAGAAATCTCCAAGGACAGAACCTGCATGACCTCTCTAGTCAACCTATTCCAATGCCTAATGGTCCTCATGTAGAAACAATTTCTTCTTACATCCAGTCTGAACCTCTTTTGTTTCAAAATATGTTCCTTGGCCCCCATCATCATGATATGCACAAATCCTCTGTCTTATGGGAAAGTTAGCAAGAATCATATGATTCTATGATTCTTGCTAACCATCCCATGGGTACCAGATCACCTCTTCCAAAACATCTCTTTTCCAAGTCCAGGTCTCTCAGCATCTCCTCAAAGGGCAGGTGCTGCAGCCCTAATCATATTGAAGGATCTTGGCTGAGCTCACTCCAAGTTAGCAAGTTACCTTTCTAGCACTGGAGGACAGAAAACTGGACATAGAAGTCCAGAAGCATTTTAATGAATTCCCTCCACAGGCTAGTGGTTGTACTGCCCTTTGTACAGCCCAGGAAGCTGTTGGTCCTCTCTGTTGCTGGGGTTCATTGTTGGCTCACCTTCAGTTTGTTGCCCAGGTTCTTTTCAGAAAAGCTACTCCACAGTCCCTGTACTGTTGTGGAGAGTTAGTCTATATTTGATGGCTCTCTTGAATAATCCTGACAGCTCTTCATATTAGCCCTACCCTCAAATATATTAACTGCTCTCTGTAATTTGTTATCTCTAGACCTGATGAGTCCCAGGACTCTTGCAGCAACTTCTGATCTTGTCAAAAGCCTTGCTAAAATCAAAATTGTCGAGTATTCTTTGCCTTTCTCAATCCTCAAATCCAATCAAGGCAAATCAGGGTGGCCAGTCATGATTTGCCCATTGGAAGTTTGTGCTAAACCTTTGCTCAGAAACTAAGTGGTCTTTAATCTGCCAGTGGGAGATGTTGAATGACGGCCTTTGAATCTCTTGGTTTTATTTTTTTCCTTTACATGCTAAACTGTCTTTTTCTCAACCCATGAGGTTTTTTTGCTTTCATCCTTTCAATTTTCTCCCCATTTCACTAGGGAAGAATGAGCAAGTAATTGACCGGGGACTTGGTTACAAACCAGGATTAACCCGTCACACTCCATCCATCACACAAGGTTCCTGGGAAGTATTATGTTGCATTGATTACTTATAATATCCAGTATTGTCACCTTCATTCAGAGTGACAGAGCTTATAATTTATACATGATCTAAATTTTGCTATTTTCTGGCCAATGTGTGCTGAGTTACTCTACTTTGGGGATATTCATAAGAAGTATCTGAGTACATGTTGACTCTAAAATAATTTTTGACCTAAATGTCTCTCTGTAGGTTTGTGTTTAATACATTTACTGTTGTGTATGCAATAATGATTAAAATATTTCATGAAATTAATGATTAGAGTGATTATTGCAGAGTTTATACTATTGACTTTGAGAAAATTTGGAAAGCAGTTGTGTATTGCACCCTGCATCTCTGCTGTGCTAATCTGGACATGATATCTACTTCTTAAAGTGGAGCAGGAGGGGAGAGGATCTTATCATACAGCAAACTGCTGCCAGGCACTGCTGTTATTATTTATTTCTATGAGAGCACAGAGTTGAGCACAATGGATGCCTTATTAGAAGCATGAGTCTCTTGGTGCTAGAGCAATACAACCGTTAAGTAATGTTTCTGTGCACAGATGTGCAGACAAAGAAGAAAACCAGATTGATTCTTTTAAACATTGGTGTTTTTTTTGTTTTTTTTTTGTTCGTTTGTTCGTTTGTTGTTTTTCTTTTTTTTTTTTAAGAAAACAAAGCTCTTTTTGTGATCTCATTCCTGTCAGTCTTTTGCCCCATTTTTCATCTTATTAACATGCCAAACAGACAAATATTTCTTGAATGCGGCCCATGTTCAGTTTTATTGACATTTCAGTACTGTCAAAGTTTCATGGAATAATGAAAATGTATACCAATCTCTGTCATAGGAAGCAAAATTAGCTGATTTGAGGCTACTCCAGAGCTGTACAGGCTGTACATTCATTCTGATAGTCCAGGACATTAGGTGAACTATTCAGACCTGTTGGTCAGCTCCTGGAGATCAGTTTCATAGTAGACACTCTTAGATCACAGAGATGTTTTCTCTAGCTATGGAACAGAAGTTGGAATGCTCCTTTCTGACCACATCTCTGATTAAATTAAAAAATAAAAAAATAAAAAAAAAAAGGAGAAAGAAATTAATTGTATGCCAATAAATTCAAGTAGAAAATAATTCAAAGCAAATTTTATTCAGTAGGGCAATGAATTGGAGCAAGCCTGAAGCAGCCAAACTGCAGGTACTGCATATGGCAGACCCACCAGCAATTTCTAAGCCACCAGCACAGCTGCCTGAGGAACCTGCCAAGAGGCCAGATGTCATTTTTGGAAAGCTACATAACACAGCTTGAAGTGTGAATCCTTTGATGGCAAACCATTTTCACTGGGTCACATTCTGATTTCATTTACATTGTTTTTTAAAGCTGAGATTTCAAACACAAAAAAAAGAGAATAGAATTTCTTAAATGAAAATAAACATGAAAAATCACCTGCATTTCTTAAAAGAGAAATAACAAGATAGAAAAATTGTTTAAAATTGGATTCTCAGCTTGCAGGAATATAGTTTTCCAATAAAAATTCCAAACATTTGTATGTTTAAATAATGAAAGCAATAAAAATAATTAAAATTATTGCACACATTTTCCTAACAGGGTTTTAAAATTTTTATTGTAGACCTATGTAAATTACCTTTTATCATTTGATATGCTAGCAATTAAGTGTTACTAAAAATCTAATTTAGAGTATGAAGTGCTTCGCCCTGAATACTTTTAAAGTAATTTTTTTTAATAGTTTGTTTATTAAAAAGCTATCCAGATGCTACTTAAGGAAAATAATGAAGGAATAGGCTTAGTAAAAGCAAACTCAGACTATAAGCAGCAAAGTTTAACCCCTGTGTGTAAGCCTTGTGATGTCGCTCATACGTGCACAATAAAACATGCAGTGACTGTAACAAATTAAAGACACATCAGCATCATTACAGCAAGACTACACACCTGCTAAAGAGTTAATGTCAGAAGTTATGCACTTTTACTTCTAGGAATGTAGAGGACCTATAAATTCTTAAAAGATTATTTTTTGCAGAAATTAAGCTTTTCCTTTTAAAAAAAATCTACTTACTGAGGAATATTTCTTTCATTTTGTCTGTTTTTGTGTGGAAGCATGAACAGCCTCATCGGCAATGCTGCCTTAACCTTCCCAGTGTACTCTGTGATAATCAAAGCACATTACTTTTAACATCTTCTTTAAGTACCACTTTGCCCATAGATACTCCTAAAGCTTTAAAGCTTATATGAAGAACACTACATCCCAGTTTTGATTACACAGCACTGACAGGCTTTGCTTCTGTATCTCTCTCCATGTCTGGCTCTAACAAGATGACATTAGATCTTCTGGAATGACAAGATTCACAGGGCATAGGAAAGACTCTCTGGGGCTGATCCATGATAAATATTTTTTCTTCAAAAGGGAAACATATTATGTGTTCAGTTTTTTTAAGACTAATATTACTGTCAATTCTATATTATGCCAACTAAGACCAATTCTTTACTGGGTAAACTACAAATAGAGGATTTTTCTTCCTCAACCACATGCTTTAATGTTTTAGTTTCTCTGCATTTTCTAAGACAAAAATAAAAAAATGTGTTCATTCTACTGTTGCCAAAAGTCTGTTCAAAATCCATTAATATAATTAAAGAAAGGCCATTATAATGATATATGTTAGAATTAATATGTATTGTGTGTAAAACCTGCAGTTTAGTATTAAAAGAACATGGAAAAAAGAAGAAAAAGAGGGTTTAGTGTTATATATCTTGTTAAGCAATTAAGAATATGCAAACTCAGATATATAATAATTCTTACTACAAATCCACATGCCAGAAATACAGGCTGAACAAGCTATTTTGTATGTCAAACTGACCCTTTGCTTCGATTCAGCTTATGTGTGGCAATTTAAAAGACTTCTAGAAATCTGATAATTTTTTTCTTTATGAAATAGAAGTTTTATTTGAAGTTCAATTTTATTTTTTTTTAAGATAAAGAATTTTAAAACAAAATATTGATGGAAAAATTAAGGCAGAATCTTTAATATCTGTCAAAAATACTTTTTGAACTTTTTTTGACTAGCTTGTTATGAAATCATATCTCAGATTATTTTCTGCAGAATGGAAAACTGGTTTATTGTTAAAAAAAATATAATTTTCAGTTATATTTTATGCTTGTGTTAAAAATATAGGTCACTTACACCATTTTGCTTCTCTGTAACACTTCAGTTTTCTTAATCATGTTCTGGTAAACAGGTTATTTATATTCCAGTTAAGAGATAGGTTGGATTGCAGAAAAGAGAACATGCATGAAATTTGATGAGAGGTTTCACTGTGACTTAAGCTATCCCTAACAAACATTTATCCAACTGGACTGTCATTTTCAGGAAAAACATATGACAGAGGGAAGATGTTAGAGGGTACCGAGAGTGGCACTAGAACAGTGAAAAGGGAAACATAGTTCATTTCCTTTCTCGGAAAAAGATCCTGTGGGAACTAAATGAAGGTTCTAGGCAGATGGCTTAAAATGATCATTAGAGGACAACAGTTCACACAGACTGTGAAAGTGCTTGCACTGAATGTTGTGCAAGGTAAAAATGTTAAATGAGTTCACAAGAAAAATTCAGAGAAGAAAAACCCATCCAAGACTATTAATCAGAAACAAAATGCTTCTGGTTTATTGTTCCCTAAATCAAAATATCTTGAGTCTCAGTGTGTATTCTAGAGGAAGTACTTATATTCACTGTCATACACTCACTGTCCTCCCCTCCAGGACAGTATGAAACACTGCCCCATTCACCCCAGGACGACCACCTGGCTGCCTCCCCTGAAGTCCTGGATAGTTGTAGCAGTGGACTAACCTTCTTCAGCTATTCTTATGCTCATATGTTCCTTAATTGTCTGCTAAAAATCTCCAAGGAAGTAAATCTCAAAAATTTCCCTTAGCATGACAATTTGAGTGCTTGTTACAGTATTAGAATTTTTTTTTTGACATCCATCATTACCTTTTTACTGCTAATCGAAGAGATTATACTTTTGTCCTTGCTTTAGTAGACATGGAAAATACTTGATCATAATCTTGTTCAAAATATATGAAAACCCAAAAGGCAATTCTCAAGGTCTTTACAGAGTCACCTGTTTTAGAATTTAAAAATCTGTACAAAGCATATCTTTGATCATGTCTTCTAAATAGTTTTTTCCACTTTATACGGTCTCTGATCTGTCTGCATCAGTGTCATTCCCAAAATTGGATATATTACTTCAAATAAAGCTTCCCCAGTACTGAAGGGAATAATTTCTTGAATTTCATGCAGAACAATTTTCAGATAATCATTCAGAAATTGTATGATAGGCTTGAATCCAATTAGGTTTATCGTAGAGAACCTTAGTGTCCATATGACAGTCTATAGCCAGTTTGTCTCTAGCTGCATCGATGACTTTGATTTCTTTCTTCCTGGGAATGATACTTTGCAGTTTTCTTGACTGAATTGCCTCCTGATGATTCTTGCTATAGCTTCAGTTTGAAAAGATCATCCTGAAGTGTGATCCTCAACCTAAAGGTATTTTTAACAACTGCTATTTTGTGATGACTCACAATTTTCATCCCTATATCTTTTATTCCCTTATTTACTTAGAGTAAGTATAGAACAAAATCACACCGAAGCAGACTCATATAAGATTCCTTTCAAATTAACCTGCTTTTACTAAATAATTGAGAAAAAATACTGCTTTTTTTTTTCCCCCCCGAAACAATTTCTTTTTATTTGAACTGTATTTTTCACATTTCTGTAGGATAATATACTATATAACCTATATGGGTTATGTAAACCCTGCAATTAAAAAAATACAGTAAATCATGTACTATTTCCCATTACCCACCAGAGCATCCATTCTGATAAAGAAGGCAATTATATTGTTATTGACATAAGTATGCTGGCTGCTTTTTCAGAGATCTCATTATCTCCTAGGAGCTTACAAAATGTCTTGTTAAAAAAAAAATCAGAATGATATCTATAACTTTCTGGTTGTTCTTTCACCTCCCTTTTAATAATAAATACTGTGTTTGACCTTATTCAATACCCTGGGACTTTTCTCATGCTCAGTAGTTTGTCTAATAGAATGATTAATGATTACAAGATTGTATTAGGTAGCTTCTTAAGTACCTTGGGGAGAATTTTATCTGAGCCCACAGATTTGAATGCATCTGATCTATCTACACTTTTAAAGCTATTTTTTTACACAGTCTGCCTATGTCTGTCTCCTTGATAAAATTAATTCTCTTTAAAGTCTGTTCACAATTAATTTTTTTTTTTAAATATTCTTTTTGGAAGAATGAAGTGAGACAGCATTGATTACTTCAGCTTTTCTTGCACCATCCACTGTTTATTTTTACATCAGGACTAAACTGTCGTCTTCTTAGCTCTACTGTGCATGTGGAACTAGTTTTGATGTTTTCTTTGGTCTCGTGGTAGTTTCAAATTGTTTTATTTCCTGTCCTCTTTTGATACTGTCTTTTAAAACTGCATTTCTTTTTAATGCATTCACATCATTTTCTAATGCATTTGCTACTATGCTCCAGGTTTATAAGGCTGCTCACAGATTTAAAAACCTTTCATGATTCTGGAGGTCATCCAAAGGGCACAGTTCTAGGTGGATGCTACGGTAAATATTGTGTCTTTATCTATATTATACATATACACATATTTATATTATTGTACTACATATTTATTCTAAATATATGTAGCTGTTTCTGGTAGATATAGTGGAGTCTTAGGTCACTGAAGCAGTGTATCTTTCAAATGCTTTATCCTTGATGTTCCCTCCTGTTGAAAAGTGGGGCAAGTGTTGGAGAAAATTATGTAGGATAGAGATGTGCCTCTATAAAAATGAATGTCACATTTTATGTGGCCAATAATGCAAGAAAACAGAGAAATCAAACCAACATACACAAATATGCCTTTGTGAATTAACATAATCTATTGAAGGGTGATTTTCTTTGAATTCCTAATTAAAAAGTCTTTAATATTTCTTGGAATAAAAAATTGCTTTCAGTCACCCACCAACTCACCCCTCATCCATCAGATCAAAAAACTCTTGAACATGACTTCAGATAGTAAAGAAGTTAGTACTGAAGTGGCTAAACTTTTGACTGTAGCAATGACAACATTCATCTGCTGAGAAAAAAAAACACAACACAAAAACAAAAACAAAAACAAAACAAACAAAAAACCCAAAACAAAACAAAAAAAAACAAACAAAAAAACAAAAGACAAAAAAAACCCAAAAAAAACCCCACACAAAACAAAACAAAATCAAAAACAAAAACCAACCAACCAAAACAACAAGAAAAAAAACCCACAAAAAACCCAAAAACAAAGAAACCAACCAACAAAAAAACCAAACCAAACAAAAAAAAAAAACCTCAACCAACCAACCAAACAACAAAAACCCCCAACCTCATAAAGAGGCACTTATACAAAATGATCTTCCAGCAGTTGCCTAGAAAAATGTCCTGATTGTGCTAAAATACCACTGACAAAAAATGTTGAGGAAAATGACAATGCATTTGAAATGTAATTGAATGAAATTGATTGAACTCAGTTTTCTTTGCTCACATTTTTGTTGAAAAAGACAAAATCTTGAATTTAGCATGTTCAGACCAAGGTTTCTGTCCTGAAAACATTTTCTTTTTTGCCTCTTCCTTCTCTCATAAATGAAAGAAGGAGATCTTACTCACTAAATAGATTTTTTTTGCCAATATTCTATTATTTATGGTTTATTTAATCAATATATGCCAATTTGTTAATTTCATAATGATCTTGTGGAATTATCTGCTCAGATGTGATTTAACAAATCCCTGTAAATTATATTTGCTGAAGATGTTGAAATTCTGAGAAAACATACAAGAAAAATGAATAGTGATGTTATATATCATTGTTTTCTAACTTTTTCTTTCCATTCTTTTTCTGCATGCAGTGACATGCATTTTATTTTATTCTTTGACAGTCATGCATATAATTAATCTGCAGACCACAAATGGGAGCCTGCCTGTTACATGCTTCCATGTAGAAGAAAACACTTGCATACTGTATTGTAATAAATTGCTTAAGGGGCTGACAACATGATTATCAAGACTGAGAAAAAGCCTAGAGTTGCAATACTCCATATCTGTGGACAAAAAACAGTTAATCTCATCGGAACAGTATCTGGAAGTCAGCTGTCTGATTTTTGACACCCAAATTAATCACCCAAAAATATCTGTCTGAAAATGCAAGCAAATTTTGCTATACCATTAAGAATTCAGGAACATGGCTGACACCGGCCAGGAACAGTGATATGGTTGTAGCATAGCAGATACAGTAGAAAATGAATAACAAGAAAGGTGCTAAAATATATCTTAAAATACATTTTGTAGACTCAGTTCCCTCTACATAATATGCATGAGAAAAAATAGTTTTCCTGGTTCTACATCAGCACACATTGTTTCAAGGAAGGGATAGAACAAATACTGTAAATCTTCCTATAACCAGGGATGAAGGAATCTCTGAAAATTTGATCAAGAACCCTCAGCTTCAAACTCTTATCTTCTAACATCTGAAATTTGGGGTTGAGATTTGAAATACATATGTATTATTCTTAAATTACTTAAACGACTGAGATGTACTGTACCTTCTCTCTTCTGTTCTTATTCTACATGCATTGCTCAGATCAAGCTCAGATGATTGATCACTGTGGATGTGATACTGGATGCCAGTTGGTGTGAGAAGGGGTAAGACAAAGACGACTGATACTATGAAACATGAATCAAAGGCATGGAAGATGCAAAATTTCATGGGTAAGAAGTTAAAAGTTAAATTAAAAATTAGACAGCTGTTAGGTTTATTGAGACTACTGTTTGACAGAGCATTTAAACACAGTCAATTTCATGTAAAATGTAGCCTAACATGATTGCATAAAACAGATAAAGAGAACAGGCAAAATGGGAACTAAGATCTTTTCTAACCTACAGAACTCCTCTGCCCTACAGCAGGAAAACTGGTCAGTGAAGTTATGAACAAAATCCTACTAATTCCATCTCTAATGGATATAGTTTTGTTACTGTGGGTCCTTTTGGTTAGGCAATAAATCAATGTATCCTGTCTGAATGGAATAATTTGGGGTCTTATGTACTGTAGCACTGTCTATTAATGTTCCTTTTGTAATTTCTCGTGTAAATGTGTGCCTAAGGGAAAACACCTGACTTGCTTGGGAACCAAACAAGCCATTCTAAAATGTGACAGGAACCTGACAGCCTACATTTGATAACTGTAGTGCAATGTAAATCATTATCTGGGCTATTCATTCTGTCAGAGCATAAGAAGTGATAGTGATTAGCAGATAAAATGGTATTTGCACAGCATGGTGGTGGATTTTCTCTTACTTTAGCCTGGCTTTTCACACAGCAGGGACAAGGTCATTTAAAAGGACCAAAATGTACAACAGCAAGACATGAATGAGACAGAGAGAGGTAAGGCAAGGGGAAGCCTGAGAGCGAGTAATGTGTGATTATGGTATCCCAACCGCCAAATGTATCTTCCGAACATCAAATTATTATTTGAAAAACTAATAGGACAACACTTCAGTTTTAAAAGCCATAGCCTACTGCTAGTTGGACTAGTAAGTAAGTATACAAAAGCTTGGTCCGTTCATGTGAAGCTACAAAACTAGAATATCAATTATGCATGAACTGGATTTGCCATTATTCTGACAGGTTGGCTTCAACTGTCAGGAGTTTAAGACTATGAACTGATTCAAGTTAGTGAAAACATGTAGTACTTCACTGAAAGTCTGTAATATTGAATCACTGCTGTTGTTCTGAGAAGCTAGTGATTTTAAAGTTCCATATTGTTTTTAATGTGTTATAATTTTGGAGACTATTACTGTGTTTGCTTTTCTCTCCCAAACTATTTTATGAGACCAGAGTTACTCATAATTTGGTTAACTGCTTCATTAGTGAACATATAGCTGTATCTGTACCTGAGATACATTAACATTGCAGAAGCAATAACTTCTCAATGACACTCCTTAATGCAGCTTGTACAGTGTAATGTGAAAAAGATACAAACTTGCTTTAAAAGAGGAAAGCATCATTTTCTGAAATGCTCAGCATGCCTGTGAACTTAAATATAATAAAAATTTATATTGTTTGCAACTATTAATCATTAACCATGCTGAATATGTTGAATATAAAATAGATTTTTTTACTGTTTTCCCTATAAAATCTGACACTGTGTCTTCTATGTAAAGGTGGTGTCTATTCAAAGCCATAAGGGGTTTACTAAAGTTCAGAAATCTGTCTTTTAATTGTGAATATCATGAAAACATATACCAGGGAAATTATCTTAATTTTTAGCTACAATTCTTAAAAATAATGCCTTATAATAAAGAGTAAGGATGGCTAGTAAATGTTCAAACATATGTCACAGGGACAGAGGATTGATACTACTACTGGTTAAAATGATTAAATTCTTTTGTGAATTCTAAAGTACAGTAGACTACCTGGTATGTTAGTTTATTTTAGGACTGCTTCCTTCTCTGCTAGTTAACCTCTGCCACAGGTTCCATGTTTAAGGCATGAGCTGGTCAGTGGGCCATTTAATTACAGGGCTGAAGAGAACAGAAATAAGACTCTAATCATAGAATAATATAGGATTAGAACTTTAAAGCCCTACTCCACAGTGTGGAATCACACCAAGAAACTGCAAATGTCACAGTATTCATAGTTAGAAATTGTCTGGGTTATTTCCTTCCACCTCGCGAGAAAAATCACAGAGAGCTTCCTACACCTAATTTATTTTGGTTAACAGCATGTCACTGCACTTCCAGTTTCAAGGGAAACTTCATTTCCAAAATATGTAGCTTTACAGCAGCCAGAGCACTATGACAGTGAGTATATAGTAGCTTACAACTCTCTAGAAGTAACTTGTGTTAAGAGAGTTCGTCTCTCTTTTTCTGACTGTACATTTATGAGAAACTGTATTTCTCAAATGCCCCCAGAAGACTTTATGTATGATATTGAGTGATGTCATCATATAAATACTGGAAATAACATTCAATTATCTAATGACATCTGGATGACATGATTCCGCTGTAGATAAGATACTAAAAGAAAAGTAGTAATATAAAGAACTGGTGAACTCTTACTGATCTGAACTACTCAATCCTTTCAAACTAATTTCTTTCCTTTTTGTGGTATCCATGTCAGTGAAACAGGATTCTGCACAGAAGCAAAAGTGAGAGGAGAGTTAGATCACGCTCTTCTTTGTGCTATCTGACCTATTTCTCACTGTTAGACTTTTGACTGGAAATACATAACTGGTGTCCAACCATGAACATTGATTTTCCTTTTCATTTCTCATGGAGAGATCAGCATATTGCAGAAAAAGTTTTTATTACAGACTATTGCAAAATTATCTGTGAGATGTTGCACTCATGGACTGTATCTGAAACACAATGAACAGGACTGCATTCAAGTAGGAAGAAGAAAATGTATATACAGAGCCCTTGGTAGATGTGCCAAGTACTTTGGTTTTGTTCTAAACATGAAACACTATTGGTGGACTGAAAATTCAATACTTTGGCCTCTTCAAAGAATTTCAGATTAACATGTATCAATTCAGAATTGTTTTATTTATCTGGTTTATGACTAAAGAAAACTCATCCTGTTTTCTGGAGTATGCATACCATATGCCCAAATGCCAGAATTTTTACCTTTGGAGTCTCATTAGTTTAAAGACTACATCTCTAACTCCAAATCCGGGCAGATGGAGCTCGCTTAGTTCTGTAAGGCCATCCATCCAAGAGAAGGATACTCCAACCAAACCTACATCCCGAGGACCTCGCTGGCACCGTCCAAGCTTGCTAGGCCCTGGCAGATGAACTTCAGGAGTAAAGGGTGTCACCAGTTCTGTGCACGCTGCGCCTCACCTGAAAAATCCACTGTGCAGGCTTGAGGGATTCACCCACTTTTCCAAAGCCCTGCAGCGACAGGCGAGGGACAAAACAGCAGGCGTTACGGAGCACTGGGAGCTGCAGACCCAACCCTCCATGCAGGCGGTTCAGGACATTGGTCACTCAGGACTGACCCTGGAGATGACAGTCTTGTTCAGCAGCATCCTGAATGACCAAGCAGCCTTTTTCAAGGAGAGCACTGCTTGCACCACATGGAGAGGGGCCTATTAAAGGTGGCCTAACCAAAGCTCATCTCCACCTTCCACCCAGTTGGCAAACCATGGCCAAAGGGCATCTTCCGATGGGGTCAAACCACGACAAAGAGACAAAGGCAAACACCTGCCTCCAAAGGTGTGTTCAAATTGACACTGACATGTTGGAACATCAGAACCATGCTTGATACTGCGGATAGTGGACATCCTGAGGGTTATTCTGCTCTAATTGCCCATGAACTGGCATGACTCAACATCACTCTGAAACAACACCTCAGCCTTGGCCATATTGATCACCATCACTGGTCCACTCTGGCCTCCAATCAGGAGATGTGGAGACACACAATCCACAATGCTGTTGTCTCCTTTGAAACCACATGCAGAATCAGTTTGGCGGAGAAAAGACAATGCAGAAAGAACCATGCCTTGACAGTACCACCTATGGAGACTTCCTGCTGTGCCTTTTGCAACCGGACTTCCCTATCTCACATTGTCCTTATCAGCCATCAGCGTGCTTGCAGCAAGCTTGGGTAGAGCCCTCCCAAATCTTCATTTGTGAAGTCTAGCCATGATGATGATGAGTTTAAAGACTACCTTCTAGAAGATATCACATCCTGATTTGAAAACTAAGAGAACACAGGAAACACTGCAAGATGCAGAAGAAGTGTCAAGGTGCTGGACGATTTTTTACCTGTCTGAATTGGAGGTAATTTAGTGACGTTACACTAAAACAGTGGGATTTTTGGGAGACTGTTCCTCCATATAATTTTTAGTTGCTCTTTTTTAATCCTGAACTACCAGAAATACTAGCTCATAAGAACCATTTTTCATGTTGATAGACAGGTTCTGTAAAATGGTAACATAATTATTGATAAAATTTCAGAATGACATTTTGAATGACAGGAACATGAGAAAACAAAACTTTATATTTCTAAATTTAATGTGCTAAATGGAATAACATGATTCTAAACTCTTATTCTAAAACATAGAAGCAGTTTCATATTAATTTTATAATAAAGTAATTTAAGCCAACCCATTTAAAACTTTTACTTATTTCAAATTTTTTAACATTCCAATTAATTGCATTAAGAAATTGTCAAAGACTGTTGCAAAGTTTATGTTAATTTTTAATAATTATGTCTTATTATTTAATTCTGCCTGAACAAGTTAAAACAACTTTAGAATAGTCATGCAATTGAAAAGGAATGTTATAGCAGCATAAAATAACCTTAGAAAAAAAATCTTAGATTTTTTGAGGAAGAAAACAACCATAAAAGAAAATTTTTTATACACTTTGGAAAGTCAAAAATAAGATCTGACTTATGCTGACTATGATTATTATGAAGCTTGCTGTTAAAATTAGTTTTTCATTAGTGAATTGCTGCCATTATGTGTCACATCACAAATTTTTTAAATTATGACTGCAGTATAAATTTGTAGCCACAGCATTTGGTTTTAGAGCTCTCATGTTTTTAATACGAGATCATTTCTCATAGAAATACAGTACCTGGTAGTGAGCTCAACATTAGGGGCTACTTGTTACTGTATCCTACTACTTTGATTCATTCAACAGTCATGTATCTCAGAGAAGAATCAGATCCAGACAGCGACTTTTTCTTATAGTTTAGCAGTGAAGACTAAATGGAACTATGACTGAAGAAATATTGAAAGTTCATTTAAAATATCTCAAGCCTCATGGCTCCTTTTTGCACAGAAAAACTTTTGGGTTTTGGCTAAAATTATGTAGTTTAGATATCCATAATTATTGTAGCTACCACCGTTATTTCTTCCAGCTTGGCAAATAATTTCTTGTGAATATTTGCTTTTAAATGAATTCTTTCACTTGTACTGAGTGCTTTATGTTGGCCTCTTTGTGAATATTCTAGCAAATGAGTTGTTGGGAAGAAGATGTGCCAATGAGCATAATTTTCTATAGCAATGACACAATATTCAAATATAATGAATAATTAATTTAACTAATTAAATATTTATACTTTCAATTCTGGGCTTCTCAGGCCCTGGAAATTCTTTGTGTTTCAGAGAATTCCTACTATGTCACAATTGCTCCAGTTGTTTTGGTCTTCTACTCATTGATACAAGATCTTTTTCTGTGCAATTGTACCCATGGAAATCAGAACAGAACTGAAATTTCATCTTTAAAATACAGTCACAATACTTATTTTCTGAACATATTACTCATCACACTCTGCAGAAAACAGTCTTTGAATAATTACTATATTTGAGAAATAATTGTTGTGATAATTAATACAGAAGAAGGAAGATAAATTGGCCCATAGGTCTATTACAAGTAGTTAATCCTAGACTCAGAGTTTTCTGGCTGATTAGAAAAATTATCTAAGACAGCATAGGAATTGTTGGTCAAGACGAATCATTTAAGGAAATTCACAACTGGTGTGAACTCTGAGGCTGTATTTGCATATGTAGATTTTAATGGGTTTGTTATTAACTCTTCAAAATGAAACTATGCATTTTTAGCACTATCTTTATGTTTTCTGCTTTTTGAGCATCTTTTTTTTAGATCTGAGTTTTTGTTCGCTTAAAAGTAACACTACTACTAAAGAACTAAAAATTGTTAGTCTGAGTTTAAGAAAAATATCTTAAAAAAACTCACTTACTGATGTGACCTTTTTGTAATATTACTTCTGATGATTACAAGATTAAAAAAAAGAAAAATATACAGGGAATATGCAAATAAAATTTACATTAATTACATTTCTCTGCATGACAAGGACTAATGATATTATTTTAAAATGACAGAGCCACTCCTGGACTGGTGTTTCACAACTGACTTTAATTGTCATGGTAATTTCATAATGAATTTTAATAATATTATATTCACAATATAATATTATTATATTCAAAATATAACATTATAATATTTCAAGTATGAGTGCAAAAATAATTTGGTACTAATTTCAAGACTGTGTTACTTTTTTTGTATCCAGAAAAACAGAAACCAAAAAGCTCTCATTTTTCTAAGAAACCAGATTTAAGTTGAGGCACTTTTTAGGGCAGAGATTTTTATGTGTTGTATGTTCTGTTAGAATCTTTCACTTTCTTCAATCTCACACTTGCAATAGGGATGCTTTCAGAAAGACTTCCATGCCAACATAACACTGTCTGATTTTTCCTGTTCTTAGGAACAGCATTGCCAAAATTAGAAAAACAACCCATAGCACCAGACATACATAAAACCAACCTTAAAAATATTAAAACATTAATAAAAAAAGTCTTGCAATAGCAATTTACCAATCAGATATAAAGTCTTAAATTAAAGGCAACCACTGTTACAAAGTGGACATAAGAGGTTTTTGCATGCCTTAACAATGAAATACTATTGTTTGAATAGAACAAACAGCTGAAGTGTGTACATTGGAAGACAAAGAAGTCTTGTAGAAGGTAAACCTTCTGAATTTCTCTCTCTTTTAAACTGAGATGTTCACATATATCAAGTTACAGTGTGGGGCCTCCCTTATGGGAAACAGTCCTCCACAAACTTCTCAGTGTCAATTCTTCCCATGGGCTACAGTTCCTCATCAACTACTGTAACATGCGTTCCCTGCTGGAAAACCTGCTTCAGCATGGGCTCCTCTCTCCGTGGGTGCTGCCAGGCACCTACTCTAGCATGGGTTTCCCATGGGGCCACCACCTCTTTCAGACATCCATGTGTTCTCTCAAGCAGTCCTGCAGGGACTGCAGGTGGATCTCTCCTCCACCTTGGACCTTCATGTGCAGGGGCACAGCTGCCTCACCATGGTCTGCACTAAGGGCTGCAGACGCACCTTCAGGCCTGGTGCCTGCACTTCTTGACTGACCAGGCTTTCTGCAGAGCTGTTTCTGTCCCATATTCTCACCCTTCTCTCTGGCTGCAGTTGCTGCCGTGAAGCAACTTTTCCTGTTCTTAAATCTGCTACCCCAGAGATTCTGCCACTATCAATGATGGGCTTGTTCTTGGCCAGTGGTGAGTCTGTCTTGGAGCCAGCTGGCATTTGCTCTGTTGGACCTAGGGGAAGCTTCCAGCAGCTTCTCAAGCAGCCACCCCTGTAGCCCAGCTGCTACTGCTACCACAGCATGTCCATGCAGACCCCGTAGAGGAGGATAGGTTTCTGGTAAAATTACCTTTCTTCTTTTTTTTTTTTTTTTAAGATCTCTTTGAGAACTTACTTCAAACTTTTTTCCTAAAGTACAATGAGATTATTTTTTTTTCTCAATGCATTTCCTTCTTACCTATTGTACTATGGCTATTGTGATTCCATGCATCTCTTGGGCCTATTTCAATTTTCTCTTCTGCCTGAGAGGTCTTTAAGCTTTTCAACACTATAATCATGTCCAAGGAAGACATAAGACCTTTCCATTGCTTTTACAGCCTAAGGAGTCAGCTTGAATTTGCTTTTAGACATAGTACACAAAATAAGCCAAGGCATTTCTCTACCTGCTATGCAAATACGTCCCTACGACTAAAATTGGCAGTGATCAACATAATATTTAAGAGCCTTAGAAGAGGTAATGGGTTTACTATTAAATCCAAATAGAAACAAAAATTAAATGTGAGTTATATAGGGAACTGTATTAGCTGCTCAGGTACAGTGGTCAATTGTGCATGAAGGTTTTAGAAACTGGAAGAAAAATATGAGAAAATTATTTTATAGTATCTTGAAATCATAAATCCATAGAATATTATTATTGAGCTAAATATCATAACATATTCTCATAACACATCCCAGCTCCAAAGAAAAAGGAACTTTGATCTTGATAACAAGCTCACAAAGCTCTGGAAGCATTTGTAGCCTCATAGTCCCACAAATACGGCCTTGCAAATGCTAGTAAAAGGCTGCAGTCTTTCTAAGAACAGCAAAAGCCTATCAGGATTTTTCTGCACTTCCTTGGCTTGCTTGGAGAATGATCAGATGGCCCTTAGATATTTAGTTTAGTTGTAGATCATCTTTGCCCAGTGGTGTGGGGTGACGCTTACTGTTACCACTGTGATGATATATTTATGGAAATAATGGATCATCACAGTCTAACCCCAGCCAGCAGCTCAGCCTCATGCAGAAAAACTCACTGGTCAGGCAGTCCCCTTGGAAGGAGAATAGATAGCACTGGAGGGGTAAAAGTGAGAAAACTTGTGGTTGAGATAAAGGCAGCCTAATACATAAAGGAAAAGCTGCGCATAAACAAAGCGAAACAAGGGATTTGTTCACCACTTGCCTTGGGCAGACAGGTTCAACCATCCCCAGGAAAGTTGGGCTCCGTCACATGTTATGGTAACCACAGGGGCCTTCAAAGTTCATACCCAGACCCTCACCTGTAGACACTAATCACAAATGGTCAGCTACTGTCCCTTAGCAGATGGTAAAACCAGTTTTAGGGGATCAAAGAGAACAAAGCAGTATTCAACACGAAATAAATAACAATTACAAAATATAATTGCAGACATGTGAAGAACAAATGAGTAACCTAATGGTTTTGCCAAGCATGTAAAAACATTTGAATGTAGATCCAAAAGATAGGCAACATCCAAAGCTCCTAGTACCATCATACTCTTTTTGGACTTGTGATACTGGTTTTACCAACACACTGAAGGAGTGAGAATAAAATAAATTAGGATATACCCATATTATTAATGCAAATTAGCTGTAATAAATGTATAATTTGGCCTACCAATACTAGCATCAGTTTAACTGGACTAATAATAATTGTGATTAGATGATAAATTATCTATTGACTCTTCTTATGTACTGTGATAATCTACCAATTGCAAGAGGTGTAATACAACACCCCCAAGAAGTGGTTTTCAGGGTAAAGAAAAAAACAACCCTGTGGAAAAAGAAAGGGACATAAATTATGCACTATACAAAAAGAGTAAAAAGAAAACACAAAGGTACAGGAATAAATCTGCTTTTAAATGCACAGTTGTAATATTCCTACTCAGGGCTGTAGGAAGTGAGTCAACTGGACTTAATAAAATTTAATAAATGTAGCTGTCATCAAAAGAGAACATCTCTTACATACATAGACACACAAATATCTGACAGATTCAGGCAGGAAAAAATCCCCCAAACTAAGTAACATAAAAGAAATGAAACTGTATTACAACTTTGACTGAATATTGAATTAGAATTCTAATATGATGGTCCTTTGCATTTTTCAAATATTAAACACAGGAGTGTGACTTTTAAAAGAAAAACATTAGAAAAGTCATATTTTGACAGGGACCTTAAATATACAGATAATACAATTTTTTTGAGTGTTTACTTAGCTCCCTTGGACCCTAGTGACAGAATATGTGTTTAAAATTTTGCTGAATGAATTACCTTTTTCTGATTTTATGTAGTTCATCAGAAAAATTCCAGCAATATATATAAATAGAATAAATGTTGAAATAAATGCATTGTAACCTCTGAGGAGAAAGAAGTGAGTGCCATTTAGATAGCACAATGAAAATGTCTGCTTAAGGCACAGCATCAGTCAAAAAGAAGATAATATCAAGATTTGTGGGGAAATGAATAGAAAGTGATGAAAATATTATCATATTGCCATGGTGGAAATTAAAACGCAGATTTTCCTTTTGCACCTACTCAGGCAGCATGTGTGATAACAGCATAATATATCTTTTTTAGCCCTAATATGTGTAGGATGAGTACATCATGATAACACTACAGAAAAGAAGTATATTTTATTTCTTACATGTGTACTGCAGTTGGCACTCCCTTATTACAACACCAACTCTTGTCCTGAAAAATTAACTAAACCAAATTTCATTTTGTTATTTTTATTCCTGTAATTTCTCAGGCTTGTAACACAGCAAGCCCAATTTTGAATTGTCTATGTCATAAATATGAAAGAGTCCAACAGTTTTTCATATTAAAAGTTTTTAAAATTGGTAAATGGTTGAATATTCTTGGCTACAGACTTTCTTCTACAGTGTCTCTGCATCCTGTTATGGTTCGGCAGCCAAATCCAAGTATGACAGGCCTGAGAACCCACAGGATGACCTACCCTGGTGTAATTCTTCCTATCTCACTGGGCTACCATCTGCCAAAGCAACCCACCTCGAAAAACAGAAGTGTTCTGTTCATCTTTCCTGGTGAAACAGAAGAGGCATATACCCTCATGTGTCTTAGTGAATTTCTCATTTTCACTGACACCAGAGCAAAAAAATAATTCTTTCTCAAAAGATTTACATGATATGAATTTTCCAGCTGGCCAGGCTTAACACAAACAAACTTGAGTTTGCATAATTTATAAAGAAAAAGCTCTCCATAGTTCTCAGTCATTAACTTCAAGCAGGTTATTTTAAGGAATTTGATTTTCTGATCCATACTCTGAGTTGCTCCTGCCCTGCATTTTCATTGTATTCAGATTCTACAGAGCTTGGTGTTTTGTGTATATTTTCTTTAACATGATAAAAGAACCTTCACAACCAGAAAACACAGAATTTTTAGCTGAGAATATTTTCCAATTTTTAAACACAAAAATTTCATTCATTTCCTTGATCAGTTATTATCACATTATACACTATCAAAAATAGCAACAAACCTTCCCACCCCACAGGTTTTATGAAAATGCTTCAGATAGTCACTCTATCTGCTTGTACATGTTCATAAAAATAAAACTGAGTTTTCTGAATCCTTTGATTGGATACAATAAAAAAAAAAACTTTTAAGGTATACCGAGCTGGAAGTTTTCATACCAGATAAGAAAATCAGCAGCCAAATGAAGGTTGCTTTCTTGCCATTCACAGTACCCAGTGCTTTTTACCAACAGTTCCCTCACTATCTGTGACAAACCCGCTATTCTTAGAAGAAATCTAACAGCTGTCAGAGCATGAAATACTGGACTAGCTGATTTTTGAGTGGGTTATGAGAAAGTGATGTAGGGGATTAAAGTAAGACTTCATGTATTAAAATAAAACTTCATGTAAGGGCTGACCAAGAAGGTCCTGTCCAGTCCTTTGTTACTTGTAGCATTTTTTGACAAATTTTTTAATTTTTAAACATTTTTAAATTTTTAAAATTTTGCAATTTTAAAATTGTGGAAAGCTTAATCTCTTAAAAGCAGGTAACTTGTGTTTTCTGGACTGTGTGTGAAAAAACTAAGAACCAGCCTGCGATTTCTGATTGAACAAGTGAGTGCTGATGAAAATTCTTATCACTTATTAAAAATCAAGACCTTCAAAAATATTTTAATTTGTATCTCTGAGAATGTACCTTCCTCAAAAATAATTTATAAATGCTTGAGCTCTTCTTTGGGACTCCCTTTTAGTATGTGGATACAATGGTGCATTCTAAAGATATCCAAAAGTGGTTGTATTAAGGATGAATCACAACAACTTTCTATGGATTCCAGATTCATCTGTCACTCAAGTATTTAGCAAAAGGTTTTACGTTTGGAATATACTAATACTTTGTCTATAAATTAACACTGATTGTTGGCTGTAAATGTCACTTTCTTCTGCTCTGAAATGAACTGGCATGGACGACTGTTTTTATCCTGCTGACTCCCTTAAATGAAAAACAAGCTGTTTCCCTTCCAGTGGGGACAACTGAACCAAAATAAGCTCTTAAAAAAAAAATCAGGGTCAAGAGTGATTTTCCATCAATAGAATTGAATTGTCTTTTACCACAGTAGTATACAAGCCAAAGACTAGTGTTTGGAGAGTCACCAATCAGAACTGTTGAAATACCTATTATTTGCTTACTAAATAAATACTTTGTGTGTCCTTGCCTTGTTGTTCCTGTCTGTGGGGCTCAACTGCTCTCAGGTTTAAATGCATGAACATTACAGTTCTAATCACATGAAGTAGTAATTTTTGTTGAATAGTTTATGTAGTTGAATAGTTTATAGTACATTCACTAAATTTGAACTTTTTATTGATTAAAAATAATTTACAAATATTTTAAAAATTCAGAATATCTTTTGAGCTAAAAAAAACCCTGTAGGAAATATTTTATATATTTTCTTTCCATTTTTTCCCCCTTCTGCTTTTTTCCCTTCTTTTTTTCCTTCTTACCAGCTCACCCCATTCCCCTTCCACCATCTAATATTGTTAGGGAATAATTAATTATCTCACTTCCCAAGGGAATTTCATATGTTTCTGGATCTGCAAAAGTGACTTGCTTTTGCTATCACACTTGTTGGATTCCATTTAAAATAATTTAATGTTTTGAGGAGAAGGCATGGGGATCAAAATATGCCACTTATAAAGAGAGTGCCATAACATACTGACCATCTTTTCCTGACTTTTTTTCATTTGGTTTGGTGTTTTGTTTGGTTTTGTTTGGTTTTGGTGTTTCCTGGGTTTTTTTTTGTTTGTTGGTTTGGTTTTTTTGTTTGTTTGTTTGTTTAAATTTATTTTGTTTTGTTTTGTTTTGGTTTTTTTGTTGTTTTGTTTTGTTTGGTTGGTTGGTTTTGTTGATGTTGGTTTGGGATTTTGTTTGAGGTTTTGTTGTTTGTGTTTCTGGAGTTTTTTGAGTTTTGTGGGGTTTTGTTTGGGGTTTTTTTGTTTGGTTGGTTTCTTTTTATCAACTCTATGTCTTTCAGGTCAGTTATATTTGTCACACATAGGAGTATGGGACTGAGATCTTTCAGGGAGTGTATTTGGCATATGTCTTGGTATATGGTTATTGACTGTATTCACTCATCATTTCTCTTTAATTTCTTGAAGATTTTTTTGGAAAATAGTCTTTGATTTTATTATGAGCCAGTGACTTGCACCCTAGTGATAAAGACTAGCTCTTCATTGCCAGAATAACCAAAATATTTGCCATAATTTTTATGCAACATATGAATCTTATTTTAAAAATCTTTAATTTATGAAGAGTTTATCTACATTTGTCTTGCAAAAGTTTCAAATTGTGATGCTTAAATTCTAATGAGAATTAACTTTAGTTTTTTGATACATTGTTTCGCAACCGTTAGCTCTGCATCTGTGTCAATTTAGCATTTGACTTCTGGAAGTATAAGCAACCAAGCACTCAATTTGTACTCTAACTTGAAGGTAACTCCCTGAGAAGCTGCAGTTCTTTTTTCTATGAAGAAGTTTTTGGTATCACTGAAATCTATTGCTTGTGGGAGTTTACCAGCTGAGCTCTTGTGCAGTTAAATAAGCAAGCTATGCAACCACCTACATACTAGCTTACTTGTAAATATACACACACCTAGGATATCATAGTACTTTCTGTTACACGTCACAATTCTGAATCATAAGTCAGTAAAAAACCAAAATTCAACAAAAGAAAATAGGATAGAATATCAGATACTCTGAGTTAGTGTGCTTTGTTGTAAACAGGTGATAGAGTGCAATAATATGAATTGATAAATACTACAAAACTTGTCAAATTGTATCTTTGCCATTTCAGGTTATACTCATGATGATAGATAAAATATTTCCTGTCTCTATGAAAACTAAAATATTTCATGGCAGTATTTGCATACCTAAGTGTTGGTGTCACAACAATAAACTTTAAAATATTTAGTTATAATTTATGTTGACATTCTTTCATAGTACTGTTTGAACATACACACCTACATTCATGAAAAGCACATTTTCTTTTGGTGGAATAGAAACAGACTTTACTGGACATAGGATCACAGTCTGGGAGACAAATACAGAAAGTGCTTGGATATGGTGAGCGATCCAGAGTAAGAAGGTAAAAGGTTGTAAAATCCAAAACAGTAAAACAGAAGTAAATAGCAGCTGATTTTATCAAGCTCTCTCTATAAAAATAGGATGCTGTGTTATTTTGTTCTTTATGTTACTATTATGATATACTCTGAAAGCAAAGGTTTGCTAAGTTCTTATGCTACAATACAGTAAGGAATGTTCCCATGGATGGGCCAGAAAGATATTTACATAAATATAGATATATATGTATGTATACACACACAGTTTCTTAGGAATGCAGTTGCCACTCGTGGAATGGTATCGCATTAAAAAAAGGAGACTTAAAAATATAGACAGTAAGTTATCGCTGAGAATCATAGAGGCATAGAAAATATGTTATTATTAAATATGCATACATTAGTCCCTTTGCACTATTCATATAATATACTTATGATAAGAAACTAATAAAAGGTGCATGTTAAAAAAAACCACAAACAAACACCCAAAACCCCTCACATTCTGATTATTTACAGGGCATTATAGTAGATCATGTGCTAATTAACAATTTCTATTAATGAAAACAGCCAATCAGTTAGTACCTGAGACCCTGCCTCTTGGAAAACAAATTCAGCAGCAGCTGAATGTAGCATAGCAGAAAAATGATTGAATGAGACCTGTGGAGCACAGGTCTACTCAGGGTCCAATGGGATTATCACTTCCTAGTTTGCTGGTGGAAATAAGGGTGCAGAATATCTTAAGCAACCTGATGATTTAGTCTTGGAGACACAAATTTATCCACATTGCAGTGCAATAAACCAGAAAATATCTTATAGCATCATTCTGATGCAAATTCCAGGCTATTTTATGCTTAGAATTGACAACATTTCAACATAAAAGGCATTCTTAGAGCAATATAATATGACATTTTAAAAGGATTGATTATATTCTTTATCCTCCTCTGCTTTTCCCTAACAGACATACCAAAGTTTATGCTGGTATATCATTTCAAAGCATGTGGCCAATTGTAACAGACAAGCGAAAAAAGTGTTTTTCCCAAGTGTCGCTGTACATCTTCTGGTTCCCACTGGAATAAATCTTGTTTCAGCTACAGACATCTATGAAAGACTTTCCAGAGACTTTGCAGAGTTTAGGTAAGATTGCGCATGATTATTGTTGTTCTTCAACTGGGTACTCAGCATAGGAGTCTACTGTCTGAATCAGATTCCAAGCCTACACAAAGAATTTTTCTTACCTTCTCTGCTGTCATCCAGGAAGATGAAGAACTGCTTCTGTTAGCTCTCTCCCTGGTGGCAAATTACATCTTTTGCTTGCCTAAGGGATTAGAAAATGCACCTCAAAGAGTGGGAACAGAAAACAGAACCTGAATATGGAAGTGTTTGCACTGGATCTGATCGGAGTTCCACCTGCGTTCTGACAAATGAGAAGACAAGAACTGAACACCTCAAGGAAAGGTATATAAAAAACAAAACAAACAAACAAAACCAAAACAACAAAACAAAACAACTAACCAACAAAACCCCAGCACTTTCATAAGTAAAATTGAGTAAAATTATACAAAATAATACATAGGATTGAATACTAAGGTATTTGGTGTTTTTTTCATTATTTTTTGCTCATTTTTTTTAGATTTTCCCTTGGTTAACACGCTTTGTGACCTCTCAGGTATTTAATGCCATTTCTAATACCTAGGTATACTGGAGACAAACATTTGTGACAAGGATCTACAAAAGTTGTCTCTTTTTTTAAAAACTTCAGTTAGTCTTCCCAGCAGTTTCTCCATATTCATGGGAAAATTCATGTTATATATATATGTCATATAATATTTTGCATACATATCAAAATATCATACTGATTCATGTTAAAATAATATCTACATTATTTTATCTCCCATTTGCTGCTCACTTTAAATTCTACTTCATTTTTTCACCGCAGCTGTGTGGAGGATGTACCTAAGAATAACTATGTAAAATCTTTAATGAATGTATTGTTGCTGTTGATCACAGCAGTAAAGGTAAAGAGCACAGCTTAGGACTAGCCCAGGTACATATCTTTTTCATGTATTTTCCAGGAATTCAAGTCACTATGTTGATGACATAGTGATGTTTTTAAACCATAAGGTTCAGCTTTGTTTGTTTGATAATCTTTCTGTGGTTTTCAGATGTTATGCAAAGTCTCAAAGAACAAGTAAATATGCAAGAATCTAAGAAAAATAAGCACAAAATTCCTTTAGTAGAAGGTAAAGCTATCGCAGTGTGGTGTAACTTTCCATAAAATTTGTTCATGCAAATCTCAATACATTAATAGTTTATTCAGTTTATATTTCAAATGTAATCTGTTAGGTCACGAGTCGTAGATATGCAATGTAATCTTTTTATATCTTTCAGCAACTTTTCCAGTATGATGCAAAACCAATGATACACGTAGTTCCTAGGTAAGCTGCATATCCCCCAGAACAAGCATACAGAGAGAAACCAGTGAAAATAAGTGGACATGTGATGAGTAATAGTACTGCAAACATTCAAATACATGAACTTTTACACTCATCAAAGAGTGAAGATTTGACCAAGATGGATTTAGAACAACAAAGTTGTAGAAAAATAAAAGATGCAACTTGTGAGAAAGTGCTGTAGGAGGCACATGCTCCCTGCCTCTGCTCAGTAGCTGTCTTGGACCTAGTCCTTTGCCTCATCTATGACATAGCTATGTGTGTGCCAAGACCTGTGCCTTCTGATGCAGACTTGGCCCATAGATTTAACTTCCCGTCAGGACCCCGGACCTGCCAGAAGATCCCTGGGCTGGCTGTGCTCTGCTGCTCTGCATGATGTGTGACTGCACCCTGGACCTGTCCCTGCCACACTTGCTCTCAGAGTTAGACTATGAGGAGCAGCTTTCCCCTGCTGGTCCCTGACACAATACCACTAAAACAGGATTTTTCAGTTATGATTATTTTCATTTGATAGGCGAAGAAAATTAAATTATAAGGACACACTAACTCTTTCATGGTGAAAGAAGCCACCACAGCTAATAAACCCCTGTAAAGCTTATGACTTTTAAAAGACTAAACTGAAGTCTGTTAATTATGCCTTTATTACTAGCATTGTTTGCTGAAGATTTCATGCAAATTTTATCACAAGCAAAATAAGGTTGGCTGAGAAATCTCAGCTGTGAGGTTCAGCATGGATAATGGACAGCATGGATTTAGAAAAAAGGTTTTGCTAAATCTTTTGGGTTTGTCCTACTTGGCTAGGAGTCAAGAAGAAAGGCCATTCAAAACATGACAAAAAAGAGTGGTTGTTGTTGTTATTTTATCCTAGAACTTACCCAGAAGAAAGGTAATTGTGCAATTAATTTTAATTTGTGTTATAAAGCCCTTTTGGTTTTATATACTGTAAATAAAAGGCCACAAAGATATTTATGCTCTTGATATTTATATGTGATGAGACTGGCAATGACTACATTCCTGGCCAATAGCTCATAAAATCTGCAGTAAGCTCAGCTGACCAGCCACCATATGTAATAATCAGCTAGGATGGACCATGTCATTTGGATCTGGAATTTAAACAGCCATGCAAGTGTTCAGAGTTTTGTTTGATTAATCTCCTAATTAAACCTGGAGACTGCTTCCCAGTTTTGAATGCAGTTCAGAGTTACAAATTTGAATTATTTGTTTCCTCTTAAGGTTTGGGCTATTAATTTTCTCATTTATGCTTCTCTGACCTTTCACTGAGGAATACATTGTGAAAACTGTGCTGTAATTCTGGTCTTCACCTATTCAAGCCGCAATTTTTGTGGTGGATCCAAATAGCTTTTTCTAGGACATAATGAGGTGAACAGGGAAAACAACCACTGAGTGTGCAGCATCAGCTTGGCCTTTGTTGCTTTTTCACCTGTTTGCCTCTTAGTGAGGTTATGGGAAGGTGTGTACAGAGAATAAGCTTGCAGGCTGGAAAAGGTGTCTTAATATTCAAGAGGGATACCCTTTGGTCACTAATACATAGGCTTATCAACAGTGAGATAAAGTACTGAAAGTCCTAGCTGAGATGTTTTTTAACCTTATTTTTCTTCTTTTCCCTGTAAGTCAAACTCAAGACTACAAGAAAGAAGCATTCTTTCCTACTCATCTCATCCGCCTAATGGGGAAATGTATGAATACCCTAGATACAGAAGCTAAACTTCATGTACATGTATTCACTTCAAATCTCATATTAATCCTAATGCATATTTCTTCCTGGTTATTCCTGATGTATGTTTTCAAGAACACCTTTGCAACAGAAAGATATTATGAGAAAGAATATAAATGAATTCCAAGACTTATATAGCTTGGTGCAAGAATAAATGAGAGGCAATATCTTTATCCTACTTCTTTTCCTTTATTTAGTTTAATAGAATGGTATCTGGAGCATTCTGCTATAGGTTAAATAACCTCAGAAAAAACTACAGAAAATAGTCTGACTGTAGTGTCAGCAGGCAGCACATAAAAATCTCTTGGCTGATCCACTTGCCATAAGTAGCACATTACTTATTTTACCATGTAAGGTTATGTATATCATACCAAGAGCAAGTTCTGTTAAATATCTTTAACAATGATCTAGACAAAGTTACCAAGTGCAATCTTAGTAGGTTTACAGAAAACACGAAGTTGGGTGGCAATGTCAGTCTGCTGAAGGGTAGGAAGACTGAAGAGGTATCTGGTCAGACTGGATGTATGGGCTGAGGCCAATGCTATGAGGTTAAACCAGGAAAAGTGCCAAGTCCTATGCATGTGTCACAACAACCCCATGCAGCACTACAGACTTGGGACAGAGTGGCTGGAAAGTTGTCTGGCACAAAAGGATCTGGTTGACAGTCAGCTAAATGTGAGCCAACATGTGCCCAGGTAGCCAAAAAGGTCAATAGTATCATGTCTTGTATCAAAAATAGTGTGGCCAGCACAACTAGGGCAGTTATTGTCTCTCTGTACTGGGCACTCGTGAGGCTCCACCTCAAGTCCTGTGTGCAGTTTTGAACCCCTCACTACAGGAAATACATTGAGGTGCTGAAGCATGTCCAGAGAAAGGCAACAAAACTGGATTAGGGTCTGGAGTACAACTGGGGAGTGGCTGAGAAAGTTGGGGTTGTTTAGTCAGGAGAAAAGGAGGTTCAGGGTTGACTTCACTACTCTCTTCAACTACCTGAAAGGAGGTTGTAGCAACATGGGGTTTGATATCTTCTCCCAGGTAGATTGGACAAGAGGAAACAGCCTCCAGTTTTACCAGGGGAGGTTTACCTTGGGTATTAAAAAAAAAAATTTTCACTGAAAGGGTTTTAAGCCATTGGCACAGGCTACACAGGATCGAGTCACTATCCCCAAAGTATTAAAAAGACTCATGGATGTAGCACTTGGGGACTAGTTGTAAACTTGGCAGTGCCGGGTTGATGGTTGGACTGATGATCCTTAGGGTCTTTTCCAATTTAAACCATTCTGTCTCTCTACCCTTAGGGAATTTTATTCTGGAAACCTTGCAAGATCTTCTTGCCTATGTAGCCTTGGTACTGCTAAAATTAGCCCTTATGAGAAAATATTTGCACAATCAGAAGGTCAAATCTTTTAAAAAGAGGGCTTCACACTGTTTTTCATCTCATTACTGGCTCATGATATAATTCCTACAACTGTGCTTCTGTTAGAAGTCCCATTTTAATTGTATTTGATATATCAAGTAGAAATACATGATGGATACTTCTGGTGAGCGAAATTTAAATTTTAATGAGATTTCAATGTCTGCAATCTCTAAAGATAATCCTGAAATAATCAGTGAATTCTGGAGGCAGGAGCTGCCCATAGGGTAGGCAAAGAAGGTCATCCTTGGCTAGTTCTGGGACGTGGTGGAAAAGGTGGAAAAGGGAGGACCTGTCCATCCCCAGCCAGGGACTAATGGCTGGGCTGAAAGGGTTTTTGGGCCATGAACAATGGCCCATGGAGAGAGGCTCCAGCAGAGTTAATAAGTAAATATTTCAAAAATACTGTCAATTCTAAAATAATGTTAGACTTACTTTAATTGTGACATGTTTGTTCAGTGCTCCAGGTCCTGTTGAAGAAGTGCATTCAAGTATTTTTAACTTATTGTATATGTAATTGAATTAAGGCAATAAGTGCTTTTCTTCTTTGTTTTAATGGGGTGATTTCCTTGTTTTTTCCCTTTTTTTTTAACATGAGATGCACTGCTGTGAGATGACAAATATCATAAATGTCACCATAGAAATGAAGTATGGATTACAATTCTAGGATATGTTAGAAAATTAGATTATCCACATTCTTTCTTGTAAGAGACAGACAATATTTATATTTTCAGACTTAACAGCAGATAAAAAGAAATTACAATGTAGCTTAAATGAACACTGAACCTGTGCCTGTTTATAATTTTAGGGGGAATATTAAATTGTTTTTTTTTCTTCTTAACTAAATTGCTATTGGAAAGCCAAACCCAAGATTCAAGATTTTATAATCTTCTTTTATGCAGAGAAAGACACACAGGAAGAATAATTTATTGATCTAAAGTTCAGATGACTGTAAAAACTTGTAACTATAAACATATTTTGCTGACAAAAAAACAATCTTAATTTTCTTTGTCTGCTTTGTTTCTAAGAAAAATAAAACATGAACCTTCATGCTGCACTCTAGACTGATGCTTGACACTGCACAGCAATCTGTGGTAAAAAAAATAGCAGTAATAAATCATGAAATCTGTCAACCATCGGTAGGGGAAAGTGCTAATATACAGAATTGTTTTAGGAAATCTAAAGGAGGATTTGACTAAACTTGGGAAGAAAACTTGTAAGAAAAATGAGCTGCAATGAATTAGTCAATTTATTAAGGTATTCTTTGATCTCAGAAGTACTCAGTTTTAAAATATCTACCTTCTGTCCAGTAAATTGATAAAACAGATATAATAGTGTATATGCTTGTTCTGTGTTCCTCTGATCTTAGCTCAAGGTCACACTAGTCAGGAACATCTCCTAAAGTGCTGTTGCCATGATATAGGCTAGCACAAGGTTTCAGACCTGGAATACATGCCATACAGTATATAGTAAAATATCATGACAGTTTACTTCCAAGAGTAAGTACAATTTGCATATGCAATCTACTAATATTTACATATACAATTTACAATATTTTACAATTGCATAGGAACTGTGAATAATGGTTGTTATACATGCTTACTGCTGTGTCCAAAAGTTAATTCACAGTGTGTTCAGATGAAAACATATGGACCCAGGTTTCTACTGGATGACATTAGAACAAAGTCTTATTGCCTTTGACATGCAGCATAACTCATTCCTGCTGTTCAAGGACAGTTCTGAGGAAATTGTTACGCTTTAGAATAGAAAATGCTTGAGAGGCTTTGCAGGGTGTTTTATTTATCTTACTATTTTGTCAATCTTCACTGAAAAAAATGAAACATCCATAACTGAAAATCAATTTTCTGCAATTAGATGTTTTTTCTTCATTACAATTTAGATTTTTCTTGGGAATGCAACTCACTGCTTTGAATCTTTTCTCAGAGGAACCATTAATTCCATAAAATTTAACACTATTTTATTTTATGTTTTGTACCCTATTTTTTGGGGAACATTGAATATTTGAATTGAAGGACTTTGGAAATCTATTTAAATGTGTGATAAAACTTAGAAGAGAAAGAAGATCATATTTTTTCTTATATAGATAAAACAAATAGTTTAGCATCAGGCACTTTTTGGAAAAAAAAAAAACTAAGATTTCTCTGATCAAATTAATTAAATGAGTCATGATACACTTGCCATCAAATTAGAGGGTCCCTAACAGACAGTCTCACAAACTATAGGATTATGCCTAGGTGTGAATGTCAGCTTCTACTGCCTCCCACACCCTCACTGCCACAGGTAGTAAGGGTACAGATGATGGAACACAGAGAAGATATATATGAGAAGTGCAGTTCACAGAATGAGAATCTTGGTGATCCTTTAGGAAAAAATAATGTGTAATTGAGCACATGTAGCTCGCAACAAACTGGATAGGAGACAGAGAATTCCAGAAAACTTACTCTAATACAACTAAAGAAAATATTCTGAAAGAGTATTACTATTTAAAATCAAGTATTATTGTTCCCTTGTTTTTTTATTATTAAATGTTATTAACAATATTCCTTAATTTTCCAGAAGAAGAAATTAAAGCCACAAAGGGTGACCAATTTTTTCCACATCCAGGCACAAAAAGTGGGCATTGGAAAAGTGGAAATAGTCCTGAAGTAAAAAGAACTATTCAAAAGAATGTGCAAGGTCATTACCAAAAATGAGTTCTCTGATGTAGTTTATGTAGTTTCAAAATCTTCCATGGATTTTTTTTGGGTTGTTTATTTTTTTGTTTTTGTTTTTGTTTGTTTGTTTGTGGGTTTGGTTGGTTGGTTTGGTTTTGGTTTTGTTTGGTCCTTTTCCAACACAGTGGTTTGGGAGTTGGTAGCTAGAACAAGATGGCTTGTTGAAGCACAGCCCTCCACTATGTGCTCTCAGAACCAGTTAATAGCTTTGCATTCCAACATGAGAGCTCAGGAAAGGATACCGGGAGGTGGGGAAAGAGAGGTTTCCTGGTGTTTGCTACACTTTGGTCCTCTGTCTGCTCAGGTGCCAGCTGCTGCTTGCTGGGCTGGTGGAAGCACTGGGAGGGGGTTCCTGGCTCACTCCCCAAGTCTGCAAACCCTGTACCAGTCTGAGAAAACAATCACCACTGCCCAGATCTACTTCAGTCTTGTGGAGTGGCTAACGCCATCAGCAGAGGTGTTGCTAACCACCCTCACCCTCCATCATTCTCAGACAAAGGACAGTGAGAAGGTCTTAACACTGCCCACAGGAGAGGTTAGATAGGACTTGATTTGTTTGAATGGTGTTGCTCTTTGTTCTGTTTTTTTCGGTGGTTTTTTTTGTTTGTTTGTTTGGTTTTTTGTTTTTGTTTTTGTTTTTGTTGTTGTTTTTTTGTTTTGTTTTGTTTTTGTTTTTGTTTTAATACATATATGTATTTATAGTAAAGAACTGTTATCCTTTTTGTCTACATTTTCCAATTAAAGCCTCTTAATTTCAAAGGTTGTGGTGGTTTCTGAGGAGAGGCCCCCTTTCTTGTCCGAAAGGATTCCACACTTTCCTTGACAGACATCTTGGTTTCTTTTAAATTNTGCTAACCACCCTCACCCTCCATCATTCTCAGACAAAGGACAGTGAGAAGGTCTTAACACTGCCCACAGGAGAGGTTAGATAGGACTTGATTTGTTTGAATGGTGTTGCTCTTTGTTCTGTTTTTTTCGGTGGTTTTTTTTGTTTGTTTGTTTGGTTTTTTGTTTTTGTTTTTGTTTTTGTTGTTGTTTTTTTGTTTTGTTTTGTTTTTGTTTTTGTTTTAATACATATATGTATTTATAGTAAAGAACTGTTATCCTTTTTGTCTACATTTTCCAATTAAAGCCTCTTAATTTCAAAGGTTGTGGTGGTTTCTGAGGAGAGGCCTCCTTTCTTGTCCGAAAGGATTCCACACTTTCCTTGACAGACATCTTGGTTTCTTTTAAATTGAGACATCTATTATACAGCTAAAGAGATCAATGATGGAAAGGTAGCTAGGTGTTCCCATCGCCAGATGTTCAGAAGCAAGGCTGGCTAGATGTAGCAGAATGAAAGAAGTGAACCATTCCACTGTCTGACAGAGCTAGAAACAGGATGAAGTGCATCCTGCACAGTACCACATCTTTTCTTTTAGTCTGGCAATGGCAGACACTGCTAAGGAGTTGGCTAGCAGCCACATGCTATATTGGGAACAAGTGATTTCACAGTGCAGCAGCAGGGAAGCAGCAGATGGTGGTGCATGGGGAAGGACAAAGCCCTTTTAGACCTTTCCTCAACTGCCAGATCAAGATCTGATTCAGGCAAAGTACTTGCTGTGCTATTCAGCTACTTAGGAGATCCAGATTTGATAAATGTGCCTGTTTTGATAAATGTTCATAGAACTGGAAATTGCATTTAACTTACTAAATTCACTCAAATATGAACATACTGTGTGTTGTGTTTGCATGGTCAGGTTTTGGTAGTGAAAAGGCTACAAAGGTGGCTTCTCTGAGAAGTTTTCAGAAGCTTCCCTTATGTCTCACACAGCCAATGCCAACTGACTCCAAGATGTACCCACCACTGACCAAGAACGAGCCCACCAGGGATAGAAGTAGCATCATTTCGGTAACGAAGTTAGGAAGAGGAAAAAAGACCCTGCACAACAGCAATGGCAACCAGAGAGAGGAATGAGACTATGTGAGCAGGACAACACTGTAGATATCCAAGTTAGAGAATAAAGAGGGGGAGGAGGTGCTCTAGGTACTGGACCAGAGATTCCCCTGCAGCCAGTGGTGAAGAGTCAGTCTCTCCCTGCAACCCATGGAGGTTCACAATGAAGCAGAGGTTCCCGGTGGAGCAGACATCCATCTGCAGCCTGTGGAGGACCCCACATCAGAGTGGGTAGATGTCCAAAGGAGACTTTGTCCAAAGGAGAAATCACCTATATGACAAAGGTATTTAAATGATGAAGTCAGAAGATATAGAGGGGGAAGTTTGTAATTATATGGTACCAAATGTTCAGACATTTAGAAAAGAACTTAGCAAGTTCCCAGTTTCCTGGAATGTAATGATTGGTCTGTGCTTACCTTCATGATACCTTTATTTCAAAGCTCTGCTCACATTTTTGAAAATAAAAATATTTTACTCTCTCTTAATGAAAAGGTTTTACAAACCCTTACATGTATAATTCTATCCAGATCAAGTTTTGATGATTTTTAACTAACATTACAATATCCTTATGGTTTAACTAAAAACATTTTTTATATAGTCACATTTCTTTGCTGTTCTATATTTCTAATTTCCTCTTCCTCTCCTTTGCAAGAGAGTATTCTGTGAATTAAGATACCAGATAATAGCATACATAACATCAGAGAATTTATATCCTACTTCAAGCTTTGAGCCAAATGCAAATGAGAGATTACAAGGAAACTTGACTTCCAATTGACCAGCTGTTCAATTAAAAAAAAGAGTTATCAAGGATAAAATGTGTATGCTTTTGTCTATGTCCATATATATAGATCAGAACATATATGCATATTTTAGTATTTGAAACACAGTAATGAAAAATTAACAGGGATGCTTTATAGTTTTGTAATACTAACTGGAGTTCAAAGCCAAAAAGTATTTTAGGAGCATCTAAAACTTGTGAAGAAGCCAAATATTTTTCTGGTATTTTAGTTGCCTTAATGAACTGGAAGTTACTGAGGCTTACTTTAATCACTTGTGATCTGCAACTGCAGTTATTAACCAAAATAAAATGTACATAGTGCAAGTTTTGAGGGATTGAGGCTGTCTGAAATGGAAAGGAAATTTTGTTACTTCAGGTTTTGGCTCAGTGATGCTTAAAATATATTTATCTCTGCACACAGATATTAAATGACCCATGAATGAAGTTTGATTTTTATACTGAAAGTGGGAGGAGGATCTTACTGTGCCAGTAATGAACCCCACACTATCTTGTGTTGCTTAAGATCAGTCTCAGTTGCATACACATTCCCTCATACCCAGCTATGAATAGCCTAGATGATCAGAAGGAAAAAACCTCACTGTTTAAATGCCTCATGACTCAACTTCTTTAAAACCTATAAATATTTGCAATACTTTCATGAAGGGATTGTCTTTTTCTTTTTTGTTACATAAGTCTTTAACAGATTGACCAAATGGTAGATGTGGATCTTGTGAAACAGTGGATCAGATCGGTAAATTGGAAAACAGTTTCTACTTGCCAGGATGGCAATAGAACTCTGTTTCCTCAAGGAACTGACCGGTATGATCATGTGGCAATTCTGAGGGCCAAGGGCATCAACACAACACATGTCTTAAAGAGCAACCTCCTCCATACTGTGCACTCAATGCTCAGGAAAACAAGTGATCACAGTCTGATGCAAAGAGGCAGTATAGAAGAGGTGGAAGCACGATGGGCTTCATACTAATTAGTTTACACTGCACTTGAAACTTGTATCTGGAATACTATGTCCAGTTTTGGGCCCCACAATTCAAGAAAGAGAACAACAAACCAGAGCAATTTCAGTGGAGGACCCCAAGTGATTTAAAACTGGAGCACTTGTCCAGAGAGGTGGAGATTCTATTGCTGTTCAGCAAGGAAAGACACATCTTTATGGGTACATAACAGCAGCCTACCACTATGTATGGGAAGGATATTAAGAAGAAAGGACCAGAAACCTTAGGCCTACCAAAACAGGGAAACAAGGCACTGGTCATAAATTACAACAACAGAGGTGCAACTGGGTATTAGGGGGGAAAGAAATCACTATGGTGATAACTAAGCACTGTGACAGAGTGCCCTGGTAGATCACTTTTGGAGATTTTTGAAACCTGATTAAAGAAAGTCCTCCACAATCAGGCCTGAATTCAAGGTTGAGCAGGAAATTGTACTGGAGACCTCCTGTGTTGCATTTCAACCAGAATGACAGTCTAATTTTGTAACTGAAAATCAGTTTTGCACAATCTAAAAGTAACACGAGAAATGGGTGACAGATTTCAAATGCCTTTTAGAAAGTCAGCAGATTAAGTTCCATGTAAGTTTTCACTTATTCATCCATATCCATCATTCTTTTTAATGACATTCTGTACCACTTCTGTCCTTTTTATCTTGGTTAATGCTTTGGAAAAAGGAATCAAGATCTCTTAATGGTACAGGCATGGATTCCAAATAAAGGTGTTCATTAAGCAGAGAGTGCCTGGCCAGTAAAAGCATAAGTTTATCAGCAGGAATATAATTTTAATACTAATTTTATTGTATTTTTTTAATTTTAATGTTAATTTTTTATGTACTTCAGCCCATATGCTGTCCTACCTCAGTTATCTCCAGTTAAGAAAGCAGTGGAGTTGAGTTTGTCTTTTCTCGGTTTCTGAAATCTTCTTTCTTGATGGACAAAAAAAAAGGTAATGAGAAAAAACAGTTGGGTTTTTCTCCCCCTATAAAAGGGGAGGATCTTATTCCGTTATTTGTGCAGAAATATGAGGATGGAGAGAATATTGAGACCTTTTCAAGATGGGGTATTGATTTATGTGAATTAGATTGTATTTGAAGAGAAGTTATCTTTCAATACATAGTTACAACAAGCTTTCAGGTAGGGCAGAGCCCAAATATGGGGGTTTTAGTTTGTTGTTGGTTTTGTTTTGTGGAGGTTTGGGTTTTTGTTTGTGAGGGGTTCTGTTTGTTTTTTTTGGGATGTTTTGGTTTTTTGTTTGTTTTTGTTTGTTTTATTGTGTTTTTTATTGTTTACTTTTATTCATTTGTTGTTTCCTTTTTTTTTTTTTTAAGGTCCTGGATCTATTTTTGCTTTTCTTTCAAGTTCTTAGAGAATTAACATGCTGGATATGTAGTTCTATATCTAAATACTGTTTAATTTGGTCTAGAATTATCCCCTGGAATGTAAAGAAAAAATAAATTCACCTCAGAACAGTCAAGTTTCAAACTTTTTCACATAACAATGATAACGAACAACGCCTCAATACTAGTGAAAATAGACATTGAGAATTCATAATTAGTGGCAATCTAATAACCCAATTTGTCACTGGAAAGCTTCATCAGGAGCTAACCTATTTTACATTTCAATGTCAAATGTCAATGTCCCAGACTACCTATGCAATGAAGCTGAGTGCTGATAACTAAAATCATTAACAAAAAATCATTAACAGATGCTAAACTGTTCAGGCTAAATCCTTCTGAATGAATGCCAGGTTGAAACTAAGCAAAATTCTGCTTTCACTTTTTAACTCTTTTAACTGTTCCTGAGATAACAATTTAAATTCTATGGACACAACTTCCTCACAGTTAAAGAAAGAGTGAATTCCTTTGGTGATGTAAACTACTAAAAACCCAGTATAGTCTTGAAGATTTTAGACCAAATATCTCTAAACAATTCCCCATCATTAATGCTTAGTCATTGAAGTGGACAAATTAACACAGCCCCAAAAGTTTGCTAACTATTCAATTCAGAAAACACTGTAAGGAACAGTGCACTATGGGAAATACAATTATAGGAGCTTAGCTGTGTTTCAAAGATAATTTTTTATTACTGTGTGATCAGGAGCTGCTGAAATACTAACCAAAACTATTAACTCCTCAGGTGTAAGAATCTTACCTGTAAGTATTGTGAGAAGTAAACAAAGCTTGTTGAATACAACGTTGTGTATTCCACCTCTGGCGCATCAGTAAAGACCAATTCTCTTACCATGTGTGGTAAATGGTCAGAACTGTACAGTGTCACTTTAAGGTGGTGAAGAATTGATGAGGCTGGTTAAGAAAAACATGAGCTGAGTCTCTTGCCTACCTTGCATCTGGCTCAAGTGAGGCCTAACAACCGAATGCTGTCTGGAGTGGAGGTCTCACAGCCCAATGTTGTCTCAGTGAGGCACAAAAAGGCACAGGTGCGTCTGTACCAGCAGAAAGATAGTCACACTCCCTTCGGGTCCATTAAGGAGATAAGGATCCACTCAAAGACTCTCTGATGAAGATCAAATAGCCTTTACTGCTCCACACTGTATGTGTGGAGCCAAAGTGTTTATTTGACCTCTCTCATCAACTATCAATTCGGACCAAAAGTAACCAAGATGCTCAGTAATCTTCATTAACACTTTAACTTGCACACTCCTTGGGATGGAAATGAAGGAGAACATGCATCACTTAATGCATGTATGACCAAAGTCACCAACCTCCACATATAAAGTGCAATTGTTCCTCTTCCTTGGGACACACCAAAATTTATAATATGAGAAGGGAGGAGGGGGGGAAACCCCTCTGGAGGGGGAAAACATCTCTGCCTGCTCAGGATTGGTTGATGGGCTGTCTCTCCTCTCCTGAAGGGACACCCTTAAGTGAGGTTTGCACTTCCAACTGCATTGGGGTACATGCAGAAATATTAATTTATATATGCATGGCACTATTAGAATCTCTCTTCCTACAGTTTTTCTGTCCTGACACGTATGAACATCCTCTGCTTTTATCACTAGCAATCCTGAACCTGCTTTTCTGTTGCTTCAATAAACCATCCTATTTGTGGATCTGAGACATGTAAAGTCCTTATTATCACACCTATAGTACAGGATTGGTAAACTGCATTATTTGTGCATCTCTCCTCATGTAAATTCTGCTTTTGAACTCAGACTTACTGAGCTACATTGGCTATAATCAGAAATTAAGCCCAGCTGCACCTAGTTCCTCTAATCTTTGAGGACCAGCTGGAAGGCAAGGGGGGTTATTTTCTGATAAATTCTTATACCAAAATGAAACAACCTGAACCTTTTAATCTTTCTTATCAGAAGCTGCTGAACACAAAACTTGACTGACTTTAGCAGCATCCTTAAAAATGGCAAAAGCTTTTCTAACCTTTCAAGTTCTATATATCTTTTATATGTGACAGTCTGAGAAGCTGAAACCATACTCCTCTTTTCAGTCAGACCAGATGTGAGTGTCATATTTCTTTATATTTTAAAGTTTTACTTCATCTTACCTAGGTTCTTATGTGACAACTGCCTGTTGAGTTTGAGTTTATAATCTGTTGTTGATCATGTTGTTTCTAATGACTGAATTGCATAATGTCTGTAATACCAGTATATTCCCCAGTTTCTCTGTGCTCAACTTGAGCCTTTTCTTGAATGTGATAATCCTTTGTTCATTTTTCATTAAGTAAGCACTTATGATCTTTTATTTTTTTTTAAATATTTTTATGCTTTCACAACATTGCATACTGTCTCTTTGTATATTTTGAAGAGCATAAATTTTGCATTTGTATTTACTTTCATATTCTTTTTCTTTTCCTGGACATTTTGTCATTGGTTGAATAAAATATAATTTCCCCAGGAAGCCTCATTTTTTTTTCAAATTAATCACCAAGTGTTCTTTTCTATCATGGTGCAATTCAAACTGAGATAAACAGCAAGAGCACATAACTCTTTTTTATATACTTGTGTGCTGTTAGCAGTTGCTCTTTGAAGTGTTTTTTCCTGTTTGTAAAATCTGTGACACTAATAAAGCATTACGGTGTATATGACTGTACTGTGAGCTATGAATTCCACTGAAACAGAAAGATAAAAGCCACAGGTATACCTTCAAACAGGGACATATCTGCCTAATTCTAGAAATTACTGAAATTGTATTTGAGATTAATAACATGGTGATTCAGTTTATTCTTTAAAATAAAGCCACATTTGCAAATACGTGCTGCTGCAAGTTGTTGCCCAGAATTCTTGAAACCAGAACTAATGTTTCTTTTCAGAAACATTGAACTTGAAACCAGAACTAATGTTTTGCCCATTCAGGATGAAGAGAGAAAAAAAATCATTAACAAGGTTAGGTATTAAATGTTAATCTCAGTATTGATTTAATGGCAGGGTTTTTTTTCATAAGGAATAGAAGAGGTGTGTCTTGGTGGGTCTGCAAACACATTCAAAGTCTCACAAGGAGACATTAAGAAATTATATATGAGTGATCTGGAATTTCCTTTAGAGTCTGACACCAGGATAATTTTGCTCTTTCTCTGTTATATTTACATGAGGAAGCAGAAAAGTCTAGCTATATATCAGTATCTGCTATCAAAATAATGTAGTCTTTTCTTTCCAGTTAGTTCAAAGATACTCTTTCCTTAATAGCATAAATTTCTAACCGTATTTTGAGTTTCCTATATATAGCCTAAAAACCACTTTCTCTAGCCAGGAAGTGGCTGATTTGCCCCTATATCAAATCTTGTTTTTACGCATAAGTAGAGAGGTTCTACTCTCTAGAGTAGAAGTACTACTGTCTAGAGAATCAGTAGAGAGGGAACCAACATGGTTCCCACATGTTCAAGTTTTAATTTAACCTATTATAAAGGGTATTTTTTAATGACACGTTATTAAACTAGCCTTATAACATCCATATATTTATACTGAAATACCTAATTTTCTAATTGAACACATGATTAATTCTAAGCAGTAGTAAAGATAAAACTATAATGTAGACAATGTATTAAAATTAATTAGCTGATAAATAGTATTTGTTTGAAAGGGTTGTTCTGTTATTACTGCGAGGATTGCATTTCCATAATGTCTCAGATGAAAGGTCATTGTGACCACTTTCTACATGGCCCAAACAGGCAAAATAATCTGCCAGTGTCAAAACCTGCTCTCATGTCCCATTTTTGCTATTGTCCCACTTTAACCAGGTAACATTATCCAAGATCAAACCAAAGAAATAGAAGACTACTCATGACCAACAAAAGAAAAACAGTGTGTTAGTATCCAGTTGAGAAATTCAAATATGTTCAGGTGTGTTTCTACAGGAGTGTGTTCACATCATCAGTTTCTGCTGAAGGGTTGGTCTCATTGTAGATGCAAGTTCACATTTCTTCCAGGAGAAGGATCAGATCCAGCAGTGAGAAACTGAAAGTATGAGGAAATAAAAAAGAAAAAATCTTTTTCTTCCAAAAAATTCATACAATGACAAGGTATTATGACATCTGAAATAAAAGTTTATACTTTTTTAAGTTGAAAATATTTTTCTAACAGAAAATATGCTCATAGCATTGAAAATTTTGAGTTCTTTCAGAACTGTATTTTTCATTACCCTGCAAGTCCTTGCAAAATTAAGACATCTTTTCATGAATTTTTATAAATTTTGCTGTTGGTGTTTAAATGGTAGTTTAGCAGCTTTCCCAGCTGCTGCTCTGAAGTGCAGAGTAATTCTGCAGAAATACTTTGGTAGTAACTGTGAGAGTCAACATCTTTAAACATTGATTTGTGTTTCTTTAGCCAGGGGGTGATTCCAGCATGCACAATATCGGATTTGCTGATGTTTCTTACCTGCGTATCAGAAATCAGTTTTCAACAGAGACGATTTCAATTTTTCACTTTTGCGAACCACACACATAGTGAAACCTCAACTCACAGTTAAGATGACGCCATGTTTTTTCAGGAACTATTATCTTGCTCTAAATAGGCATATTGATTTCAGAGGCATTTAAGAGGTAGAGAGCATTTATCCTTGATCAAAGCAGTAGCTTAAATTTAATTACTGTCTTCCTCCTAAGGATGTGTAACCTAGCATAATGCAAAGTAAAATCCTCTTGGGGTTTCTTTTTTTTCTTTTTTTTTTTTTTTACATTTTTTAATTTTTTTTTTTATTTTGTGGTGTTGTTGTTGTTAAATGTGTTCAATACTGTTGAGCCCTTCTGCACATTTGATCTATAAACAGATGAATATACAATGAACTTAATAAATCACTCATGACAGGTTCAAGAGAACCCTGCAGTTCTTTTTAACTGAATGCTAAATGAATATGGTTGAACATTTAAAAGGAATTAGTTAATGAGGGTGTATTATTGCTCTGAACTGTTTGTTACCTCTGCCATTCTTTTGTAAATTTTAATGAAAATCCAGTGCTGACTTTGTCACACAGAAATCAAAACAATCAAGCTGTAAGTAGTATAACTTTATCTTGCTGGTGTTCACCTGTTTTGTATGTGCTTCATTTTTTCTTAACTCAAGAGAAGCCAAAATTGTGTACTTGTGTATCTCTTTTAAGACGAGCAACTCCTGCTGGGACAAACAGGTGGAATGGGATTCAACCCCTTTCACTTACCTGAAGTTGAATTACCCTATAGGCAATATGCTCACGTTTCCACTTCAATAAATGCAGATGTAGGCTCAACTCTGTTGCCTCCACATAGGCCCAGCCACTGTCTTTGCATAAAGGTAGGTACTGTCTTTTTTTCACTAGTCCTGTGCAAATATTTCAGGCACTTCACGTACCTTTAGATGACAATATTTAGGTAAACGTCTCTACCTAACATAAAGGGAGCTTGGACATTGAGCAATTGTGCAAACGTCCTCACATAAACACCTCAACTTTATCACTCATAGGAACTGATTCCCCCTTCTTGAGGTCAAAGCTATTTTGCCTTGTATTACAGATAGTTCAGGATTATTTTTCTTAAAGTCCAGGATGTCTTTTATCATCAGATTTATAAAAAACAAATCATATAAAATTACACAAAATATTTTGGGGCCAAAACTGCTATTCAAATGAATTGGTAGTGGCAGTTAAAGATTGCTCTGCCCAAAGGCCAATTCCTTTTCAATATTTGTCTATCATATTTTAAATGCTGAAAAAAAAAATCTGTATTTTTTCAAACATTTAAAACCTAATTTATCATATTGCTCGTCTGCTTTTTTGAGTATGGACAAGTAGAACAGGGGATAGCAAGTAACCCCTTGATCAGAGAAATGACTCTATAAACAACACATTCATCAAACAGGGAACTTCACTTCCACTTCTACAGAGTGTTCTGATGATAGGACACCAGGTGGAAAAGTAAAATTAATTGTGATTAATCACTATGAAATCTTCCTTAGGGCAGAGCTATTCTCATTGAACTTTCCTAGAAGTGCTTTAACTTTCCTCTCAAACTTGATTCCTTCTGATTACTAACTCATGATGCTATTGGGTAGTTCCAATGAGGGCTCTTTGGCTGTTGTTGAAAAGTGTTTCAGCATTGGACAGAATCTGTGCAAGTTACATTTTTCTGTGTTAGTTGCCTCACACCTTCCTCTCTGGCTAAATCTTCACTTTAAACAAGTTTCATATAAACATTTCTTTACAAATATTAAGTCACAACAAACTGTTAAACAAACAATTGCTGGTTTAGGATTGACCCATGTTATATAGATCCAGAGGGATGCCTCATTTTCTAAATATGGAAAGCTAACATAAAAACTTCTCATATGTAACCTCCGTGTATTCCAGGGAGAGAAAAGGCTTTGTAGACTGAACAAGAAACATTTTCAATAGAAGCAATAATGAAGCATGGCTTCCTCTGATTGTTCATTTCATATCTGAACTGCACTGTTGCATTTTCCTGTGTCAAGTTTCTTATATTCTCCCATTACAGCATTTTAAGCTTTCTTCTGTACTATTTTCTAGGGTTTGGCCAGTTTTGCACACACTAATTTGGCCAGTTAATAAGAAGTGCTGATTGCCTGTCTGTCCTCTGCTCTTGGCCTCTGTGTCAGCTCTACAAAACACTTCACATCTCAGCAGCTCATATGTTAAACCAAGGACTGTGACCCTGTACAGTGTTTCTGCGGAAATTCAATATTTTACAGACATGCTTCTCTGCCCAATCTGGTAAATGTTCAATTGCTTTCCAGAATTTTAAAGGGGCAAAAGGAATGGAGCAAATGGATAAGAATGTACCTATATTCTGATACAGAAAAATTATGGCTGCATAAGTTTTATTTTCTTCGGATTCTAGAACTAATCTTTGCAAAGTCACAATTTTTTCTAAAAACTGCTGTGAAATATAGCACCTTTTACAATCTTTTTCTATATTGGACCAACTCATATTGCTAAAAGAAAATTATTTTCCTTTGTTCACTTTTATAGAGGCTACATTTAGCTGCTCAGCATTCAGTTTTAGTTGTGAATACACTTAACATTTTTAGGTTATAAAAAAAATGTAAGCATACTAACTACATTTGCCTTGGGGCCAATATTCTTTGACCGTGGCTCAATTTTTCGGACCTATATAAAACCGATACAAAATGCTAGCAAATCAGAATCTTAGTCCTGGACAATAAATTTTCTCTTATTTTTACACAATTATATAGATGTATTTTTTTTTTTTTGAGTCATCTTTGTGGGAGAAAGGATATTCTATATATAAATAATGGTCTTGCAACAATAGTTTGTACCAACCTTTGGAATATTTGAGAGCAACAGTAGAACATATTAATATGTTCTGAAACACCTGACCTTTGCAGTTGTTTCTGAAAGACTCAGTGGTCTAGTGAGCAAATTACAATTCCTAAGGATATATTTTAAGGTGCACTGAAGTAAAATTAATATTTTTAAGGGGAAAAGTATGCATGTATTTCAAAACACTCTTTATAATTTCTAGCATACACATCAAGATTTTAGAAAAAAGAAACTAAAAGGATATTATATTATTTCTCACTCTTTGTAGTGTGATTCGTCTTGAATTTTCGGGAAGATTGCTTTTTGGTTCCACTGAATCCAAGTTCTTTTAAAATATTTCCCTTAAGAATATTTATTTCAATACACAGTAGACATTAGCACAATGTTTATTTTCACTGGAAGTAGAAATGATTTTTTTTTTTTAAATTAGGAAATTATATATTGTCATTGATATTTCAAAAGAACTTAGACCCATGGACAGTGGTTAGTGTAGATCTGTACAGTTTTAATATTTGAAACTTAGAATTGTTTTTCATGGTTAAGAGAAAGTAAATTAACTGTAATTGCAGTACAAAATAAACGTGTGTCATTCATTCATTTAATATCTTCTTGCCTCTGCAAAGAAAGCAGAGAATCTCAACTAGGCATTCCCAAGACTTGTTTCTAGGCAAAGCATAAAGAATTTTTCCTAGCACTGTATGAATATCACCTTTTTTAAGATAATGTTTTACTGACAAATAAGCTGTGGAATTTACTAAGCTTAAGATGTATGATGATCATAGTATATATATGCATCTGTGAACTAAAACCTAACATGCATTATATTCCTGGAGTTCTTAGGCATTCCTTAAATACCTAATCATGTGATTCTAAAAATATTCATTGATTTGGAAAACTCTGGTAGTTTTTCTTATGAATTCGTGTACTAAAAATCCATAATACAATGTTCTTCTGAAACTTTAATTGAGTTCCCAAGCAGGAACAGTACCACATGACTTATGTGACCAGCTACACCATGTAAAAAAATAGCAGCAAATGGCTGAAGTAAACAGTTGGCAAAAATTCATATGCTAAAACAGAGAAGTTGAATACATTCAGTTGAAGTAGACTTTTGCAGTTAGAGTAAATTACTGCAAGCAAGAAATAGAGAAAGCAATATTATGCAACTGGATGCAATGTCAATTAACTATCTTTTGGAAGAACTTCAAAACTAAAATTGTAATACTTTCAACATTCATCAGGTGAGATGTCTGCTGTTGCAGAAAGAAGTCAGCTTTAGTTTCTATCCAACTCTTGGTGTAGGGTGTAATTTGAATCAATAAAGATTAAGAGCAAAATTATTAAAATAATCCTCAGTTTCTAGAAAAGGCCACTAACCTTCACATTAGCTATAGTTGGATGCACTAGCAGTGTATCTGTAAATTTACTTTTCTTGCTAGTATGTTCTCTGTTGCAAACATTCAACAAAAACTTGTTTTTTTACAAAACTAAACAGGGTAAGTAGTTCTTAAATAATTATTCAACCTACTGGAGTTGACATAGCTGAAATATACAGTCAGTACAGCAATGAAACTGGGGACAATCTTATTGTAAGCTCCAAATCTGTTATTTTGCTATGTAAGTAAAACGCTCATAAATACAAGACATAATAATTTGGTAAATCTGGTTTGGAGAAAGGAAAATGATTCATTGTAATGGAAATTTGTTTGCTCAGAGAATATTCCAACTTTTAAGAACAAAGAGAAAGGTAATTATCTATATCAACCATTTATAAAGCTTTCCATCACTCTCACATTTCAGAAATTAAATTATCAGTAAAGTCACTAATAGACTTCCCATATTAGTTTGTGGAAATAGGGGGGAAGTAAAAAACTTTTCCTAGGTTGCTGTCAATATCCTCTTTAAAAAAATGAAAATATTGCATTCCAAGTCTTTGCCCTATCAGCCCTTTTACTGTGTCCTAACCTTCAAAACCAACCATTACAAATGTTTGCAAACTTCAGTAAAACTGAATGGAGAACAGACAATAGCAGCCTTGACTGATGGAATGGTCAGAGGAAGATTTCATATCCTCTTCAGCATACCAAAATCCATACAGAGGATAAATTCTTCAGCACCAGGTAAAGTTTCCATCCTCTTGGCAACAAGCCTATGTCATTCAATCATAAAGTCACAGTAGCATTGGGAATCAAATCAGCTTCCAAAGTGCTGCATTTTCTAGCTTATAGCTCCTACAAAATAATCTTCCTTCTCTTTCCTTAATTAGTAATTAACTATACGAGATTTGAAACCCAGAAAGGAGAGAACAGTCATAAGTCTGTTCTCTTTCTCACTTTTCCTGGAAGCTGCATGGATTTAAGTGCAACATTTAGACTGCTCCTCAAAAATTCCATGTGCTGGTGTATCTATTACATCCATTTTTAAATAAATTATTCTCAATGTTTTAAAATTAATTTATTTTCCAAGCTTGAATTCATCCAAGTTCAGCTTTGAAATGTTGGAGTATCTTATGTCTTTGCAATACTGAGCACTCCCATTATTACATCTCTTTTGCTTGAATGAGCATCTGTAGTCTGATTAAATCATCTTTTCATCTTCTCTGCAGATGTGCTAAATTGATTAAATTATTTAAACCTCAAATAAGACTATTTTTCTGATTCCTAGGGCATTTTTATGTCCATTCTTTGAACTATCTTCAGTATTTTCATACTTGTCTGGATGTGGACATTGGCAGTAGACACATCCTGGCCTAAGTCTATTTCTTGCATACTAAGTTAAAACTATTTCCCTACTTTAACTTGACAGTCTTCTATCATGTGAACAGTGTTAAACCTTTTGCTCCAAAATGAGTTATAAACAGCATGTTAAGGAGGTTCTGTGATGATTTCAAGTTGTTTTCTGAATAATTTCTTTCTGAGTTAGTGTCCTCTTCCATAAGTGTAGATCTAGTTGTTTCCTTTGGCACTACTTTTAGTGAAGTGTGTTAAAATATGTTTTGGTAGGTCGTGACCATTTGTTTCAGAGTTACTCAGGTAACTCATCACTTGTTCTCCCCTTCAATTACAATTCCACCCCTGAATATGTCTAGTGTAGGATTTGTAACACTGTCATGTATAGACACAGAATAAAAATTTTCTATGTGTGGAATTCCAGTAGAAACATCCCCATTTAGTGATCTCTGTACACTTAAAAATACTCATTTAGATCAATCTGTAAACTTGTTTTAACCATTTATTATGCGGTATGTTTATTTTCTACAAATTTTTAATCAAAACATGGTATGATACTAAAACAAAGATTCACTTTATCAAGGCAGAAATTTTACAGATTGAGCTCCATTCCTTATAATAAATACAAACGAACACAGGAATTGCTATGAAATTGAATCCAGTGTAAGTAGTGTCTTTGATCTAATTACCAATAGGTGTGTATGCTTAGCATCATATTTCTCTGATTTTTTTTTCATAAAAAGATAACTTAATCCAGCATAATTTAACATTATAAAGGGAAAAGACATTACTTGTTTTATTAGAAAGACATTCCCTGATACATTTTAGATGTATTTGTCTATGTAATTAAACTTGAAATGAAGTTATAGTGGATCCAGTCCAATGCCATCATCATACAGACTTGGGAAGAAAAGGCCCATAGCAGCAAATCTCTAACAGGGTGTCATGATTTAAAGTCAGAGGCAAATTAAGCACCATGCAACTGCTCTCTCAACCCTCTCTCTCTTTCCCTTCCTATCCCACTGGAATGGGGAGGAAAATTGAAGTAAAATTTGTATGTTGAGAACAGTTTAAGAATTGAAAATAAAGCAAAATACAGTAATTATGGCAAATAACAAAAATAATAAAATGGAAACAAGTGATTGACAATGCAAGTGTTCACCATCTGCTGACCAACACCAGACCCACCCAGCTCAGCCCTCCTGCTGGCTAACTGGCCCCAGTTCATACACCAGGCATGATGTTCAATGGTGTGGAATATCCTTTTGGTCAGTTTAGGTCATGTGTTCCATCTGTGCTCCCTGACACTGGCCGGGCATGAGACAAGAGAAAAGAAAAATAGTCCTTGACTTAGGATAAACATGACTTGGCAAAAACTGAAACATCAGTGCATTATCAACACCATTCTCATTGATGATCCAAAATATAGCACTGTAGCAGCTACTGAGAAGAAATTAACTCTATACTAACTAAAACCAGGACAGAAGGGAAAGCATACCAGAGGAACAGGTAAGTCAGCTTGGCAGTTCAGCAAGTGTATAAATTAGTACCATGGTAACTCAAAGACTCTGCGGGACTGTAGGCATAGATGTCTCATGGATTTTTAGGTGCCAAAATATTTGTGACTAGATGCTAAAAAAGTAGCCCATATTAAGTCAAAACAAGATTGGCCTACTTTTCATAATCTTACACATAAAACAACCCCTGCCTGCTAGAGAGTTTCTGAACAACTCAGTGAAGATAAGCACATTTAAATACTGTGGTCACCCCAGGTTTTCATATGAAAGTGGCCCATGGTGCCTGAGACTTGTTTAGTGACTGAATTAGAGGCACTGGGATCAAATATGTAAGTTCCAGTTACTTGTTCTGTGTCTATTCAGGACATGAGTTTCAAGTATTATATAGCGTATAACGAAAAGGCAGAAGGATTTAACTCACTTGAGTAATCCTATTTCCTAACATTCACTATCAGTAACTTCACAGCTGCTGTATGGCTTACTTATTAAAATAAAAATTAGGAGGAGAAATCTGTTGATGTCAGATTTACTCAGAGGGGCAAGACTTACCACCAAACATATCTAGGTAGTTAGAGAGGGGTTTTAGCAGAAGGTTAGAGCTCAAATATTATACACAGTTTATTGCTTGTCATGCTGAAATGAGTCTTGGACAGCATGAGGAATTTTCTTAGTAGTGTTCTACGCTGCCATTATGCAGATGTGTTTAAATAGTTTCTCTCTATAGGGTCATAATTTTTTTTTCTCCAGATAATCATCTTTATTCTGTCTGTCCCTGACACACCAGTTCAGTGATTCATCCTTAGCTGGGTAAAAACAAGATGAATGGTTAGACAGAAGCAGAGTTCTTTCAGTGTAAGCATGTAGGTGAGGGCAAGTTTCTGAACAGAGATGATATTTAGTGCATGCTTATATATTTTGCTAATTAAGAAGCTGCATCATCAGTGGTGTATTTTTTCTTTCATTATTCTGTTGTTCTTTTTTATGAGAAAGATTGGTTTTCAAAAAAGTTATGCACTCCATAGTACATCTATCTAGTTGTCCTTCTGACACCAAGAAGAAAGAAATCAGAGTTCGTTTGGAATCGCCTTCTTGCTGTGTATTGCTCACTTCTGAAACTGATGTCCTAAAGAATAAAGGTCTTCTAAGTGTGCATTCTTAAACAGATATTTTAAATAAATAGAGGAAGCATGGAAAAAATACTTGCAGGAAGAACAGTCTCCAGTCATACTAGAGATGATATCTTGTCTAAACACAGCTTTATGCCTGGCTTTGTGGAAAGGCTATTTAGCCTCAAGCATTTATCACTGGTCTTTCCATTAACACACAAACCATTGAACTGAGTGTAACAAGGCCCCTCTTGTGCCCTGTGCTGCCAAGGTTACCTTTCATTTTTTTCTGTCAGGTTTCATTCTACCTCTTGGATTTCAACCATGCCACTTATTGGTGCTTTCAAAATAAAACTTATAGAAGAAAATAACGTCATCTTTGATATTCAGGCAATCAGAAAAATGGATGATATTGCTTCCATGCTGATTTTCTTGCTCCAGAATAGCAGAGCATGTGTCACCAGCAGGGTTTAGACATGCTTTTATAAAAAATATGAAACTTACATTTAATCCTCCTTCTCCAGATAAACATCTAATTCCTGCTGCAAAAGGGAAGAAAATTATAAACTGACAAAATATTTTGTTATTTTCCTGGAGGGAACAGTGTAATAGTGGACTTGGAAGGGTAATAGGATTTCCCCCAATATATAATTCCTGAATCTCCCCTGTGGTTCTGTACAAACATCATAAATAATGTTAGTAAACAAAATAAGAAAGCGATAATGAAAAGTGAATTAGCAATCATTTGGACAGCCAGTTGTTTTGAGTTAATGTGCATGCCAGTTTTTGGAGACATTGCTTCTCGTTTACTTGAATATATTTGATTCCTGTCGGATGTGTGCAGTGTAGCATATGGCAAAAACCAGCAGAATGCTGGGAGCGTTTTCAGACTGCAGATCATCATCCTCACAGCTGACCCACATCAAGCAGTATCTGATAAAGACTGATTTATCTTAAAAGTGTTCATTAAAGGGAAGGAATTTATCTATTTTTAGCCCCTTCATTGACACTGATATTTGGCAAAAAGAAATTTAGTCTTTGAACTAACTCTATTAGATGTAGTGGAGTAGGAAAGCTTGTGTAGTGGTTTTTGAACACTTATTCTTCACAAATTGTCATTCCAGTGTACTCTTTTTTCGCCAGCCCTGCTCATTGCTAACTTTTGGGAGCAAAATTTTTCTGGTATAAACGTTCTGATTAGGTCAATTTGGGTTTGTTTTCAAGAAGCAAAAATAAAAGTTATATGGAAATGCTCCATAATATGACTTTTTTTTTTTTCTATCCAAATAGAAATTTGTACCATCTGTCACAGAAGAAAATGAAAAGCTGGTGTTGAAGAGATGTTATGGGCTTTCAACTGTAAATGTTCAGGAGTTTTTAGGGTCCATTTAGTACTCTCCATTTAGAAAAAATACTTTTAACTCAAATATAGAAAGAGTGATATAGTTCCTAACATGAAGAAAGGGATACCTAAATGCAGATTAGAGTGAGAGGCCAATGAAAGACAATATTTCACTCATAATTTCCCTTTCCACTCCCACATGGTAGATAAGAAATTGCACATGATCTCACAAACTGGACATGCAAAAATAAATATGCTCATGCACATATCTTTTACACATTTAAAGTAGTTTTGCTTCATTTACCCCTTGGAGGTAAAATTTATAAGAATAATTTGTAAACAAAACCAACAGTCAAAGATCAAACTTCCTTCAGTACTGCACATAGGCAGGAAAGCAGAAAGTGTATAACAATATAATTTAGGACAGTCATTAAGTTCAGCTATGCACAAAAGTGGTGAAACAGTCAAATGAATTTTTGACAGATGTGGAAATGGGGAAAGAAGTTTTTGGCACCTTTTAGAAAGCTCAGAATCTGAGAATTTGATTAAGGAATGTTAAGTACAGATTTAAGACCAGATAATAAATTTCTGCATTAATAACTTAATTGAATTCGATTTTTATCCTCCATCTCCCTAAACCACCTTCAAGCCATCATTCAAAGCATACTGTTACCATAAAAAAAAAATAAATTATATATATATAATATATATATATATTAATTGTACTGTGCATCTCCTGAACCAAGGAAAGTAATTTCTGGGAATTTTTCAAAGGAAAATATATATTTAACTTTAAGGAAATTTAGAACTCCTACTAAAAGGGGGGTATACTTGAATTAAGATCCTTTTAATATTTTTCTAATTTAAATTTTATTTGCAATTTATATATTTATATGACTATAAATTCTAAATTGCTGCCTTATGTAGCTATATTTTGATCTGTAGATTGATATTTAAGCCAATTAAACAGCTCTGAAAATTAACAGAGATAAGGCATGTGCATGTGGAAACAAAATAATTGCTATGTGTTGTTTTTTAAAACATTTCTAGTTTCAAATAAGCACAATATTCTCTATGACTTGCTGTAGCAGAGACCTTGTTAAGTTGGCTTGTTAAAATTTAGCATTTTAACATCTAACTGTAGGTGACCATCACCTGGCTGAGAACACAGATGATGAAATCTAATACTCTGCATTAGATTTCTTAGTTCCCAACAGGGTAGGTAGGGGAAACTAAGAAACAGAACAGCATGATGAGCAGGAGTCTGCCTGGATCAGAAATCAGAGACTTTAAGAGAACTCCCCTGTGTTTTCTTCACAGTTTTTCACTCAGAGCCACATAACCCCTGACTGTTTAATTTGCAAAGCTGATGGGAAGAGAGGCCACAGAAAAACAGCTGTGAGCATTTTGAAGTGACAGCTTCTTTCTTTGTCCTAACACAAGAGTAATGGGACAGTTGTTCTAGTAACGTTGCACACACACACACACACACACTGAAAGAAAACTGCCCTTGAGCATAAAATCAGAAAATGCCCCTACAATAAATAATCATATTTATTTTAGTGTTTCTAGTTTTGTGCGGCTTCTTGAGTTCATGTTCCAGCTGACCTCTGTGCTTGCCTTTGGACTGGGCAAAACTGTGACAGTGAATGCAAAACTTGTTAGTGTCTGACTTAGTACTGTAAACTTCTTCACTTGGTTTCATCAGTTTTTAGCTCCTGTAAAACTGTGCTTTTAGTGATGTTTCCACAAGAAATCACACATACTCTTCAGTCAGCAGTCTTGCAGAGGTGGAAGTTTCTAAAATACTGTTACACATGAAACCTGATAGCCTTACACAAATAACAACCATATAAATAAAACAGTGCAAGAATGAAATTGAATTGAAAGGCTACATGACAGACTCCATCATATTATGAAAAAATAGTATCCATTCACCTTCTAATATTTTTGTTCATTTTTGTCTTAGTTTGGAATTCCTGACCCTGTAAGAGATGGTAAGCAATTAGATCATAAAGTAATGTGCTTCAAAAATAAATATGCAAATCTACAAATAAAGTTAATAGTAGAGACTAGATGTCAAAATTTCACCACTAAAAATAATTTTTATGGGAAGAACACAGTAGCTATTCTTTGACATGCTTTTGTACTTTATTAACCTACCTAGGAACTGTAAATAGACACAAATTATCCATTCAGCTTGATCAGATATATTTCTGTACTAATTTTGTATACTCCAACTACAAACAAAACATCACACAATATATTTGGCAGTTGCTTTTGTGACTTGCATAGGAAGACTTACCTGTTAGAAGTTGAAGTGAAATTGTTCAGAAATTCAAAAACTATGAAGAAAGTAAACTAGTCTAATAAAACCCTATAAGTAATTCTCAAGAATTTCACAGTCACATTTTCTAGTCCTCATTATCGATAGCTACACAGTTAGTTCAGTCATTATATATCTCAAGGAAATATAATAAACTTCTAATAGTCTTTCACACATGCCACTGTTTTTGATAATGTAAAAAGGATGGTGTACTGTTGCTCACTGACTCTGTTAACTCATTATAACTCCAGGCAACTACTGAAGTGTGACTGCAAGACAATTTCCTAGAGTGTTTTGTCCTCCTGATCACTGTGCCTGTCCATCTTGAAGACCATAAGCTACTTATTGTGTTTGTGCAAAATAACACCATGGGAACTAATTTTTCTTAGCATTTTTAAGAGGTATCATCATGCAAGTTAAAACATTACCATCAAGTAGAGCTTTTGTTGTATGGTTAAATGGCAAGTAACCTTGAAACAGGGGAAGAAATATTAAAATTAGTTGTCTTCTCCAGCTATTGACTTTAAACCAAACTGGATTAACCAAACTAATTTCTATTATTATTTCCCTGTGAATTTCTGAATCCCACTGCTGGATGCAGAAAATTTTGTGATGAAGCTCATGGAATCACAATTTCTTAGACCCCCAAGTCCTGCAAGAGCAGGTGGTCCAGTCCCTCCTGGGCCTGTATAATTCTCAGCTTTCATGTCATCAACCTGGTTCACAGTTTCCCTGTAGATTTTAGATTTCTTGGGTCTCTGCCAAGCTCATTCTTGTGACCTGTATATATTTTAGGGATAATGAGAGGTTTTTGGCAAATATGTGTTTTGGTAGAAAGTTTCTAGTCAACTTTAAACTATACTTGATGATTTCTTAGAATTTCTTAACAAAGTTCTGTGCACAGGCTGAATTTATTCCCTGAAGGTGTCTAGAAACTCCAATGGGTACAGCTGAGCATAGGTATATATAACTTGGAGGAATCTGTTTGGTGCAAAGAAAATACCTTTCCATTTTGAGCTGACCAAAAGATATATTTAAAAAAAAAATTACATTATTATACAAAAATAGATTTCAATGAAACGAGATCTCCAGATCATGAATTATCTGCATCTGTGCTTGCACAGCACTGTGCAGTGTGGAGTAGGGAAGAATTTTGAACATAAGCCATGTTCATACAGTCATAGAACAGTTTGGGTGGGAAAGGACTTTTACAGGTCATGTGGTCCAACCACAATGAAAAGGTCTAACTTCATTAGAAGTTAGTCTTCTGTATTAGTCTTCTCAGAGCCCTATCCAACCTGAACTTGAGTGTTTGCAGGAATGTGGCATATACCACCTCTGTTGTTCAATAATATTAAATTAATTTCTACTGAGATCACAAAATAGAAAACAATTGATATTTATACTATAGTATTGTAATTGTCTGGTTCACAGACACAATCCAAATTACTTTCCTATTTCTCAGACTGTGGAGTCCTCTCAATATTACACAGGGAGCTTATGGAGGACAAGCTAGTCAGTCTTGAAAAACACAAGAATCAGCTTTAAATATAGCCAGGTTTTCAGAATAACATAAAAATGACTCAACCCAGCCTTAGCTCTATGTTCAAGACCTGTTTGATTACATTTGATCTCAAAGAAAAAAATATGGGTAAGATTTAGGAGGATTATAGGTAACTAGATGATACATATATCAATCGATCGATCTTACCAAACAGATAAAGTTTCCCTCTTTGTTGTGTTAAAAGAAAAATAAAAGATTTGGGGTTCATATCCCACAGATAAATCAACTGTATGTTTTTATGACACTTAGGTTGGAAGTATAAGCCCTAGGATTCATTGGAAAACTTGTAACTAATTTCAGCAGGGTGAGGAACTAAACTTTATTTACTTTGTCAATACTTGTGAAAACCAGCACTCATGGGATCCCTCAATCTGCCTTGAGAGGTGTTGGCTATGTGAACCACACCAGAAATGCTTCTGCACCAATGCACACATAATTTATTAATTTCTGCTTATGTAGGGTCTGATGCTGCTTCCCATACTGTTTTTATGTGACTTCAAGTGAAGTCAGTAGGGATTTACAAGCTAGCAGAAATCTGTGTAACCTGAGACAGGAATGCCTCTAGGCAAGAAAATGCAATACAGAAGGGATTTCTTCCATGGACCCATTTACTGAGCATCACGGAGGTCCAAAGCTGGTGAATTATCTTTGCAAGTGAACTCCCAAACTGCGCGACAGACACGGATATTTTAGCACCAGTGGCTAGCCTCATTACATTCCATTTCTGTAGAGGATTATTTCATTCCAGATGGCTCCCTGGAGCACATGCTCTCACTCATATGCCCTTGCAAAATGAAAATGGTAGCCAGATGCAAGGAGAAGCTCCTGAGGCTCCTGCCACCTGCCACATTATCCCCAATTTAGCCTCTTTTTTCAACTGTAATAATTATTAACCAGCTATGGGCATTTAAGTGACTTTTCATCACAAAGGTGTTTACACCTACCTTACATGACGGAGTAGTTCTTTATTAAGAAGCAAATACATACAAAAACTCTATGTAATGCTATACTATCATCCAAAGGATTTGGTGCACAACAGAGTTCGGAGTAGTGTAGTGCTCATGGGGATTTCAAATCTCGCAGTATCTTGGAGAATAAAGGAATGCTGCATCTTACTGTAGACTGAGGAATAGAGCATCATATAAACTAAACCAGTTTGGCCACAATACAGTTTAGTGTGTTTTACTCAAATATTTCAGAGAAACAAGCAACAGAAATTAGTGTTTCAGGATCACAGGGTAAGGGCAACAGTTTGCCCCTTGTGGGCAGGTAAGCTGGGTGCCTGGAAGGGTGTGGGTCTCCAGGGAAGGCTAATTAAGGTCACTGATGCCTCTTGCTCTTAGGGCCCTGCTGGATTTCCTGGATATTTTCATATGTTTTGGTCAGCACAAAATGGAAAGGCATTTTCTTTGCACCAAACAGATTCCTTATACACAGTTATAAGTTATCCATACCTATACTCAGTCCTGACATCTCAAATCAATGTATATAAAGAATTTCCCTCAGAGATCATATAAATCTTTAGAGGGGACTTTCAGCTCTGGTATACTGGAGCAATACTCACTCAGTTGCATATAGCAACACTCACTGATAAACTTAGAGTGGTTTTGACATCTAAGGAAACATTGAAATAGATTGAATATATGTACCATGGAGTAATTAATTCACCTCGAGTCTAAGAACAAATTTCTGCTTTCTGTGGAAACGTATGTAATAGAACATAGCAATTGTGTTGCACAGTTAAAACTCTTTACTTTTGATGGATGTGTTATAGTTGCTTCTCCTCCCTCCACCACAAGCCACCCTGCATATGCTGATGGGATTCAGTATTTTTTGTATAAAAAACTTTTTGAAAGTAGGTTTCTAACTTTGGACAATCTACAAGGTTCTCCTTGTATTTGTTGTATAGAGGGATAGATCACAGAATCATGACATAGTTTGTGTTGGAAGGGACCTTTAAAGGTCATCTGTTCTAACTCTCCCTGCAATGACCAGGGACATCCTCAACTGCATCATGTTGCTTAGAACCCTGTCCAGCCTGACTGTGAACTTGTTCAGGGATGGAGCATGAATTCCTTTTATGAAGACTGAGACTTTCTGGATAAGTTTTTTCTAAGACAGAATTTTAAAAGGTAGACAAAAGTGCAGCCTCGATCTGATGTACCTAGCTTTGTAGTCACTCAAGGAACATACTAACTAGTTTTTAGATGGCTAAAGTTAGCTGAAAAAAAGCCCTGTGGTAGTAAGGAGAATGTTCTCTCAGATTGCTCAATAAATGCTATCTTCTGTCATCAGTTTATGGCAAGAAGGAGAATCTTTCCCTTCAGCTGTAGCATTCTTTCAACATGTCTCACGCATTCTCTCCATGCATGTTCTAAATGAGTTTTTATTTTACTGTGTAATCAGTAACTTTTTTCATAATTTTGCCACCGTAAACTTGTACTGGAAGGAAGAAAAAAGGGTTCTTACCATTTTAGTACTGAGGTTCTATAAGTACCAGTCAAAATACAAATTAGGTGCAAAAGAGAGTGTATCTTTATATCAAAAATATTACACGATATGGTGTCATTTGATGGGTAAATACTGGATTGGCTATCCAGGGGGCTCTATGGCACTTCTCATTTTCTGTGCACATCGTGTTTTATTCTGCCTGCATATAGTATACTATACCACTAGGTACAGCATGTCTTAGCCCAGGTTTATTGTCTTACAGATGCAATAAAATAAAATAATATCTCCCAGAGGAACATAATTTACGACCTCAGAACACTCCTTTGCAGCAGAGCTCCGTTTTTTAATACGAATATAAGGAAATCAGTTCACACTTACTGTACGATGTAAGAGTTTGTAATAAGGTGGTGAGGAATCTTCACTAAGAAAGTAATAATTCATTATTTTTCACAGAGACTGATACAAAACTGAGATACTGACAGAAGGATCATACTTCTTGTGAAATGATAGAGCAAACAAATTTTTAAATTGTCAGAAACATCCTGTGAGAATCAGGTTCATGATACTCTGGTCTACAGGAAGGTAACTTAATTACTACTTTGAAGTTTAAAGCATTTAAACTTGTTTGTTTCTTTGTTGGTTTCGTTTTTGTTTGTTTGTTTTTTGTTTGTTTGTTGTTTTTTCCCCTGGTTTTCTCTCCTGACTGATGTTTGAGTCAGATTTACTGATAGTCTTCTTAAACATACTTAATCCCATGATATAGTTTTCTTATAGCATAGAAAAACAGCGGTTATCCAGGCATGTCATGGTTATAGGTACATGTGTGTGATTTGCTCTACAGTGAATGCATGTTAAAGAAGTGACAATTTCTGCAGTCATATTTAAGGAGCTACTCTGTAGTTTGAGATTTAGAACTCTATTTTCATTGTTCAGACTTTTCTCTGTTTACAAATCTTGCATTGCTTCTATAGTGAGGCTAGTAGGGCTACTGTACCATTTCCTTAATTACAACGGTGGATTTTTTCATTTGATAGTTTAAAAAGTTAATATCAGGCCAATGAATTCATTGTCCAAAGCAAACAGGATTACAGTTCCACTGTACCTCAGCAATGAGACTTTTCCTAAGCCTCCCTTCAGAACCCACACTTTTGCATAGGTTCACCAGGATTGTGCAAATTAAATTTGGATTCTGACCTTGCATAGGACCAACATTTCCTCTATGAAAGTTTCAACAAATCCATCTCATTTCAGCTCTGACCTTCTCTCTCAGTGGAAGAAAGAACATTTGAAAAAATATTAAGCAAATGCCATGTGAAAATGTGGGTGATTTTTTTAGCTTCAAATCAGGTAGAAAGTTGGAGTTTTGACTTTTTGGGATGACTTTCTCTAGGACAGATAATGAAACTCAGATGAGGCTCTCCAGTTGAATTAAATACCAATGTAAAATTTTGAACCTTTTTTCTTTATAAGTTTGCTTGACAGCATGCTTATAAAACAGAAATAAAGTCCTTTGCTCAGTTTCCATGCTCAAAAGCTCTGTTGTCAGGATCTTATTACAGGATCTTAAACAAAATTATTGTAGCCAAGACATTTGAATTAGTGTTACGATATGAGTTTTTTAACTTGTTTTCTGCTGGTTCAAATGTACTGTTTGAACAGAACAGACAATGGACATGAAATTGTTGGAAAAAATATACAGCCAGAGAAGTTGCAGAAACAAATAAAAACCTTAAACATCTTGTTTATGAGAAGTGACATGATGAATCTCAGTACGAAGTGCTATTATTTCCCACATTTTTTAACTAGGGGATTTTAGATTTTTCTAAATATGAAGATTTAGCAACTTTAACAACTCAGATGGGTACTAACACTTAAATGTCACTGATTTTTGGCATACTGTCAGAGACTACTATACCTACCTATAGAATCAGAATCTATCTTACCTGTGATGTCAGACCTCTTTCACTCAGCATGACATAAACTGCTGAACAAACAGGCCAAGCTCACTGTAACTGCAAAGGAGATAAGAGTGTGTGTTTGGGAGGGGAGATAAAACTATCATAGCTTTTACTGCCAAAAGAATCTCCCTCCATGTGAATTCAGTGTTACTGACAAAAAAATATCTCTGAGACAGGTTTTCTTACTTAACGTATACTTGAGGTGTGAAGGAGTAGTTTCCAGGGAAGGCCTTATAGAAAGCTGCTTACTGATTCTGCTAAGCACAATTTCTTCTAATTGCCAAAAAGACTTCTATTCCAAACATTTCTACCTTGAGTCTAACCAACAGGCAAGACATACACTCATGTGTAGAGGAGGAGTGAGGTGAGTTGCAACCTTCTTGTCCTGGTTACAGTAGCCAGGATCAGTTTGTCACTGTGTGGGTGTGTATTCTAAACCCTCTATGCCATTTTTCTCATGAACCTCTCACAATGGCCCATTTGCAGCAGCTGTCCAGGGCTCACCCAACTCCTCAGGTTACAAGATGGGTGTTTAGGAAGTTCTGTGAGATAAGGAACTTTTCCTGTCTTCACACCTATGACTCAGGTGTGATAACTACCCTCAGCGGAGCCACTAAAGCCTTCACACCCACCTGAGGGTTCATGTCTGTTAATGGGCCATCAGAGATGCAAAAAACATGCCATTATTCATCCCCCCAGACAGAATGACCCATTGTAAAACTCTCCACCCTGGAGGAGGAACTGGGTGTTCCCGTCTGAGCCCCAGCAGATATAAGCTTGGGGTTTTGGGACTGGGATCTAACATCAGATCCAGAGGAGGACCAGACCCTCAACTGGACAGACAATGCCACCAGACTGCAGCCATCATTTTCACCAGCAGGTTTCTTCATTTCTTCTTGCTTTGAACTGAGAGGGGCTAGATGGTGTTCAGCACAGGGGTTGGTGAGCTCCATTCCACTCGTGCCCTGCTGTGCTGGGTTGTATATCTGTTTATGTGGCATAGAACAAATAAATTTTTATTCTAACTTGCAATTCCATTCTGAGTTGGATTCATTTCTCCTGCCAGTTTAACTCTAAACCAGCACATTTCTATATTGCGTCTGAAATTAATGGATCCCCACAGCTATTAAATCAAATGTAAAATATAGTTATTTTACAATAGTTATCTCAATCCACAAGTGAAATAGTCTGTTAATCAGATTTCTGTTTCTGTTTATTTTTCATCAGAATAAAAAGATAAAACCAAATTAATTGGAAGATAAATGTAGTCTTCCTGTACTTATTGTACTTGAATTTATTGTATTAGCAATGTACAGGATATTTGCTTCAAAATTATCTTTTCAAAAGCAGAAGTTATCTGAACTACATCATACTAGAGTTTCCATACCTCTTGGAGTTATTGAAAAGTATAATTCTTCATAGTTATATTCTGTAGTCTTCCCTCAGAACCATTTTCTCTTCATAAATGCATGGCAATTTTTTCAGGTTTTATTAATGTTTTCATAAGTACTGGAAGAGAAAAGAGTAGCTGAGATTAAAGTGCCTTTGACAACTTAAGTACATCCTTCTCCTCCCCAGAAAAGCTTTATACCTGTTGAAGTCATATGTTGCACTTAAATAACATGTAAAAAAAGAGGAGGGGAAAAAAGCAAATATTCTCTGGTTTTATTCTGCTGTCTTTCTTCCTGTGTTGTGGATACCTGGCAATATTTCAGCAAAAGAAAGATCAAGGGAAACATGTACTTTGATTGTGACAGGTTTGGAATCCAGCCCTATGCACATAGCTGTTTTTATGACCCAATTAGGCTACTTTTCTTTCAAAAGGATGACATCCCAGACTTGGGTGGTGTTTTTTGTTGTTTTTTTTTTTAAAGAAACTGCGATAAAATTTCAAAATTTAGGAAGTGTAATATTTTCAGTTATTTCACTTTCCCACTCTTTTACCCTTCATATTAAGGACACTAGTTTTTTAATGGATCCCAAGTGTTAGTTGAAACCTATGAAATTTAGCTAACCAAAACCCACCAGAGAGAAACAAATGCCTCTTACTTATATGTAGAAACAAATATAGGCATGCATGCATATATATTTATATGTATGTATATATGTGCAAAGATTTCATTTGCATTGAACTTAATTTTGTAATGCTTTGCATATCATTATTAAAATCATTTTTTTTCTTTAATCAACACTGCCAATAGTAACAAAACTCTTTTAAGAAACCAAGAGAAAGAATTCCAGATTTGCGACCACCAGATTATGTATTAGTTACCATTCTGGGTAAAAGCCAACAATTCCTGGACTCTTTTTATTTATTTTGACACATATTAGTCATGTTTCAAGGAAAATAAAATTTAAAAAAATATTATAGTTAAAGCTCCAAAGTTAAAATAAGCTTTATTAAGATATTTAAACTGAGATGGATACAAAGAAAAATAAGAACATAGTTGTGAAATTTTTTATGTAGTCTCTTCTAGTGACTGCACTTCATCGACCTCAAATTATATGTCAGATTTATGGGACTAGAATTCTTTAGGTGAAGAAATACACCTTTTTTATTTTTAAGTTACTTTGAATTTGCATGACCATTTAAATGCAAAACATTTGTGTAAACTACTGAATACTTTTAATTTCCCAATTCATTCTAAACGTGTTTGCTGATCCCTTGACCAGCTAGATTAATGAAGTTTAAATTTATGTCTGGCTAGTCTTATCAGTCATTTTAACAAATAATATGATTACAAGCAATTAAAATTTTTCACATAACAAGGATTTGGCTTAGAATTTGTACCTTCAAATGACTGCCAGCCAAGTAAAGAAAACTTCTTCATTGTTAAAATAGTAGTTATACAGGTATGTTCTCTTGTGTAAAAACTACTTAAAACTGGGAGTTAGAGTATAGTTTTCCAAATTGTCCTCTTCAAAATGTCTGCTGGAAAGGGAAGGCAATACTGGCAGTGACCTAAGGAAAGAGAAAAGTAATAGAAATCAATCGATGTAAAAAAATCATCATCATATGAGAGTCTCTATTCAGAGAGCACACATACACTAGTTTCTTGTATATTTAGTATCATCTGGCAGAGTTTAGCAAAGTAAATGCTGATGAAGTGAAGATGAAGGTATGCTGGTTTTGGCTGGGGTAGAGTTAATTTTCTTCACAGAGACTAGTATGGTGCTATGTTTTGAATTTGTGCTGAACACAGTGATGGTAATATACAGATGTTTTTGTTATTGCTCATCAGGCCTTACACAGAGCCATGGTCTTTTCTGGGTTTTAATATTGCCATGCTGGCAAGGGAGTTGGGGGTGCATGGGAAGTTGGGAGGAGACACAGGACAGGTGACCCAAACTGACCAAAAGGATATTTCAGACCATTTGATGTCATGCTCAATATGTAAAGTCAGGGCAAGAAGGAGGAAGAGTGGGATATTTGGAGTGATGACATTTGCATTCCCAAGCCATGGTTACATGGGATGGGCCCTGCTGCTCTGGAGATGTCTGAATACCTGCCTGCCCATGGGAAGCAGTGAATTCATTCCTTGTTTTGCTTTACTTGTGTGCATGGCTTTTGCTTTCCCTATTAAATTGTCTTTATTTCAACCCACAAGTTTTCTATCTTTTATCTTTCTCATTCAGTTCTCTTCCTGATCTTGTTGGTTGAGGGAGAGAGTGAGTGACTGCATGGTATTTGACTACTGGTTGTCCTAAAACCATGACAGAAGGTGAAAAGGATTGTGGAACTCATTGATATTTAAAGATATGTAGGATACAAGGACACAGAAAAATACCTGGAGCACAGACTTTGGGTCTTAAACATTTACCATGAATGTACAGTACAGGAAAAGATAGAACACTAAGAGTTCAAGAGCAAATACTCTGGAGTGTAGTGATAGGACCAGGAGAAAAGGCGGGAAGGGAAGGGAAGGGAAGGGAAGGGAAG
>VXAU01000111.1:88683-193834 GCA_013399695.1 Formicarius rufipectus | reverse complement strand
TTTTAATGAAACCTACATTAAAAGCAAAGACCACCAACATGAGTATTTTGCTTCACTTGTTAATCTGTGACATTTTGTTTAGTTCCTAACAAGTTCCTAAGAGTGAGTCAAGTTTTCCAATTTGCCAAGAAAAAAATTACATATATAAGTTTTCATCTTATTCTAGAGTAAGTAAAAAAAAAAAAAGAAAGAAAAAAAAAGAAAATCTGTTGTCTTTTTCATTTTTCCACATATTGTAGCAGATTGCAAGAAGCTATACAAGGAAACAGTGAAAGCCAGTTCCAGTCTTAAAGAGCTCTCAGTCAAACATTACTCTTCTGTGACAGCAAAGGAAGGTTCTGTCTGAAGTCATTTAAACCTCACTTTTAGTTAGATGAGAAGATATCACTAGACTGTTTTCTGACAAAGTAAGACAAGAAGGAGAAATCAAGAAACCTCATGAGACTGAGGAAAGATGATGAACTCACATGGCGTGAAAGCATATAGTGAATTGGATGTTAAGCCTACAGCTTTAACAAACAGTTCAGTGATGTAAACATAATTCTATACATTCATTATGCATAACCGGGTTACTGGAAGCATTTTGTATCTTAAGTTCAGACTAGTTTAATTGGACAAGAAGCTTGTGTTGGATAGATTTCTTTTTCTGAATTAATGAATGTAAATTACTGTATATGTAATTGCCATTATGAATTTGAAATAATCTTCTTTGTGTTTAACATTTGCAGAAAATATTTCTTTTGCTTCAGCAAACACTTCTAGTAGTGTACTGAGCTAATAGAATATCTATACAAAATGAACAAATGGAAGTGAGAACACAGCTTACAAATTCATTTTAATCTTAAAACTTTCCCTCTCTGACTACTTGATTTGAGAGAAACTTTGATTGAAACATTTCAGATTGAATGAAAATATATTTACTCTTAAAAAATATTACACAATCACAAAATATTCTGAGTTGGAAGGGACCCACAAGGATCATCAAGTCATGGAGCTAAACTCTTAAGTGAATGGCCATACAGGGATCAAACCTACAACTTTAGTGTTATTAGCAGTATATTCTAACCAACTGAGCTAATCTGAGGGTTATTGGTACAAAAGGACATGTTTGGGGGTTTTTTGTGGGTTGCAGCTTTACATATATGAGCATTGTTACAAAAGTGATCTATTCACATCATTTTAGGTAAACAATGAAACAACGTTGTGATCTCCAAGTGCTAAAACCAGAAAATGTATACTAAAGCATTTCAACACCTGCACGCAAATAAGACTTGCAAATTGCTAGTCTTTTGCCCCTTGTGTAATTTACATTCTGAATACAGGTCATATGTGACCTGTAAATTTGCCAATATTCTCATGGGTGCTCATTGTACAAAGCATGGCAACTGAGTAGTTAAATATAAGTCAGATATAAGTTTTTAATTGTATATAAAGTAGAGAAAATTATCACCCTTTATTTCTATCTCCTTAGTGTAACTAGGAATATAATTCAGGGATAAACAAAACTGCAAGAATAAAAAACTTTCAGGCTTCACAAATTTGAAGTAAGTTCCTATGAACACTAATTTTTTATCACAAATAAGAAAGATTAGAATTCACAAGCAAATAGAATCCAGTGTTCAGATGGAAAAAAACTACTCAGTAGTACCTATTTAGGAAAAGGCTATGTGACTGTATAGAGACAGTATTGTGAATGAGGCAATGGGAGGTAATGTTCATTCCTAATAAGTTCTGTATTTGACAGTTGTGGTCTGATGCTTGCCAGTAATCCATTTATGTCTCATAGTACTGTATGAACTGATAGACCCTGAGAATTTAATTTCTTAGCTTCATGAAGTCATAAACCTTAACATAAATATCAAAGGTGGTTTACATTTAAAATATTATATATTTGTCAAGTATGTTAAGTGACAATCTTGCTTAAACAGGACAAATTATCCTAGAATCATAGAATGGAGTGGGTTGGAAGGGACTTTAAAGGTCATCTCATTCCAACCACCCTGCCATGGGCAGAGACACCTTCCACTAAACCAAATGCTCAGAGTCTCATCCAACCTGATCTTGAACACTTCCAGGGTCAGGGCATCTGCAGCTTCTCTGGCAACATGTTTCAGTGCTTCACCACCTTCACAGTAAAGAATTTCTTACTAATATCTGATCTAAACCTACTCTTTCTCAGTTTGGAGCTGTTCCCTTTTGTTCTATCTCTATATGCCCTTATAAAAAAATCCCTCTCCAGCTAAAAGGTAGTCCCCTTTTAGGTACTGGAAAGATGCTTCTACGTCTCCCCAGTCTTCTCCAGGCTGAAAATCCTGTCTCAGCCTGACTTCATAGGAAATATGTTCCAGTCCTCTTATCATCTTGATGGCCCTCCTCTGGACTCAGTCCAACAGGTCCATGTCCTTCATATGTTAAGGACCCCAAAGATGGATGCAGCACTCCAGGTGGGGTCTTATGAGAGCAGAGTAGATGGGCATCACCCCTCCCTTGACCTTCTGGTCACCTTGATTTTGATGCAGCCCAGGACACGTTTGGCTTTCTGGGATGTAGGCACACATTGACTGGTCATGTTGAATTTATTGTCAATCAACACCCCCAAGTGTCTCTTCTCAGAGTTGCTTTCAATCCATTCTTAATTCCCATAATTATAGGGGAAACAATTTAGCCTAATACCATTCTAAGGCTATTCATAACGGATTCATTTGAAATGCTATTCAAGAGAGCCTGCTTAGAGATTTGCCAAAAGTGAATTTTTAATTTAAAGTGTGTGGGCGTTACTTTTCTCTGATTTTTTAAATCCCCCATCACATGCTAGTGCATAACATTATCATTGCTTCTTTCTTTTCAGCAGCAACTTCATTCCACCCAGTTCTCCAGGAGAATTTTAAATATTTAAAATACTGTCCAAGGCTGAACTCATCTAGAACACCAAGAACTACAATTAAACTAATTAAACTCTTGCAAAGTGGCATTTTAAATTATTGCAAATATTTAGAAACCTTTGGTTGAATGACAGTCTGTAACACAATGCCTTCTCTTTTATTAATTGCAGTTTATATTGCCAAGATTTTAATGAGCTGACAAACATGTTCTCCAGCACAATTCAAAAAATTATGTTGTTTTTATAAGTCCATAAGTTAGTATATCTAGTAAGAAAAAAAGCATTAAATTCATTGCATACTTTTCTTCTACATATTGCATGCAAATAAGACTAACTAGAGAGGATCCTGTTGAAGAGTCATATCTCCTGGGGCAAAATTACACTTTTTTTTTCACTTCCACATATCAAATATATATGTAGGAAAAATATTGAGACATTAGTTGTGATATTTAGGACTGGAATAAAAAAAGAGATAATTTTCTAATGGTTAGAAAGTCAAAGAATGAAAGAAAAGTGCAAATCAAAATCACAGAAAATACCAGTCATGTGTAGCACTGATATAGGACAAAGGGACCCTTCCTCATTCAGCTTTATACTCTGAGTCAAAGCCTTTTAATTGTTGCCCCTATACTTGTTTTTTTTTTCCCACTTGAAGATAATCATCAATACTGTCTCACTTGCAGCCAATATGCTCACATCTCCATTGTAGCTCATAGCTGAACAAGCTTATTGGTGTAAAGTTTCTGAGTACTTTGAAAGTGTGAACTGACTGTATAGCAAGACATAAGTGGTATGCCAAGAGCATGAAGCATCAGCTCTGAAAGCACTGGCTGCTTCACTGAATGCCATCAGAGTCCCAGATGGTGGCTCAGTGCTACTATGTAGGGTAGCCCTCAGGGTAGCTTCAAGGCCAAAAGAGCTTTCCTATCTACCTTGTTTGCTTGCTCAATCATGCCAAAGGCGAGCTCTGAGGCAAAGCTGCTGATACTCCTGGATGGCAGTGGGAATTGGCAACACACCAAACCATCAGCAACAATATTTATATACATCCTTTGGCTATTCTTTTTCCCATTTCAGTGACATCAAGTAGGGAAAAAAAGAAAATAGTGTGGAGATTATTCCTTAAAAGTGCCCTCAGGTTCTTCCCAAGAGGACTCAAAATGTTTGCTGTCTTAAGGGCAACAGGGCTTTCTGGCAGCTTTAGTTTACGTCGCAGAGAAAAGATACAATGGATGTAAAATATGTACAACATCCTCTTATTCACAGCATATCTGAAGTCTTCACACTAGGTGTAGTATGGACTTACCCACAGAATAGATGGATCTGAAGTAGTGGCTTGTTTCTATACTGCTTGAAAAATGTTGCTTTTCTGTAAAATGTGGTCACACAAATCAAAGACTGAAGTATTCTCAATCCATTGATGATGTTTCCTGGCCTGAAAAGTTGTTGTGCATAAGTTAATGTTTACCTTTAACTATTCTTGAAATAAGGCGAGGGTAGTCTGAGCTCATACATTTTATTTCACATGTAGGATAAGACAGGAGCAGGCAGGGATGACTACTGCAACTCACACAATTCATTAAAGTGTAGCAACTTGTTTTTATTGCTTTATTGCATGCTCACATATGAAGTTACCAGAGTAAGGAACACACTTGCAGCAGCTGCCTTTCTCTGCCCTGAAGTCCCTTGTAGTCCCTTGTAGTCCCTTTTCTGGCTGTCTACCCCAGTGATTTTTTTTTTTTTTTTTTTTTTCACAAGAGAAAAGCAACTATATCACAGTACATTGTTTCTGCTGTAAAGCACTTGGGGTCAGAAATGCACAATCATGTGAAACAAAAAATAGGGAGCTGGAAGAGCAGTCTATGTAGTTATGCTGCTTTAAGGCAACATCTAATTCTAAAAGGCAATTCATGAAGTTGATGACCACACCAGTTCCTTTAGTTGCTCCTTTGTCCTACATTTCCCTATGATAAACATCATGTAGAAAAGGGCTCTGGAATAAAACAAGGCAAAATTTTAAGAGAGATTCAAGACTGGACCTTTTGGAAAAAGGACCCCCAAAAATTCAGACTTGAAACAAAATAATTCATAACCAGAATAAGAAGAAAACATATTCTTTAATTAAAAGTGATTTTGGAACACGAATCTCCACCAATGAGAGCATTCTGTTGTAAGTTTGCAGTCTGAGAAAATAGCACGCTGCTTGCAGTATTTTTTTTTTCCTCTAAGTCATTCATGTCTGAAATCCATAGAATAAACCAGGACACACAATATCAAACCAAAGGAATTTCATTATACGATTCAACTAGGCCAATGCCAAAAAGCATTTAGAGATTAAAATTGCCATCTACTCTACTAGTTATGGAAGGTTTAAGTACCATTGAACACATTTGTTCTGCTTTTTCTAAGGAACATAGGTCTGGTTACTAAATGTTACTATTATGGTGCATAATATTTCAGGATCTCTAGCGTATATGACAGCACAAGGCAGCTCTTGATTTAAACTCAGTATTTGAAATCAGGAAGGTATAATTAATATATCTCTAAAATGACTTATTGAAGGATCTAAAGCTTTAAGTGTTACAAGGGAGCTATTTATAAGTAATTCTAGTTAAGTGTCCTCTTCCATATTCAAGAAATCTTTTTTTTTTTTTTCTTTCCTAAATAATCTAGGAAATGATACTGAAATCATTATGGTTAAGCATACAGATAATAGATTTCAGGTTCAATGAATAATAAGGTGCACCACAGCTACAAAAGTGATTGAAGCTCTTGAAGAAATGGGTACTTCATTTCTACTAGAAAGTGCCCTGTTAGGTTTCATCTGGGAGCATAAATAGCCTGTATTTACATGACTAGATGTTTAGCTTTGTAAAGGAGTGAGTCAAAGAAGTATTTGGTGGTTATACCAGATAATTGTAATTATGTAATTTTAATGCAATGCTGTTGAAATTCTCCACAGAAAATCCTACAAAAGTGAAATCTTGCTCCATGGTGTCAGTTAAGTCCTCTGGTGGAATACAGTGTATTCTTATGACATCCACTCCTCAACAAATCATTAGCAAGTATTCATATTAGTTCTAAAATGATCCAGAGAGCTGTGAAAGACTTTGACTGAACAGCTTAATAAGATAATACAGTAATCTATGAGAAAAGAGGTTAAGGAAGTTGACTGGATCCAAGTGTATGGGTGCCTAAATGCAGAGCAAAAGTTGAGAAAGAAAGAGAAAGTCTTTCTTTACTGACCTTACATTACTGGGAAAGGAATAAAATGTTGGAAAGGGATTTTTAAAAAATCAGCTTTAAATAGAACAAATATACCTGGTAGTGATGATACAGTTTATTAGTGAAAATTGAATCTTCAATATTGCTCAGAATCTCTAAAGCAAAACTTGTGATCCTCTCACCCAGATTTGAGAGGCATTCTTAAGCCCAGAAGAGATGATAAAAGCATAAGCAGTGTTCTCTGTAGCTCTAAACATTAATTCTTACTCTTCATCCTCTGTCTCAGTTAGTTTCCATTCTGAGTGAAATCTCCAAGTATATTTAATACTTCTGTCATCATTGCCAAGGCAAATGGCTCTAATCAAATTTCTTGCTTTATGCCCTTTCTGGTTGTGTATTCTGGCTTCTGAATTTATGAAGTTTTTATTTGGATGGGTTTTAATATCATTGAAAATGTTGTAACTGTAAATGACCAGCCAAGTCTCTATTTGGCTCATTTAATCACCTATTTGACAGCCTCATTAATCAGTCCTGACTACTTTCACAAGAAACAACTCTGTCCAAGAAGTGACCAATACTATTTAATTTATTTCTGCAAAATTTTTTTGTCATCATCATTTCACTGAAAACATAACCCCACAGTTGGCATTAGCTAGATCTGTTCTGGTCATCTTTCTGCCTTGTTCTTCTCTGAACCTAGACAGTGGTTAATGGCCAGAGAATTTCAAGTTCCTTTCTGTGGCAAAAAGTGTTCTTCCCCCAGTGTTTTATACTGCTAGTCTCTCTACTCCCACATTAAGATTTAGGATCCTATTCACTTTTAACTCAAAGACAAAAATTTATTTCTTCAACTGACCTTATGCAAGTAAAATTCAGAGATATTCTATTAAGGTGCAGAGCTAGAAGACATGCCTGACATAAGCAAAAACACATTAAATGTTCAGACATTTTAACTAGGCATGTTTGTGGCAGCACTTGCATTTGCATATGTCCTGACACTTTTCTTATAGTTACCATTCAAACATGGTTTCCCTCAAGGTTTGGAGACTACCAGGGCTGAATTTCAGATGAAAATATATGTGTTACCCTAATACAGAGGTAGTACTAATACATTGAATATTTTGCTCTGAAAAAAATTTATACAGTAAACAAAGTCCTTAAGCTTCTCCTTAGCTTACTATGTCATTAATATATAATGTGAGTAGACTAGTATTCAAATATAAACAAATTAATTATGCATGTAGATGAACTTTTAATTTAGTTACCCTGAAATACAGCAAGGTTAACAGAATTACAATGAAGCTATTACAACTGAAATGAAAATAAGATGCATTTTCATGCATCTTGCATGTTGTTGGTTTTAGAGACTTATCATGAAGAGTATTCAAATGGCTTTCCAGTTCGATTTATTCACAGAGAATGAGTTCAAAGTAACACCATAAAATGTGCTCACTCACTCTCTAGGCTTCATACATCTGCTTTATGGTTAGCTTTAATAACAAACATTTTTATTGTTGAGATGTGTAATAAATATGACAGACCACACACTGCAGTCTCCAAGGCATGAAGAAGAACAGGCTCTGTATAAACAGAGGGGGTAAGACAACCAGTATGAGACTAAAACATTGGGGCCCACTTGTCTTCAAATACAGCTTGTTTCCCTGTGACAAACAATAGATAATTTGCCCTGAGGGCAAGTATTCCTTTATAAACAATATCCAAGCTTGTATTACAGGATTCATCTCACTTGATTAATTTCTTCACCAGTGCTATCAGAATTCTGTTTCTTTAGTAAAATCAGATACATTTGTGGTCTATAGTATGTAAAAAGCTGAATTTCTGTTCCTAAACAGGATATTAGATAAAGATACACTCTAGGATAAATATATGACCCATACCGTAAACATTATTTTCTTAACTGGAGTGTTGAAAGATCTTTAATAAAAAACAGACCCTCACTTCTACAAAGGGATTTGAGTAAACAGAGTGTATTGCATTTACATGGCAAGGTTTTATTATCAGGATAGGTTGCAGGGGTGGCTTCTGTGAGAAGACACAAGAAGTTGCCCCTGTGTTTGAAGGAACCAGTTCCACAGGGCTCCCAGGTGAACTGATAACTGGCCAATGCTGCACCCACCAATAACAGTGCTAGTGTCTGTGTGATAGTATGTTTTAAAAGGGTAAATCACATGATACAGCAGCTGGGAGAGAGAAGTGAGATTATGTGAGAGAAACATCTCTGCAGGCACCAAGATCAGTGAAGAAGGAGGGGCAGGAGGTGCTCCAGACACCTAGACATTCCTTTGCAGACCGTGGTGCAGATCGTGCTGAGGCAGGCACATGTCCCCTGCAGCACATGGAGGTTCACACTGGAGCAGAGATCCAAGTGCAGCCCATGGAGGACATCAGTTCCTGAAGGTGGATGCCTGAAGGAGACTGTGACTGAGTGAAGCCTGCGCTGGAGCAGGCTCCTGGCAGGACCTGTGGTCCCATGGAAGGAGATACCCTGCAAGTTTGCTGGCAGGACTTGAGAAACCATGGGGGAAAACACTGGAGCACACCATGTGGAAGGGGTCCACACTGGAGCAGTTCTTGGACTAACATTAAAGCAGTTCATGAAAGACTGTATCCCATGGGAGAGACTCAGTGCTGGAGCAAGGGAAAAGCATGAGGAGGAAGGAGAAGGGGAGACAAAGTGTTATGAACTGACCACAATCCCCATTCCCCATCCCTCTGTGCTGCTCAGGGAGAGGAGGCAAAAGAGTGGAGTTGAGCTCAGGAAGAAGGGAGGAGTTGGGGGAAGGAGTTTTTAGTTTAGTTCTTATTTTACACTACTGTACTCTGTTTGCAAATAATTTACAATACATTAAATTAATTTTCCCAATTCAAGTTTGATTTGCCTGTGACAGTAACTGATATACCGACTCATGAGCTTATCATTGCCTTTTCACTCTAATGGAAGAGGAGTCTTGGTGGACACCTGATGTCCAGTCTAGAACTACCTACCATAGAAAGCAAAGCTCTCTCATTTTTCTTTAGAAAGCTCTAGTTCTTTCATTTCTGGTTACAAATGCTTATCCAGTGAGTGAGGCAGACTTCGCTTTAATACTCTTCTTGCAATAGAGGGAGTTCAATTCATAGGTTTAACCCCTTAGAAGAAAGTCTTGTGTACAGTTATACAAAAAATTTGATTCCGAACACACAATACTTACCTATTTTATCATTTTACTCTTACACCAGCATCCCAGAACAGAATTTAGGATTCATTGAGTAAGAGACAAATCAAAAAAAGGGAACATGCTATAACCCGATAAGCGAAGAACTCAACTGGTTTCTGCGTACTCCATCTCACGTAAATTGGAGATTAGAACTCAGAAACCTTTTTCAGAGATGAGGGTTATATTCCTTAAAATGTTTCATAAAACATCATGTTGAGATCCCTAAAAATATTTTATCTTTTCTACAAGGAACTTAAGGTTAATCTAAACTTGCTTTAGATTCCATTCAAAAATACGAGGCCATCATTCATCAAATCAGTTAAGAAAAGCTTCAGAGCTCAGTTCAAGACTGATTTTGGAAAATACCAGCTCACCTAATCTGAGATACTTTGCATGCTTTATATAGGATTTGCCTGTTTAATTTTATTTAATGCTGATTTAAATATGCTAGAGTGCCCCATTTGGTTTGTTTGCCTTTCTAGGACCATGTTGAACTCTCATAGCTGATAGCATGGATCGTATCTGCCAACCCTGAGAGAACACCTTGGACAACTGGACAATGAAAAATGGGAGATGAATATTTGTCCAGGAAACTGAATCCTACATTTAGGACCTTAGAGAGAAATTTCTCTGAGCACATGAAGTTTCTGAAGTATGTCTTGATCTTTGGTAAGCAGTGGATCATTTGGATTACAGTTATCCAAGAATCTAAGCCTGAAGGAACAGACTTGCTTAAATCACACCTATCTCATTAACACTTAAATTAAAAAGAGTGTCAATTTTCAGTAGGTTCTTGCTGAATCACTAAGTGTTCAAAATAGTTGAAAATCTACTCTTTATATTCACCTTCAGCAAGTCTGCAGATGGTAAAAAAAATGTCAAGAAGCATCTCAAATGCCAAAGGGTTGCACTGCCATTCAGAGGAATCCTAATAGGATGAAGAAAAGGGCCAAGATAAACCCCATAAGGTTAACTAGAGAAAAGTTCCAAGCCCTGTACCTGAAAAGGAATAAATCCCCACATCAGAAAACACTAGAAGCTGTCTGCAAAGCAGCTTTGCAAAAAAGAATTTGGCCAAGAACCACAAGTATACCATGATTGCAAAAAAGGGCCACTGCATCCTGTGAAGCAGCAGGAAAAGCAGGCACAGTGAGGTGATTCTTCTCCTCTGCTCAGCACTAATGAGTGTGTCTATTTCTGGGCTCCCAGGCAGAAGACAGTCATGAGCATATGGTAAAGAATCCAGTGCAGGACCACAAAAGATGATGATGGAACAGGAGCACCTTTCATGTGCAGGAAGCCTGAGAAAGTTGGAACAGTCCAGTCTGGAGAAGGATGGTTCAGCGAGCTGTCAAAGGGGGTGCAGATATTGCCAATATTTATAAATATCTGATGGGAAGAAATGAAGAAGTTGAAGTCAAATTCTTCTTAGCCCACTGACTGTACAAGAGGCAACAAACACAAATTGAAACCCAGGAAAATTTCATAGGAATAAATGAGTTCAGCACTGGAAGAGGTTGTCCAGAGAGGCCATGCAGTTTGCATTTCTCAAGGTATTCAAAATCTCAGAGGACCAAGACCTGGGCAACCTGCTTTAGCTAATCCTGCTCTGAACAAGATAGTTGGACTTCATGGTGTTCAGAAACTTCTTCCAATCTCAACTTTTCCTTGATTCTATGTTCCTACTAATCAGATACGTAATAGTCGACTATTTGAACTGAGACAAATGAAGCCTTAATGGAGAATGCACATTTTCTTAATACCAGCAGAACTACTCTAGATTAGGGAGTACAGTTTACCTTGTCGTTTGATCAGTCATCTGTGTTTTAAAACTGTTTCTGCAAGAATTAAGAAAATCTTTCAAGAACTTCTGTCATTTAAGTGGCATGGAAAAAAAATTCTGGTAGAGAGAAATCTTTCATTGGCAGAGGTTGGACTTTGTGACCTAGGAAATAATTTCTAAGCTTCATTTATTATTACACCAACAATAAAATAACATTTACTCTAGTAATTTGTTATACCATGGAGTCAGTCTCTTTAATACTGAAAAATTCTATAAGTAATGAATTTAGCTTCTTCTATTAGTACTAGATTTGCATTTATAGTACAATTGCTGTTCCTGCAGTTATGTTTTATATTAAGATTGTCTATGAAGGTTGTGAAGTATTAATCAACTGAAGAGTGCTGGTTTAGAAGACATGAAATAATAAAAGGACAGGTTGATAACAATCATTAGTTTAGAACTAATAAAATCTGTTGTATGTAATTTGCCTATAACAATTAAAGCTCACTGTAATTGGTCTGTCACTTTTTATCACTGAAAATTATGCTCCTGTTCTCATTATAAGAGTTGCTGTTACAAGGCACTCTCTAGGTACCTTGGTTTGACTCAGTTTGACTTAGTTTTCAATTCTAACAAAATTATAAGTGTCATTTCCTGAAGAAGAAAACCAGAATGGGCCAAATATGTTTTTTATGCAATGTCTTCAGAAGGTACAATGTATTAGGAGAGAGGATATCAGCCCAAAGTTTCTTCTCTGGGAAAAGGTTTCAGGCAATTTCATTGCCTATCATTAAAGACTAAGTTGAATTGTTAATTTATGAAAGTTTTAGAGATAATTTTTGAGGAACATATGACAGATGGTTTTGGTGAGATGAGGGTAATGATGTGAAATACGCCCTTTGACGTGTCTTGCATTGTCTTTCATGGCTGAGAGATACTACCATTTAGTCTATTTAGTTTCCATTTTTCTCACTCCCGTCTGTCATTTTTGGAAAGTACTCTTTCTTTGTTGAAGTGCTATACTAGATAAAAGAAGTCAGAAGCTGCTTCCAAGAGGATGAAGTGAAGGTGAATTATGTGCTGGAGAAAGAGTGTCACCATCAACTACTTAAAAAAAATAATACAAGATCTACTGCTACTGAAATATTTCTAAGACCAAGACCCACAGCTGAATTGGATTACAGATTGATCACACTCTTATTAAAGATGTAAAAATGAAGTAAAATTGTTGCAGTAAGATGAAAAACACAAAGAGGGAAGTAAAAGAATTGTCTTTGTATTCAGAAAAGTGATTAAATATAGGAAAACAAAAAGATATTTGTATAGGTGTTGCAAATTACTCTTTTTTAATATCCAGGGGTTATTAAACTCCAGCACTGGCTGCTTGTGACAATTCAGTTATCATCTGAATAGTTACAAAAATGACAAAAGAGATTAAAATATTCCTATGTTCCTACACAAAAAGTGGCTGATAGACCAAGAAAAATAAGACTGTAATGAACCACATGGATCAGATGCTAGATCACTTATTTTAAAGAACAGTAAATTTATCAAGTATCCAGTGCCTGTGCTTTTAATTCAGACAGTACAAGTTATGTTAGTAACTTTTGAAAAGAAACTAGGCATATTTTGTATGACTTATTATTATCACAGAAAACTAATTATAGAATGATCAAATCCTTTAAGTTGGAAAAGACATTGAAGATTATTGAGTCCAATCATTACCAAACACTGACTAGTCAACCACTAAACCTTGTGCCAAAGTAACAAATTTACACATCTTAAAAATACCTCCAGGGACAGTAACCGAACCACTTCCCTGAGCAGCCTGTTCCAGTGCTTGACTACCATTATGGTGAAGACATTTTTCCTAATATCCAACCTAAACCTTCCCTGGAACAATACCAGGACATTTCCCCTTGTTCTGATACCTCAGAGAAGGGACTAACACACACCTCACTACCACCTCCTGTCAGGTAATTGTAGGGAGGTATAAGATAAAAGGTCGCCCTGAAACTCCTTTTCTCCAGGCTAAATACCCCCAGCTCCCTCAGCTGCTTCTCAGACAACCTGTACTCCAGACCCTTCACCAGCTTGGTTGCCCTTTTCTGATCATACTTCTGCACCTCAATGTCCTTCTTGTCATGAGGAGTCCGAAACTGGACACAATATTCGAGGTGTGGCCTCACCAGTGCTGAGTACAGGAAAACAGTCACTTCCCTGGTCCTACTGGTCACACTGTTTCTGATTGACATTGTTGACCACCTGGCATGCTGCTGGCTCATATTCAGCTCCTATCAACCAGCATTCTTGTATTCTTTTCTGCCACACAGTTTTCCAGCCACTCTTCCCCAGGTCAGTAGCACTGTATGGAGTTGTGATACAAGTGCAGTGTAGGATTGAAGCTCCTACGATTGACTTCAGCAGATCAGTCCAGTCTGTCCAGATCCCTCTGCAGAGCCTTCCTACCCTCCAGCAGATTGATCCTCCCACCCAGCTTGGTGTAACCCACAAACTGACTGAGTATGCACTCCCATTATCCAGATCATCAATAAAGGTATTAAACAGGACCGGCCCCAAGAATGAGTCCTGGGAAACACCACAGGTGAATAGTCACCAACTGTATGCAGCAACATGCACCACCACTTCCCACCCATTTTTTTTATGCAGACAAATTACAGTAGAATTCTTGTAAGTGTATAAATATTTTTAAATCTTATTTTTTAAAGAATCCTAAGAAAGAGGTGCATTTTTCCTTTGATCATCCAAAAAGGATAATTAGAAAAGCATATTGGTGTTTTCAGCCTGAAGAGAAGAAAGCAAAGGGAAACAACAGAGACAATAAAAGTAATGAAATACAAGAAGGAATACCATTTCTTGGAATGAAATAACCTAATGTTATAACATCAGGTAAAAGGATTGATTTACAAAGAAAGAATTGTTTTCTCACAACTCAGAATTTCACTGCAGAATTTATTTACACAGAAAAAAAACCCCAACAAACAAAAAGCTAGAAGAAATTTATAGAATTAAAAAGAGTTGAGGTTAAGATCATCAATGTGTCTTAGAAGGGTTTTTTGTCCAGTCATGACATCACAGCAATCCCCACAGTTGTGGCTGACAAAACCTAGAAAATAAAGTTGACTTGTGCATGGCCTTTTCCTCATGTTGTTTTGCCTTGGCATATAAGTATATTTTGAAGAAAAATACCAGAGGAAACAGGGGGTTTGGAGTCAGCAGGGTCCTTGCTAATTGTGTAATCATCTGGCTTCAAAGGGACAAAAAAGAATCTAGGGATTTTGTGCTTGAATTCAGATTATGAGCTATTTTATTTTCTAGTATAGGTTTTTAATGAGGTATTAGATACATTTTACATTTATTTCTAGAATGTTAAATATTCATGAATTATTTAATATAGATTTTTACTTATTTATTAAAAGTGTTTTATCTCTGCATATAATCACAAGATTCAATAGTGAATATGAAATTTTCTTGTATTATTTTGTGGACATCTGTTCCTCCTCAAATTAATAAATTGTCATGTTAGACAACTCCACCATACTTCAAACATTGATGCATAATAGTCTTTTTCAGTTTCCATTGTTTTGAGGCTTTAACAGAAAGCACAGTATTAACTGTCCTTAAAGCCAAAGTGACACTACATCATTAATGTTTATTGAAAATGTTGTATTGTTAACAGCAAACATAATTTTCTTCATGATATTCTTTGTCAGTAAAGTTAATGTTAAAGATGCAAAGACCTAATAACATTCTTATGTGTATCAATGACTTGAGGTTTCTTTGGAGAAAAGGGCCTTTTACAACCTAAATGATTCTCTCATTTATTGATTCACAGTAACACCAAAGAGTTTTCTGCCTTCTTGGCTGCTCCCAGAAATTTTTTACCCCTATTAAACGATCACAAATAACATCAAATATTTCCTGCATTAGTTGCAGTGAAATTAAATTCTGTCATTATGTAGATCTAGTTAGGACCAGTTCTTTTCCTCTGATCCTTTCTATTAACTCCAGGGACATAGTTTTATTTTTGGATTCCCTAAACGGTGCCATTTGTTTAGGGTACCTTGAAAGAAGACCTTATTAAAACCCTGGAAATGCATGTACATTTCGATGATGGGATCTTCATTATCCTCAAGCTCAAAGGATGTATGAATATCAACATTTTTAATGAGCTTATAACTAATCTCTGACACTTCAGCTCAGTAGTAGGGCCCAGTTTATTTTTCATATTCTCCAAAACACTTGGTTCCATGTCAAGAATAGTTTTTGTATTGTATTACCTTTCTAATTGTAAAGAGGGTAGTGACAGCTGGCATGAGTCAAAAGCTTGCCATAGAATATTCTAAAAGTTTATTCATAAACAGAATCATGGTCCACTGTCTGGGAACTTTCTCAAAGTAGTCATCGATTTTTTAGAGCACTGCATTGCTTTTGGATAGAAAGACTGCTCTGCATAGAACCTTCATTGATTCTTTCTACTTTTCCGTCTCTCTCTCTCCCTCACTATCCTTCTCTTTTGCCTCTGTCAGTTCCAATCTTCACAGTTTACCTGAAGTTAAGTCAGATTTCCTAGTTCTCTTCTGGACTATTAAAATTGATGTCTTATTTGATCCTTTTCATCCTTCTTATTTGAACTGGAAGTTAGCAATTTCATATTTGGTTACCTTTAGTGTTCCTGGCTGAATATCATCTCTTCATGTCAATTTCTAATTAATCTCTTTATAGGTTTATCTTACTAGTCATTTACTGACACTTCAGTTTGAGACAATTCCTTTATATAAAACCATTATGGAGACACATTAGGAGAAAAAATACATTACATTTTAGCTGTTCTGCTATAGCCATTTCTCCCTGAAGTGTTTCTTTAGCACCTGCATCCTCTTTGGGCTCTCATTAAACCTTTGACCATCTTCCTGACTTCCAGTGTTTAAAAATCCTCTATTAGAAATTTTAATGCTGTTAGTAAGTCACTCCTAAACACTTCTTCAAAACTGCAACATTTAACTCACCATCCATTATTCTTTTTTAGCTACTTTCTTCATTTGGACCCAAATTTTATCTTTGGAATGACTGTTGGGGTTTTTTGTTTTGTTTTGTTCTGTTGGAGGTTTGTGTGTTGCTGTGTTTTTATCTTTTGTTGTTGTTGTTGTTGTAGTTGCTGTCATTGGTTTGGGGTGGGTTTTTTTATTTCTAATAATCCCCAACACTCAGCTGCTTACTAGTTCTTTTTCGACTTTAAGTAGGTATTCTTTAGAGACTTTGCTTCACATATGGCTTTTCTTTTTTTTTTTATAATGCCTATCTGACAGAATTTAGCCATATTTATTCCCTTCAGTTTCTTTCTGACTATTTTATTAGTACATAGTTTTTCTTCTGAAGTTAAGCATTATAGTGGTAGCTTTCTGTAGCTCTTTTTTTGTCATGTAAAGTTGTTTCATTCTATTATTTTCAAAAGTGATCTATTTAGGTGTTTTTCTGAGTGCTTTGCACTAAGGCACTGCAACACCTCAGACTAAGGAACCCAGCAGGGACATTATCCAGGATCTAGATTCATGATTCAGAAGCTGAACTTCCTCTACAGTAGAGAGAGAGTCAAGTATCCAGAAAGAGAATGCTGAAACTCTCATGGTCATAAAGAGCAATTAAAAATCCCCAGACAAACCAAAACAAAGAAAAATGTTTAATGTGATTGCCTGACTTAACTTCTCATTTTCTTCCTGCCTGCGGCTGGAATGTGAGGAAGATCTATCAGTCTACGGAAGTTCCTTTTCATTACATCCTGTAGTCAGGAAATGACTAATATTCTTGCATGAACTTGATCAACGCCAACCCTTTCTGATGAAGATGGTGATAAAGACAATGTTGTGTGTTACTTCTAAAGGAATATGGCATCCAGGCAGACTTCAGCTCTGGGCCTTCTTTATCTTGTGGGATTTCTACCTTGTATGTCTTTCAAGACAGCAGAATATCTTTATCATGAAGTCAAGAAAGTATATTCTACTCTATGTCTCAGAGAGAAGAGTTCAGAAAACAATAAGACTAGACAAACAAAAAACAAGCATGTGTGTCTGTGGTGAAGAAATCCCACTGGGAGTCAGGGGTTCTGCTTCTTGTTCTATTTATACATTTAGATGCTGCAAGGGTTAGGACCCTATGAGGCACTCTTTTTATAACTAAGACTTCCCCCTGCTTCTGACCTACTGCAGGGATTTCTGTTGTCTGTACTAGAGAAACAGGTGGTGGCACGAGCTGTTTAATGTCTCCCTTTGAAGCAGCAGCATGAGAAAAGGAGGTTCTTTGAAACAAACTGTTGACAGTAAAAGAATAGATTTAGAAAAGACATAAGGGTGAGCCCATTCCTCTTTATTTCTGTCCTTTGCACCCCTGTTCCCAGCACAGTTTTTTCTGTCCTACCAGATGAATGACTATTCTTTCTTTCATGCTTATGCCTCCACAGGAATCTGCTTCTTTGCACAAATTCATTGCAGGACAGTTGTCTGTCTAACATCATCTTGCTCAATTTAGATCTGGACATGAAGCTAGTACAATAATTTCATGATCTATATTCTTGGTCCAATCCTCTAGATGCATATGAAGTCAGTGTTTATTTGTAAGTGTAATAAATTTTTTTAAGGGCAAGCCCCCTTCTATTTTAGAGAATTTGATTTTATTTGTCAGTTGTTACTGTTCTCAGGGACATAGTAATATACAATGGTTACTCTTACCTTTTCTTGCTTAAATTTCAAGTTTCTTATAGATTATGAGCTAATAAGTAAGTAAGTAAATAAGCGTGCCTTTCAATTTAGCAACAGTAATTTACTTTAGTAAGTATCAAATTTAGACATCTACATCAGCCCATTTTTTCAAGAAGTCTTGGGACTAGGGCATAAACTCCTTTCAAGATAGGTTTACTACTACACCAGTTCAAAACATCTGGCTATAGAGTAAAACCAGTATTTAGATTGAACAAAATAAATCTCTAGTCTGTTTCAAAGTTCTTCTTCCACCATGAAATTTATGAAAACTGGACTTACCCTGCTACCATAAAAGATGAATCAAAAATCTTTATTAGATGAGGGGATAAGAAGACCAAGACTGTAAGATACAATTGGAGCTTTGGTTTATCAATTGTCTGAAATAATGTAATACATTTTTTATATATGAAAAATTTTTATGAGTCTTGATAAGCAACAGTTTGGGCTTGAAGTACACTAAACACCTCTTAAAATGAAGAAAAATGTACAATATATGGAGTGTTCCATGTGTTTTCTATCATTTTTGTTGCCATTCTGGAGCACAGATTGGCTTATTTTTTGTTGCCTACAAAGGTAGAGTAAAATGTCCTTTAAATGAAAGCATTTTACAGTGGTTGAATATCAATGTGCAGTATGCGAAGTTCATTATAATGCTGAACATACTAGGAAACAATTCAATTTGTATTGCTTATGGCTGATAATGTCAACAGAATAAGTTCTGGTTTATGTCCATATACACAGCAAGAGGAAGATGACACTAATAAAATTAATATTTTCATATTTCTTTTTACAAGTTTTCTACATGACAAAACAAACCACATAGAATTAAAAACACTGAACATTAAAATTTAGTGCAATATCCATGTAAATATTGTAATTCATAACATACCTGTAATGTAATACAGCCTCTGATGTATGACTCTCTGGAGATTTTCACCTTATCTTCTTTTGTTCACTCACATATATTTCAGATTCCACTTTATTCTAATATCTTTATTTAGGACAATAGCATGGCTACCAACTCCAGCTGTGTTTTGAGAATGACTCAGAGAACTTCAGGATCTAAGATGTTCAAAACAGATATCCCTACTGAGCAGCTACTCAGAAAAGCATTAGGCAATTTGACAACATGTTGGAGTGCAGGAAGTTATTATAATTGGTATATGGGAAAGGAGACCAAAAAAAAGTCTAATAACAGGATGCCAAAATCACAGGTCAATGCTGTATTACTTTTGTGGCAGATAGACATAGTTTTTTCCTTTCCACAGGGGAAAGGAATGTCTTTGTTATCTTTTACTTAAATGAAACTTGAAGCATGGCCAGGATACCTCTATGTGTATGTTATCAGAGAAAAAAATAAAACAACTCACCACTTTGATGGTTTAAGATTTTTCCAGTTCTTGTCAAAACCAAGCTGTATTTTCAAAAGTAGCTTTAGTTTTTTCTTATTTCTTATTTAATATTTTCTTTCTATACCAAAGAAAAGTTCAAAAACATGGTCTATGCTTTGGGACTATCTATAGATAAGTGCACATTCACCATCTTAAAGCTGTGTTTCCCTCTTCTGTCTTCCCTTTACTCAGGAAACAAAAGACAAGAATGATTTATTGAAACTAACTGGGATGTGCTTCTGCATAAAAAAACCCCCCAACTTTACAGATGAGAATAGAAAGGCTTGACATCATGAAAACAGCATTATTTTCAAAGAATAATCTAAAGAGAACATCCTCAAGTAAGACCATATCCAAACTACCATCTTAGGTTTGAGTTCTGTATCAAGGTTCCTGACTGTCATTATCCATTTCAGCTTAGTCAATTCTTTCAGGAAAGTTTATAAAGCTTCTGCTCATGTGCAGAGATGACTGAGGCAGAATAAGTAAGAGATGAATTCCCAGCTTCTACTCCCATGATTTAAAGTCAGGTTCAGACATATTTAATGAATGGTTGTCCTTCAGGAGGTTTGACATGCAGAAGTTCCCAAATACAGGGTTAAGAATTGCTCAAAACCCCTAGTGTTGTAGCTGGAGGTCAAGCAGGATTTGGTTACCTGGTATTTCATTTCAAGTCTCTAAAGTTGAAGAAATCAATGACACTTTTCCTGTGCTATCCATTATAATACAAAGACAGATGGAAAAAATTAAGGTAAATGCTGAAAATTTTTACTTTGAGATTTTTTCCTTTTTAGTTTCTTTTTCAGAAGGCAAGACATAGAAGGAAATATGACGGGATTCATAAGTTATTGATTAACAGCAATTACTATTAATAGCAATTCTTAAAATGATGAATAGTGTCAGTAAACACTTCTCTGAAAAAACAAGACCCCATCAATACATCATGGGATACAGGATTCTTCATCATTATGGCCCTAAATATAATTTGAAAGAATTGATGACTTGTTCTTGCTAAAGGAGATGGTTACTGCAGATTTGAAGACCTGGCCTGGAATATACTTTGTAAGATACTGCACATCCTTAGAGCCCTGATATAGCTATGACTGGGTCCAAATGCTCTGTGTCCTTGTACTACAGAGAGATCCACGTAACCTATCTTGAATGAGAGGTGTGATGTACACCACTTAAGGGAAAAGTCAAGAAGAAAAGTAAAAAAGAATGTAAGTACTTTTGTCTCTCTCAACTGAAAAGACAGGGAAGCTTCCTTGGACACTTAAAATCCAGCCACTTGCTGAACAGTCTGTACTACATATGTTTTATTTACACTCACTATCAATTTCTTGAGAACCAAAAATTAATGAGAACTAAAGGGGACACCTGGCTGCTCCCAAGACCTGAGTGGCCAGAGAGCAAGCAGTTGTTCACTATTCAGGCTGCAGCAGTGGTACAGGATTGCCTGTGTAGGTAACAGCTGTACAAAGGTAGAGGATGGAGCTTGCATGAGGATTTCTGGTCGACCAGCTCAGGTTGCTTGCCAACACATCTGTGTCAGTTCTTGATTACCAGTTGGCACACAGTGCTTTGGGCAGAGCTGAGCATCATGAAATCTAAAATAACCTTGTTCAAAATCTGTGATCTTAATTCGGGGGTTTTAAGTCCATCAGAAAACAGGTCAGAATATACCTATGACCTTCTTCCTGATTTGTCATTTCATCTGCCTCAGGTGTTCTATATCACCTTTCCTACCTCTCAGATCTCACCAGAAGAGATGTTGTGTGTGCTTGGGGCAGAGGGGATGCATTTAATTTGCTTTGGGCAAAATGTGTTCCTGAGTATGCAGCAAATAACCCTCAGTATGTGTTTTGGCTAGGGCTGGCACTACAGTACTAACAGGGCTGTCCAGGATTTTGTTTTCCTAGCTGAGAAAAGTGGGAGAAAGGCAATGAGATTTAACTCATCTGCTCAGAGCAAAGAAAATTATTTCCTTCTCTCTCTCTAAGTCCTTCATGGCTCTGAAAAATCTATTAAAGTAATCTCTAGTTTTGCCCATTGCCACCTGCCCTTCTCCCACAGGAACCTTATCTTCTATTTATCTATTCAATATCAGGGAAGTCCAACATGTTTGGCCACTTGCAGCTGTCTTAAGAACACAGAAAAAAAAAAATCTCAAAGATCAGGTGAGGAAGAAGAGGTACTGGGTCAGAATAAGTCAGAATATCTGTCCATAAGACCCACTATTCCCACTCTGTGATATTTTTGGCAGGACGTAGAAGCAGCTGTACAGTTTTGCAATTTCGTTTCAGCAATAGTCACAGTTTTAAAGCATTATCAACCATGTCTGGCGAACACTTGTGCTCTGGCAAAGTTCAACCATCACAGCAGCTTCAGCTGTGCACCTTTCCTAGCAAACTGCTCTGTAAATCAAAGTTATTCCTGTGAAGAGGAGAAATATTTGTTGACTTGAGGGCATCTGCTCAGAGAACTGTAATGACTTTTCTGAGGGTTGTGCCTAACAGTTGTTAGACTCAAAATTTTTGTCTTTTTAGACATTAACTTTATATAGTATAATTTCTTCTGGGTAAAACTACCTAGTTGTATAAATCTAAAATAAGGCAAGTTAAACTCTAGTATCCTAACAATTGCACAATTTACTGCTTCAGATACAAATAACTAAAATAAGTCCAGACAAGTCTAGGTAAGGCCAGGTAAATCATTAGGCTTTTATATAGCTAAACTAGTATGAGGCTGTGGTCCACTAACAGCAATGGGAACAGCACAATTAGTACTCTCACAAAGGGTTGGTCTTTACAGCATAAGTGTTGAATATCTTAATACATTTAATAAAAACTATGCAAAACATAACAAACAACTTCACTCATAGCTTATTTCAAAATAGTCTAAATCAGAAGAGTTGTGTTTAAGAGAAACCATTTTAATTATTCTAGATTAATGGCTGTTTACTTTCTATTTTTCCCAACAAAATCAAATAACAGGGTTGTAAGTCTTAGTTGTTGATATTTTTAGCCAAGCAGAAGTGTTTTTGATGCTACTAACAGTCCATATCAAAAACTGTACAACATTTATAAAACCATAACCACAAAGCTTGTCTTTTGATGAACAATGCTAATTTAAAATAAATCCTCTGCTGAACTAATTAGAAAGGTGTATTAATCCCAAATAATTCCATGTTGAGCTCACTTCCTCTTAGATAAAGAGCCTGAATTTCTGTTGTTCTGAATCTTTTGAGCTTGTTTAGATGGTAATGGCAAAAATACTCATAAAAAAGATTACACCAAAAGCTACTGTAATTATTAACACACATCAAACCATAGAGCTAGAAACTTCATCAAAATCCTCAGTATACAGACCCAGTTAATGTGCATGTATTAGGTAATCTGTACACAGCCTTCATTCTATACCTCAGAATGGGGTGGTAGGGACAGTGATGCCCTTAAGCAATTCCCTGTGGAAAGCCAAGCCACAAACTACTTCGTTTGAATTAGCAATATGCAATTTATGACACCTCTCCATTCATAGGCAACACTGAAGAAATTCTCTCTAGGATAAAAGAACACTAGAGCACTTCAGCAATATAGCTCTTATTATTATATTTCTGTCATACTAGAATACCTCTGTAGTGCCGATAAAAACCCAATTTTATGTCAGTGTCAACTCTGTGTTCTACTAAGCATGGTTATTTTATTAAATATGATATCAGATACTGATATCTTCTCCCAGGGCAGACTGAGAAATAAGGAAAGTTGAAAATTCCTACAAATGCATAATGCCTGAATGTTCTGTCAAGTAATGTTTGTCTAAATGTGAACTGCTCAAGTATTTTCTCATCCTAAAAATTCCTGTGGAACCTATCGAGATACCACACAGCAGCAGGAGCTAAATGTTAAGTTATAGTCTAAAAAAATCACTATTCCTCTCCCTGAAGTGGAACTCTCATGTTGGTTTTTCAACCTGATAGGGTCATAAATAATAAACATAAAATAAAATAATAAATAATAAAATAATTCTAACCAAATCAACTTTAAAAAGTAATTTTACAATGTTGTTGAAGTGATTGCTATTAACTACTTCCCTCTGAAAAGCCAATCTTTGTAGAAAGATGACTTTTCTGAAAGCTCCCTACCAGATTCAGGGCCCTTCTGACTGACCTGGGAGTAGTTTATCACAAGCGGCTCTGAGAAAATCAGAGACTTCTCTCTTCAGTCTTCCAACTAATCAAGTCAGATTGTTTATAGGGAGAGCCAGTGGCATATTCACTTACTACAACATGAATTTGTCACTAATAAATCTGGACAGCAGGTGTTCTCATGATAGTCCCTTCTTTTATAAGTCTCATGTCAGACATTCCCACCTTACAAGGATTCTGAGTACCCAGAAATCAGCTCCTAATTTAGGACTGTACTGTGTTCCTGTGGCCAGATTTTGTCAGGGTGGGGCTGGTACAGGGGAGACTTCTGTGAGAAGCTTCCCCCTGTGTCCTGCAGAGCCAACGCCAGCCAGCTCCAGGACAGACCTGCTGCTGGCCAAGGCTGAGCCAATTGACTAACTCATCTCTGATAACAGAATCAAGAGGGAAAAAAAGTTATTGTGCAAATGTAAACTGCATCCAGAGAAGAGCAGAGTAAGAACATGTGAACAGCCTTGTAGACATCAAAGTAAGTGCAGAAGGAGCAGCAGGAGGTGTTCCAGGCACTGGAGCTGAGGTTTCCCTGCAGCCCATGGTACAGACCATGGTAAGGCAGCTGTGCCCCTGCAGCCCACAGAGGACCACAAGGGTGCAGAGATCCACTTGCATCTCGGGGAGGAGCCCATGCCAGAGTGGGTGGATGCTCGAAGGAGTCTGTGACTCAAAGGAGGCCCATGATGGAGCAGGGTCCTGGCAGGGACCAGCAGCCCACAGAGAGAGGAGCCCACACTGAAGCAGATTTTCCCTGGCAGGATTTGTGACTCTGTGGGGAACCCATGCTGGAGCACTATGTGCTCCAGCCCATGGAAAAGTGACCCTTGCAGCAGTTTGTGGAGAAGTGTTGCCTGTGGGATGGACTCACACTGGAGATGTTCATGAAGGACTGTCCCCATGGGAGGGACCCCACAGTAGAAACAACAGCTGACTGGAACTCCTTGCACTGCTGTAGGGGAGATAGAACCTGGAAGGAAGGAGGGTGGGGGGGGAAGGTGTTTTTAAGATTATTTTGCTTCTGACTCTTCTGTTCTGATCCTGTTAGTAACTAATTTATACAATTTCCCACTTTGAGTCTGTTTTGTCCGTGATGGTGACCAGTAAGTGACCTCTTCATCTACCTCAACTCGTGAATCCTTCATTGTGTTTCCTCTGCCCTCTCCAGTTGCACAGGAGAGTGAAAGAGTAGCTGTAGTGGATACCTGGTCAGGGTCAACCCACTAAAAGAACCAAAAAATTAGTCCTTGGCCTATCTAACTGAACATTCTCAGACTAATTTTCTCCTCAGAAAAGCAGCATGAATGCAATATACACAAAAATTTACTAACACAGAAACCATAACAAAATGTTTTGATGACTATACGTGCAATCATATTTGTTTGCAAATATCTAAAAACAATAATAGTTTAAATCTTTAGGGAATTAAAACCTTACAGTACTTCTTTGAAGTATGCAATTATTGTAATTAAGCCCTGTTGTGTGTACAGATGTGTAATCCACTGACAAGAAGAACTTCTATAATACCTGTTCTCCAGCAGTCAGGTCTAGGTTATTAGTGTCTAACACTAATATTCGAGTTTTCAAATCCGTAAAAGCTACTGTAGCAGAACCATCTAGTAAACTATTGCTTTAATATTGCCTTATACATCACGTTTCTCAATTCATGTATTTTTCAAGTGTCTTTTAGGGCATCTAAGGAGAGGTACCTCAGTGTTACAAGTGGAGAGAGCTCTATAATCAAGCTTTAGACAACTGTTTTAAAGACCAAGAGTTTTAAAAACCACTGAATTCTGGGGACACTATTTTAAATTTTGCTTACACCAGTTGAGCAATTTTGGGGCAAGTAAGGAACATTTATAATCTATTTATCAAAGTATTATTAATCATGCACATTCTTTACTGGTGACAGAAGGAAAACACCTGGTAAATATCAGTTGAAGCTTAACTACTATAATGAGTCGATTGGACATTTTTCAAAGCACCTGCTAGCAATACCACAGGATCTTTTCCAAGAAAGTGCATTGCTTCTGATTCAGCTCTGATGCCGTTTGGATGATAACAGGTTGTCAACAGGCTTGAACTCCTTAGAATGTAATACTTTTGTGATATTGTGTCTAGACCACTTTAAAATTTGGGAGAATGATATACCTTCTGAAGCAATATCATCATCATGAAGTAAACATTAAGGGTCCTGATCTACAACAGATCCATGGGACTGTCAGGGTCGGGCCAGAAACTGCAGTCTTCTTGTTTCTGATTTCAAATGCTGCAGCAATTTGTCATTTCTACAACAGCATGAGACATGGTTGATACTCATAATCTGAAAGTTTGAATATGATTTGATGTCCATAAAACTACTACCTCCTTTCCTGACAGGAAATCTAAAAATTCCATATTTAAACATATCATTGTCTTTTAGCCAACAAACCCTTTGTTAAGCAACAAAGACCTCATCCTCTTATGTATCTTTTCAGTAACATTCTTTGTCAAACTTTCTTGAAGTGGTCCTTGAGAAAATAAATTGAAATTGTCAGGAATTATTTGGAAACAACTGTCACAATTCTAGTTTTGCTACAGCTTTTCAGAACAGATGTTTGTGACTGGGAACTGTCACAAAGCAAGAAGAAGTGGAGATCCTTCTCTGGGCTGGTGCAGTGGAGGAAAAATTACTAAGCTAAAACTAGTTTGATTATTTTTTTATGAAGTTAATTCCCTGCAAATACAGACATTGAAAATCTTTCAGTTCATTGTCAGCTGTGTGAGTCAAGTACAAGAATCTGTCTAGGATGAAAATAAAACAAGTCAGTAAAACAACATGTTGATTTATGCGGATCAGAACATAAGTAATATTTTCACTTCAGCATAATGGGGTTTCTATATATAGCCCATTCCTTGGTAGAGGAATGATTATTATTATTATGGAAAACTGATTATGCCATCCAACACTAGCTGATTTCTGTAATCATATATTTTAATGTAAACAAAATATATGCTAATGCACAGATACTCAGATTATTAATACCATAGCTTTTTAATAAAATAGACTCCTTTTAACATGAAGAATTATTGTATATCTTTTCAGTGTCAGTTACTCCAAAAGGGTATTATTTCCTTCTGCCAAAATAATGTATCTTAAAAGAATAGAAATGAAAAGAATATAAAACCTATTTGACCCTGGTTGTTTTTCAATGAAGGTAGAAGTAGAAAGAAAAGAAACTGGAGTTTCCTGGAGTAGTGCATGAAAATACCAGAGATCTCTGATGAAAATTCACTAGGAAAAGCAGTTTATGAGAAAAACTTATCTTGCAATGTCTTCTGAGTGTCTGTGTGCAGTAGGTACAGCATACCGTAGAACGGTGAGGAAGCAGTACGGCTCTACAAAGTCTTGTCCTCAGAGCAAAGCCCATAACCTGTTACAGCTTCCTCCCTTGGGAAGAGAAATCAGCACTGCTTGCTTCAAATGTGACTGTGGTACAGTTTGTTATGAACGGAAATCTGAGCCAGGTGTAAAGCTTCCAGGAAGTAGTTCTGCTTCAAGATTCTGCTCCACTGCTCTTGTCAGTGGATGAAATTCTTAAGCTATAAATCTTCTCAGACTTGAAAAAAGATGTCAGACAATGCCTAAATGCATCAACGAGTAATCCAGCCATGATTCCTAATTTTAAAGAGAGCTGAAAAATCTCTATGTGTGTTTTTATAATGAGATGAAAGTTGGGTTTTTGAACAAAACACTGTAAGAGTAGCTGCTTCACCATAAAAATACATATTGTTACTTGGATGTAAGTGGCTTTTATAAGTTCTAGAAATAAAATCAACAGTCCTGAAAGATGGTGGCATTTCAATCTCCAGAACAGGGGTTTTTTTGTTTATTTTATCCAGCTGGCAGATCAATGTCTTTAAGCCTATAGGACTCCAAGGGCAGGATGAAAGTACAACTACTATGTTTAAAGTAACATGAAATTAGATGACTATTTTATAAAACTAATAAAATGTTAGAAATAAAGAAATAAAACATGCAAATTTAATTTAGGAAAAAAAACCTCAAACGGCTGTTTCTGCTCTTGTAAGTTACCAAGTTACCAAACATTACCAAATATATATTTCAAGTGGTGATATCATGGTCATGACAGGCATTTTATATGGCATAAGGATTTTAACTGAACAGATACCTTTACAGCATCATGGTGTTCATTATTCACAGAAAGAAATAGTGCTAAAGTGAGCTGCTTTGTATGTTTTTACTTCAGCATTTTCTCAAACTGCATATTCTTTGGTTTTGTAGTGTGTGTTGATTTTAAAGGTCATAGCAAAAGTCTGATAAGATATATGTACATAGTTGCAATAGTATAAAATGGTAAAACACTAATCTTCATATTCAAACACTTCCTTATGTTATCATCTTTGCATTTTATAAATTTATCTTCCTAATTCTCCTTTCAATAATAATGGATGTCTATTTTAAGTAACAGAGGAGTCCTAATGTGGTACTTTGTCAGACTGGCACAGAACTGAAATACTGTACTTTCATGAACTGTCTTTGTAAGAGACATTCCAACCACTTGTTGATGTATGCAGTTCATTAATATTAAAATCAAATGTAATTTTATCACTGCTGATAAAAGTTGCAAAATACTCATCAAGATAATATTTTTTGAAAGGTATTCTGGCTTCAAAACAGGTTACTTTCAAGATCCTGTGATGATCCTGTCTTTGCTTTTCCTTTTTCCCAGGCTTTAATTTTTCACTGTTCAAACATGCTTTTTTTGTTGTTTTGTCACAATTTTCCAAATGAATGCTAGTAAATCACCACATCAGAGCTGAAAGAAGCATGCATGGGAGCTAAAAGAGAGTGAGAAGAAAGAGCTTGAACAGAAATAAGGATATTTTTGGTTTCAGGTTGAGCTAAACTGACTGATTTGGGGTTTGGCTGGTGTTTAGGTGGGATTGGTTTGGGGGTTTGATTTCTTTGTTATTACTCAGGTTATTATATATGATTAGTGAACATGATTTTATATTATATGAAATAATTTACTTTTTTTCAGAAAAATCATTGTATGTATAAATAGACCATGCATGTAAATAATTGAGTTTTTTAAACCTTGAGCAAAATTTGAGAATATATATTGCCATTAAATGCTGCTGGTTCAATTTCTGGTTACAATTTTTTAATAATATTTGAGTGTTTACATTAATCTAGTTGATGAATATAAGTTCAAGTCTCATTTATTTCCCTCCGAATCTGAAGTTACTGCAGCCAAAATAAGAAAATGCTTTTCTTTAATGTTTTCACAGAATCACAGAATGGTTGAGGTTGGAAGGCATCACAATGGGTCATCTGGTCCAACATCCCTGCTCAAGCAGGATCATCCCAGAGCACATGGCACTGGATTGTGTCCAAATAGTTCTTGAATATCTCCACTGAGGGAGAGTCCACAACCTCTCTGGGCAATCTTCCCAGTACTCCATCACCTGCACGGTGAATAAGTTCTTCCTCATGTTCAAGTGGATCTTCCTGTGCATCTGTTTCTCCCCTTTGCCTCTTGTCCTATTGCTGGGTACAACTGAGGAAAGCCTGGCTCAATCTTCTTGACACCTTCCCTACAGATACCTACATAAGTATCTATGGAAGTTTTGAATGGTGTTTGTGTCTGCAAGACTTAAAGTAGCTTTCCTCTCTAAAGTAGATAATATGGACATTTGTAGTCAACTTAGAATTTCTAGGCCTCATTTGAATTATTTGATTTCTAGAAATCATATGTAGATAACAATAAACAATGAAGTGAACCTCTTCTTACCCAATCTCATTAACTGATCTTAAAACAATATCAGATACAACAATTCCATCCAAGAAAACAATTTGATTTTTTAACATACTGCCTACAGGAGTTAACCAGTTCCTTTCAGTTCATTGTCGCACTTTCTCTTCAGCCCTCATAAACGAGTAGTTTTTTCCAATTTTAGTGCTCTTTGCAAACAAACCTGGCTCTGTTTTGAAAACTCACTCTGTCTTTCTCTTAGTATGATTATCTTACAGTATTAATCATTACAGAGGTAAGTGCTGAAAAGCAGTTGAGATATACTTATCCAAAGTGCTTCATGTTATGTTTAAATCTTGTTTATTTTATGAATACATTGTCCTGTCAAGGAAGGACATTTGCTTACTGTGCTGCTATTCTTTAGACTTCTAGGAACAAAACACAGTTCTCAAGTGAAGTTTCAAAATTCAAGCTCCCAAAATTTTGAGCAGATAAACATGAACATAAGGTAGGGTTAGTTCAGGTTAAGTAGTCCTTAAGAGCTTGTGGAATTTTGTAATAGAAGCTTCCACCCTTAGCTGAGCCCCTGCAAGAGACCTTGTATTACACCTTCATATCTGAAGGGAAACAACTGGTCTTTAAACAATTCTAAGATGTGCAAAGGAGGGACTACTACAGCTCTGATGAGGGTCAGCAATTTTCAGGTGTGGGGCAATGCATTTCTGAAGTCATATGTGTATTTCTCTGATCTACCTAGATTCTTTTTTTACTTTCATTCTCTCTGACAGAGTATCTCAAATCAATCTTGTTCTGTGAGCAATTTTCTAAGATATGTAGGGCTATTTTCTATTCTAGTATTTTCACATCAGGGATACAACTCTCACATGTGACTATTAATAGCTACATTAAAAAAATAAGACACCTACTCCAACAAGCCGAAGAAAGGAGTATCTTGGGTGCAGAATTCTACCTCACCACTAAGCTACTACTAGTACCTGCCAAGTACTTAGTCACCAGACTGTAGATTGAGAGCTACTTTAAGTACTTTTTATTACTGCATATAAATACTGCTAGGGACTCGATTTTGAGACTGGATACCCGCTTCAAAGCTCACATTCTTTAATCTTGTTCTTTGAGATAAACAATTTTTGCTCATTTGTTAAACCAGCTGATCTCAAAGCGGCCATATCTTCAATCTGACTGATAACACAGTTTAACAATGTTTCTTTTAGCAGTGAAACAGCCCTAGGATTGTTTTTTTCCTGCAATGGCATTTTTAGATTTATCCTTTCCAGGTGACTGTTGGCAAGATTCTAAAAGCAGCCATTTGAATATTTAATATTTCAGCTCCTTAAGAAATTGTTCTTGATTTGTCCTTCAATAGTAGATTTTCTACAGAGACTGCAATTTTACAAGTATTTTGTCATAAAAGTCAAGAAATGTAAAATATTTGGAAAAAACCTAGCACTCCTTTTATTTTTTTTCCTGTTCCAGAGTCAATATTTCAGCAGTCCATGAAAATTCTCATGGAATTTCAGAAATGGCATTACTCAAAAGTCAAAGTTGACATGTGTGATCAAAGTCCCATAAATGTCATGAAACTGGCATCGTCCAACAGCAGTGGAAATTAACCAGACCTGCACAACCAGTTCAGTCCCCAGTGACAATGGAGCACTACGATATGAGGCTTCCTAGGATGAGAAAAAAAATTGATAGGAACATTCAGGGAAAAGGTGGTAGAGAAATAAATGTCGCTATAAAATCCATTGTCTATTTTGTACAGAGGAAAAACAGTTGCTACTGAAGTAGTGACTATTCAGAAGCTCTACTTACAGTTGCAGACCTTCAGAAAAAGTTCTCTTTTGATTTATTTTTGTGTCTGTTTTAATCTATAATCCTACGTGCTTGTACTGAACATACCAGGCTGCTGTTCAGTTACCAGGAGACATTATTGTTATGCCTTTGAGTAATTGTTGAAATAAAGAAAAATAACATTTAGACTAAAACATCTAGATTTTTCCACACTGCCTGCTGAAGGTTACTAAAAAGAAATGTGTGAAATAGATTCTCTCTGTTGAATCAGAAAAGGCTTGGAAAATTCAGAAGAATAAAAATAGAATCTCCCACAAACCTTTCTAAATTGAACATGATAATCTTTATGAAAGACTCATTAACCAAGGGTGAGAGTGTTGGAGTTTAAGTTATTTGATTTTATAATGCCACAGATATTACAATACATGATTTAATCTTTAGATAAAAACTAATCATAAAGTAAAGCAAAACAAAACAAAAAAAAACACAAAAAACAAAAACAAAAACAAACAAACAACAAACAAACAAACAAACAAACCAAAACCAAACCAAAACAAAACACAAAAAAAACCACAAAACCCAAACAAAACAAACAAACAAACAAACAAAAACAAACAAACAAAAACCAAGAGTAATTTGTGGCTGGAATTTCTTCTACTAAAATCTGATACTGTACAAGACTTCTAATTTTGTACTGTAAAGATAGATAAGAAAGTAGAATATAATAACTATTATAGTAATGAAAAGGTGCATTAATATGATTAATCCATGGTTGGCCTTTTTGAACACTAATACCTTTTATTTGAAAAACTTATTAAATGTGTCTGTAGAGCTGGGCTTTAACTGTTAGTTACTTATTGGTTTCTTCAGACATGGGGAAAGAACCTACCACAGCTCTCCAGAAACAGTCATCCAGATGTAACACATTTATGGATGAGACTTCTCACAGACTTCCATTATACTGTGCAACAGGTGCATTTCGTACTCCCATGAGATAGGTAGTCTTTGTAGTACTGAGTTTTGAACTGCAACTTGATGAGAATGTGAAAAGAGTTCTGATGTTAATAAAACTGTAAATTGCCCCAAAACTTATCAAGTCATACACTCAGACTTCTGCACATAACCTGGTTAGTCAAGCAAAGAACAGGGAATGCCTGAGAGAGCAATTGCAAAACTGTGATCTTTTTTCTCACTTTCCACTTTCTTGATCAAGACCTGTACACCAATTTTCAAGGATTTTGTTTTTTTAAATAAGATCATATAACTGACATAGATAAATATCTCTAAAATTTCACACATAAAAATGATTGTCATGAAATAAACATAAAACTTTGAAATACATTTCCAGAAAGTGCAGATTCATGCTATAGAACTTGAGCTAAATTTAATTTTATGATCACTTCTTCAGTGTTCAGAGATTACTTTTACAATATGCTAATGAGAGACTAAAAAGAGATACAGCAGCTGTAGCCTTTTAATACAACAAACACAAGTTGGGAAGCAGATCTTGATCATGGATTGCATATAATATAATTTGTGTGCTTTTAGTTGATTGGTGGCATCCAACAAAGACTGTGTTCTCGATGAAGGCTGTGATGGCAGTATTGCTAAAGGAGGAAGAACTTCTTGGAATAAGTAGAGGAATAATTTTGCATAACTCAGTAACAAAAGGAATAGGTATCATGAGCTGTAGTTTATGAAGTAGAAGTTTCTCATCTCCTTGTAATAGACTGTCAGATGTAAGACAACATGTGAATGGATAGAACTATTAAAATAATTCTAGCACAGCTTCTGAAAATAAAATAACTAAATTGCATTTCTAAAAAATCACCAAAGCACAAAAAAGTAAAAAAAAAAGACAAACTGGTGTTAGTAAAAGAAAGAAAAAGCAAGAACAGCATACCGCAATGTCACCCACAGACATTCACATGGATCGTCGAACAGGGATCTTGTATTCCAGAACCTGCCCGTTGTTGAAATAATACCTCTTGACATGACTAGAGTATCCTGTATTGTCTTTTTTAGACTGAGACTTAGATGGAAAAAATACAATTTTCTCTGTAGTCACTCTTGCCTTTAATACATGCAAATATTAAAAGGTTTTTAAGTTTCTTAATCATCACCCACGTGGAAGTGTAATAGTCCATTCTTTGGTTGATGATTTTCAAGGCAGTAATGAAGCAGTACTGAAAAGCGTACTGCAGTCAAATGATTTGAACACTGACATAGTGTTATTTATGGATGATAAGTCTACATCTAAACTTGGGAGACATAATTCTATCCACAAATTAATTGCAAATGAAAATATACACATTTTCAGTTAATTATCCAGTTCATATACTGCATTGCAATGAAAAGTAAGTTTTTGGTGAGCTGAAAATTAATCTTGCAGACACAAATCATTGATCATAATTATTCATTTGACCAAAAGTTTTATAATTATAGGATATATTTAATTTGTCAGATGTGCAAGTAGCATAGCTCCATTTGACAGTTACCTCAATACTGTCCATTTGCAAGGAATTAAAAATATTATTTAGCTATAGAAATTATTTTTACTCATATCCATGACTGTTTTTTGTGGTAAGTATGATGATAGGAATGTTTGAGTAAACCTCATAATGATGAAATATTAATACTTTTTCACAAAGTGTAAATAGTTTTTCATTGTATAGTCTTTAGTTTACAGCTTTCTGACTTTTCATGTGCTGATGTTTGTGACAGTGCATTAGCTTAGGTTAATAAACAAAGAAAGAATTTTCTACAATTCTTGGTCATAAAATTGTGTGATGGCAAACAGAACAATAAAAAAGGGAACTTCATTCTGAGAAATACATTAGTGTGCTGGTTTAGAGTTAAACCAGCAGGAGAAATGAATCCAACTCAGAATGGGATTTCAAGTCAGAATAACAATTTGATAAAAGAACACAAAATACACTGATACAGAAGGAAAATTTGTTTGTGCCACAAAAACACCAAATGTACAGCCCAGCATAGTGAGGCACAAGCAGAATCGAGCTCACCAATCCCTGTACTGAGCACCGTGTGCCCACCCCTCCCCGAGTTCAAAGTAAAAAGAAAAACAAGAAACCTGCTGGTGAAAATGATGGTTGCAATCTGGTGGCAGTCTCAGTCCGGTCAAGGTTCTAGTCCTCCTCTGGATCTGAAGAGAACTCACAGTCCCAAAACCCCAAGCTTATATTCACTTGGGTTCAGATGGGAACACCAAGTCCCTCCCCCAGGGCAGAGACTTTCACAATGGGTGATTTACTCTGTGAGGTAAACAGTGGCATATATTTGGCATCCCTGATGGCCCATTTATAGATATGACCCCTCAGGTGGTTGTGGAGGCAGGAGAACTTCCTTATCTCACAGAAGTTCCTAAACAGGAACAGGAACTTCCTAAACAGTTCCTAAACTCAGGCTTGTAGCCTGAGTGGTTGGGTGTGCCTTATGCAGCTGCTGCAAATGGGCCATTGTGAGCAGTTTGTGAGAAAAATGACATAGAGGGTTTGGAATACACACCCACACAGTGACAAACTGATCCTGGCTACTAAATCCAAGATGATTAGATTTCAAAAGCCTGATATTGTACTTTGATGTCATCTAAATGAACAACTTGTTATGTTATTTTGAAAAAGGGAAATGACAGATATACATATTCTTAACTGAAACTTTACATACTCAAAGATTCATCAGAATGTACAGACATAGAGGTTAGCAACCTTGTATTAGGTTTAAAATGTATATCTTGAAATTATTTGTCTAAATTTCTTTAAAAAATCGAGAACTTTTAATTCTTATTTCCATCTCAGAAACAGCGCCAATATTAGTCACTGTGAAGAAAATGAGCTCTACCAAAACCATCACACCTTCTCACACTGCCCTGTGCAAACTGTTGTGACTCTCCCCTCAGGATCTGCTCCCTGTTTGTGGGTTTGTCTACTTGGGGTCTGTGGGTTAACTTTCTATGTTTCAGCAGTAATTGATTTCTTGTAATGAAGTTATTTTCAAATGAAGGTTGGAGAGGGTGTACATTTTGTATATACTGAAGCATCTAAATCAGCATAAAAATGTGGTCATATCTTGATTCCAACACATGAGGTTTTTCTCTCAAAGACAAGAGCCAGTCTTTCTGGCTGTTCATCATGTTCTACCCCTATTAGGAAATGTGCAATATTTAGTGACTGCACTTTTAAATAAAATCAGCTGCAAAGTGTATGAATCTACTCAATACATAAAATTTTACCACCTCTGACCAACAGATGGAAACTGTTGATTAAAATGTATTCACTTTTTAATGTTAGTTGGACTGAGATCACACATATAATAGACTTTGGCTTTAAAAAGGCTTCATACTAGAGCAGGTTTGGACACTGCATTTTTTATTACTGTATAATTGAATCTATAAATTATAGACTCAGAATGCATCTTATACTCAAAAGCTGTGAGGATGAAATAGGTGCTTGTCATAATTTTCTAAAGCTATGTTTGGTTCTTTTCTTATTTTCATCATAGAGGAACGAAGAGATGGAGTCAACAGAGAATATCTAGCTTGTATATGCTTTTGTATCCTGCCACTGTGCACATTTTTCTGAGTTTTCATTAAGATACAGTTATCCTTACCTCTTGACAAATATGTCCTGAAGAACTACTTCTAATGAAAAATTATTGATTGTGGAAATACTAAACCATGAACTAAGGTTATGAAAATATATGTTCATGATACTGTGATTTAAACTTCTCAAAAATCTGTGTATATGAGAGGAGTTACTGAGGTGATGAGGAAGCTCTAGAATACAAATACTAACCTGTTTCTTCTTTTCTTTTTTATGAAAAGAAATTTTTAATAATGTCTTTGTACCATATGAAATTATTCTCATGTTTAAGGAAGTTTAAATGCTGTAGATAAAAAATTAATGTATGATAATTCATTTACTAGTTCTGAATGGAAAAAATTCTCTACATGAACTCCATCACACCTTTTTCTTTTTAAGATGATAACATCCTTAGCAGATGCAAGGATGGTAAAAACATCAGCTTGTGACCTAGCATCATAATATTAAGGCATTTTGTATGTCCTCCACTAACCTGAAACAGTGTATTTTCTGCAATTCAACTTTCACTTTCCTTCCATTGACCTCCATCAGATAAGAAGAATTAATCTCTTAAGCGAGCTGTCTTGAACCTGGACAATTGAAGGACTTGGATTAAAAATCCTGTTTCACAAGAAAAGCAATCTAAAAGGCCCTCTCACAGACAGTGAACCATAATCCTACTTCTTGATGTTTAACTGTGAAACAAAGGAGATCCTAGGGTAAATTTATAATAAGGATGCCTAAAAACTTAAATGAAAGTCTGTGCTTACAGCATCTAATAAGAACTGCAACTAATATAATTTTAATTTAATTCTACTGCACTTCATGGGCTTATGTCAATTTACAGCATATGTGAAGAACAAAGTTATGAGAAATGGAGAGATTTATTCGGACTGTGAAAGTTGACAACATTGCTGAAATGTTTTACACCATGGCAAATACCTTTAAGACACCAGAAGAAAGACTTAAAAATGTTCCATCTACAAGCCTAAAAGAGCTGCATCCAACCATGAATCTCACCTTAATGCTTCTATTCTTTTCCTTATCCATATCACAAAAATCAGCAAATTTGAATATGAGTAAAAAACAACAATAAATTTTATTTTACTGTGCAAAATAACTAATTATAACTATTATCAAATAAAAATAGATAATTTCAGTCAGGGAAATATAAATTAATTTTTATTTGAACTTAACTATAGACATTTACAAAGTACTATTTGTTGTAAAATTGTCATAAGATTTTCCTTCTCAACAGTTTTGTGCTTCATGTCATATCAAAACATATTAAATTATATTTTACTGTGATCCGAGATAAATTTTTTTTAAAAATAAGGCCAATACCACAGTAATCTTTTCAGTATTTTTATGTAGAGCTTCTTATCTGAAAAAGTATATCAATGGAAGATCATGTTAGATGAAAGAATTGCAAAGCTAAATGGTTTTGAGGTGAAACCAAAAAGGAGATGAGGTACTTATTGTGTAAAAGACACACATATTTCTGATTATAAATGTATCACATATCATTTCAAGTATAAATTTAAAGAATAAAATAAAATAATCTGTTTGACATCATGCAAAACTTTTAAATATTTGAACAGAAGTTCAGGAAAATTACAGTTTGATGCGGAGAAACACCAAAAGTGCAGTAACTAATAGTTTTATGAGCTCAGTCAAATGGATTCTCAAATATAGAGATTCTGAATTAGAGAGGACAAAACCTTGGTCTTTGTTCTTGTGTATTCTGAAGGAATACGAGGACCATTGCCTTGTCAAATTTTGACCAAATTCAAGCCTGAAAACTTATTCATGGTTTTATTTATCTGTATGTATAATTTTATAAGGATATGTAAACATACAAATATCTATTTTGTTCAATAACAAAAGAGGTTCCATGAATCCTGTCCTATTTTCTGAACTAAAATCAACTTTAAATCTTGAAAAATTTCTGAAGAAGAAAAAAATTCTCCCATCCTTGTTTCCAGACCTGGGCTCTTTGTAACTTGGTTAGTAGCTGTAGAGTACATGTTTCCAAAGCAGTTTACACTGATTAAAGTTTGAATATGTTAAGCAACTTCTTCCACTAGAACTCTTGAGATCTCAATTGCAAATGTGGAAAAAAATCAATAATGAAAATAGTCTGAAATTAGCAGCATAATTGTATTTCATATGAAATTTGATTTACATTTTTGATGAAAAAAGAATTTGAGAGGTTTAAATTAGTCATGGATTTTTGTGTGCGTTGCAAATTACATCAACTATTTAAATTGACTGGAACACCTGGGACTGAGTCTACAGAAGAACAGCACTGTCATGATACTAAGCAATGCAGCGAGTATTTTAAGCAGAGCACTTTATAACATGTTTGGGGACATAAAGAGAGTAACAACAAAGATAGTATTGAATGAATAGCCACTAAGAGACATTACAAAAAATGTCTAGTGGAGGACTGTGTCTCAGCCTCTGACACTCTTGTGGATGTAAATAAGTGGCACACTCTACAGAGCAGAGGGAAACCATCTTGAAGAGAGAGGTGAAGTTCCCAGTTAAAAGAAAATTTGCCACTAGCACAATAGGTCAATACACTCAACTTAGTTCAGGTGTGCTGCTCAGTGGCACTGCCTGCTCAGAGCAGTCCCACTTTATTACATGCCCTGAGTGCATGAAGAACTTCTGTCTTCAGATGTAAAGAAGAGTGGTACTGCAAATAACTTAAGATGAGTGGAGGAGAAACAGTCATCTCTATTCAAGACCAAAAACTCCAAACTCTCTCTTTTCTTTAGTCAAATGTGTTTTGACAGCTTCATGTTAAGGAGCAAAGGAAGGAGAGATGATAGAAATGGGGAAAACTGCCACTTCTGGCTGCAAAGACTTGAAATCACCCCTCTTCTGTGAATACTTTATTATTACACTCAAAGGTATTCTGAAAGCCTTCCTGAAGATAGCTCCACATTGAATGAAGACTTCAACATTCATTGGACCAGAGAATATGAACGTAACTTGAGGCTACATTTAAGAAAAATCACGTGGGAATACTCTGGTTCTACATCTGGCCTTGAGTCCATTAAACATTTCAGATAAAAATATAGTATTTTGGCATCAGGGATGGGATTCAGGTTTACCTCTCTGAAGTAAGTGCTCTGTTGACTATGCAAAACAATGTGTGCTTATTCTTTGGCTTGTTGAATAAATATATACTATCTTAGTTTATATAAAAAGAGTAAGCTTAAACTGCTTCAGGTGGAGTAAGGAACTGAAAAAAGGTGCCCTATATCCTAAATCAGTGTCCTAGACCTTGAAGTGCTAGTTGACCTTTCTCCTCCCTAAAAATTGACTACCCTTTCTTTGATTTTGAATTAAAAAAAATGAATTGTTTAAACATAACAGAAAGACATTAAAATAGGTATGAAAACACATTATTTTTCTTAGTATTTCTTAGTTGGGTACTGAGCTGTGTAATGTTTTTTCTGTCTACCATTCCTAAAGCTCTTTGTGTTTTTCATAAAGAAGTTACTGCCTAATCTGGCTGTTGCAAAAGTGAGGTGCTGCAGAACTTAGTGATGTGATGTCTCCAATCCCCTTATAGATCGACAAGTAAAATGGATCTGCATATAGACAAACACGGTATCCTAAGCCATCTGGATCTAAAGAGTGACTGAACGAGATGGGAGACGTTCACTTTCTCATGTTCCTCTCAAAGATGAAATGAATATGTTGTCACATCCTACGTGAAAGTTTAGTTACTCAAGCTTTGGGTTATATAGGACTTTACAACCTTTTGGTGTTGTGCTGTGTTCTGTTGAAGATATATTTAATTGCATGTTTGAATCTCTGCATACTTAAAATCAACCCACAGTTTTTTATTGCATTGAAGACTTAATACTAAAGCTATGGATGAGCAAAAAAGACAAGTTTTCACATATTTATGTTCAACATAAGTCAATTACTAAACTAACAAAACAGATAGTTGTGATATAATTGACTACCAATTCAGTAGTGTAAAAAGTATAAAGTACCATCAGAATAATTTAAGAAGTGTTAATGTCATTGAAGTGTTATTGAAATTATGATATTTTTAAAATGTAAAAAATTTGGAGGAGAAAAACTGAAGTTATGGAAAAGATGAGGAGGGAAAAAAGAAAAAGGTGAACCTTTAGTGCCTAAAAGAATACTTTAAATTGGGTTAAAAGTTAACAGAAGTGAAAATATTCTGACTCTATTAAGTCCTGGAGCCTCTTGTGTATTTCTTTATGGAGCTGAGCAGACAGAAGTGAGATCAATTATTTCAATAGGCTTTCAAGCATGGCATAAATAATTTTAAAATAAATTATTTGAATGAATTACTCCTGAAATATTTGTCATTTTTTTTCTTTCCTGAAGTGGGTAAGAAAATTTAATATTTATTATTTCTTTAAAGTTTTGGGATAATATATTTGTGAATAATTTTTCCATTATTCACATTCTTTTACCAGTACAGCTTCAAATTTATCATACTGACTGCATAAAGTACTTCTCCACAAATTGTCTGACTTCAAGAGTTAGTAAATGAATGACCTAAACTTCTTTGGAAAAAAATAAGCCTGAAATACAGTGGATTTCTACTTCACTTCTGAAAGGAAAAAAAGGAATGGCTTTTTTTCATGAGTGAAAATGACAGCATATGGGAGAACAAGATTATACAGAGAAACAATAAAGAGAATACCCTACAGAGTGTTTTTTAAATGGAAAATAATATAAAATTGGGCTTTTACAACTTATGGATTCCACTATTCTACTATAATAAATTGTATGTCTGATAAAAATAGGAAGAATGTGTGGGCTATAGGTCAAAATTGGCTCTATGCAAGAGAAACTGGCTATATGCCCAAGCTCCGCTGAATGAAGGTTAGAAATACATCAATAGAAAAGATTTTGAAAAATTTCTAGTTTTAATAATCAAGAGCATGAAATGAGTATAAATTGAAATACCCTGAATAATTATTCTTGAGGTTTTTGTTTTGGTTTGGTTTTAATTCTAAGCTTCTCAAATTGATCAAGAAACTAGGATGTGGGATAGAGAAAAATTATTAGCCAGCACAAAGCATATGCACCCAGATGAATGAGTCTTTATGTGGTTCATTCAGTCATCATAAGCCAAGACACTGAAAGATACATGGCATGTGTGGCAAATGTAAAGAAAAAATAATTATTCATTGCAATGAAATAGTTTCTTATAATAGTTTCCAACATGGATTGCTAATAAATAGTCCAAAAAGTAATAACAAAAAAGAAATGCAGTGGTGCCACAATTAATATTGCTTTTTACCTGCATAAGGGTCTGCCTCTTGATATGATATAACTTTCCAGATACCACATGATATGACAATAAAATCATAATTCTAGTGTTATTTGGACTTGCTTATTGCTAACAAAATCCTGATAGTTTTTGGAGAAGCATGTACTGTGTTGTAAGTAGGCAAATCACACATTTGTCTATTTTCTCTGTATTTTCTATCCTCTTTAGGCAGTTTTACAGTGTCACTCTTACTTCAGGATATTCCTTGGTATAAATCCATAGCTGCGGAAGGCTTGCAGTGTTGTCCATCAGCAGTATTGTGCAAATCACTGAGAATTCAACAAGAAACGTGATTCAGAGCAGAAGCTAGACAGCATATTCTCTTCCAGACATGTAGTGTCCTAGCACATAGTCTTGCACAGGACCTAGCATAGTGAAGTGCATATTGATCATGTGATCCTGGTATGCAAACACTGTACTGAATTTTTTTCGTGTCTCTGTGGCCTTATTAGGTAAATGATGTGTGGAAGACCATGCACCTATATTCTCATGTTTTCAGTGATCTATTCATAAAAAGCAAAATATTGCATTTTGTTTGCACTCCTACATGTTAGAAATTAACAATGACATTCCTTCTACTGATTTATTACATTTAAGATTAGGCCTGCAAATATTTTACCCATCTTTCTACCTGTTTTCTTAAGGTATGAATCCTGTACTTTTTCTTCTTTCCAAGTTCTTGTTTGAGGTATGATACATCACTTTCCCAACCATTCACTTTCAATTTATGTTTTATTTCTCACACTAAGCCAATATGATGCACTGAAGTGTCATGTTGGAGTGCATTATCATATACATGTAACCAAATGTGACATAACACAATGCCAAAGGGCAGCTAGAATTACTTTCATTTTCAGACCAGGAAAATGTTGTCACTGTGAATATCCATTCATGGAGGATGCTACTAACCTGCAAAAATGCCCACTCCCATGTTTATGATGTTTTACATAAGGATGAAAAAGATAGAGAAAAATGGAGTCACCTAAAATGATAGTCACCTATCAAATTCACTTCGCTATCGTTCCATATGATATTTCTCTATCCACACATTGTATTGATCAGAATCTTCCAGTTTAGTAGGAAGTGGACCAAAACAACACAATTGCTGTTGGACAGATTCTGAAGTGTAAACAGTTATTATTAAGGACAAAGAAGGAGAAACCGAAGGAGAAGTCTGGACCCAAAATACTTATGCTCTGACCCATGGAAGACATCCTATGGAATTTTGGGAATGGACTTCATTTTATATAAGCAGTGTGTCTGGTTCAATCCTTTCTAATATCAGAGGAAAAAGAGACTCAAGCTTCTGCTGCTTATCAGACTTAGAACCTCTGGAAGTATCTTCTTCCTCTCTGCTTAGCATACAGAAAACCTAGATGAGGTTAGAATATGTGAATCAGCTTCAGTTTTTCCAATTCAATTGCCTTAACATAGAGTATGATTGTAATAGTTAATCTTGACTCCTAAGAGGTGTTATCCAAGTATAACATGGAATTCTAAATTTCAGAGGTAATGAAATATAAACAAGTTAGCATGAAAAAAAAACATAAAAATCAAATCATAACAAACAAAAAACCCCTTACAAGCTAAAAACAGAGTGCTGAAATATTTTCTAGATAAATAAGTAATTGTAAGAAAACATAATAGTTGTAAGAGTACATATGAGTGGTTTTTCATTCTGTTCATCATTAGGATTGTTAGAGGGCTAATTACAAAATTAAAACAGGTTTCTATTTGTGTTATGGAATTTAATAGGGGCACTTTTAACTGTATGCACCCAGAGAGTACTCTGATGGATACTTGGCCAAATAAGCCCACAAGACAAATATCATTGACATTCATCTGGCAGAGGAATAAGAAAGAGAACTTTGGTCTTTTAGAATGCACAGAATGTAATCTTTCTTCCATCTACTAAAATTCCTATGAGATATTTGCATGGGGTCCCAGTAACAAAGAGCATTCTCACTAGTAGATGTCAGCATGTGCATTTGAACCCCTCTTCCAAGCGGTTAGATGGCACGTGGGCAGGGACTGCCAATCTGGTGAGAGTTCATGATCCCATTATAGTTTCTGAGGATAAAACAATGCAGAAACTAGGTAGATGGCATTCCTAAAATTCTTGTTTTTTTGCAGAACTACATGGACCAGACAGCATGAATGTGTCTTTTCAAAAGATATCTTGAAAATATATAGCGCTATTATCCATGTGCTACCTACATTTAAATAAATGATGGAAGAGATATTTTTACAGTGTATTTTTCAGTGCTTACGTAAATGCTAAGTTCACTAAAAAAGTGTCTTCTCCGAATTACAAGCAGAGGATACAAAGCATACATAGTAGATGCCACAAATCCCCAATCATCCTGAAAGGAGGTTCTCTTTTCCTCTAACAATGTAAGTGAAAGTCACACGTACTCCTGTCTGGGACTATGTCGGATTGCACCAAAAGTTCTACTCTGAAAGCTCAAGGCAAACAAATCCTAACTAAAATGCTTGGCATTATTCAAAGAGGCACTCAGACCATTCTTACAACATTAAAGCATCTGTCAGGAAAGGTGCTATCATTTGCCACCTGATCTAATTATTTCTGGCAACAGATGTGAGTTTACTGCAAAACCTCAACATCTTAAATACACTAATCAAATTTAATTAACAAAACATGAATACTATTAAGATTTTAAAACACAATATAGTTTATACTCATCCTAGAATGTGAGATTGCATTAATAGGCAAAAAGGCAGATTAATTGAAAATAAAAGTTACCTTGTTGCTCATCGATGTATTTAAAGTTGAATTACCATGAATGCATGACACCAACACTTTATTAACTATTCATAACTGTATAGCACCCATGGTGATTAGTAAAATAAAACAAAAAAAACCCTTGCATTTTAATGACTGTCTCAATCAATTTGCTTTTCCTTTTCTGGAGATTAAGTTTGAGTTTAGAATACTAGAGGCTTTATAGAATTTTCCCTCAGGACATAGGCTCTCTGACAGAAAAAACTGAGATTTTCTTCTAAATTATTCCAGACAGTAATACCAGGGTTGGTTGAAGAAAAATAATAAATGCCCAGAAATGCAATAATGTTTATTATTTACCTGTCCATATTATGCTTTTGTCTATTTTATTATATCAAGCCTTCACTTCCCCAAGCAGTTAACATGATCTACAATGCTTTCAGTTAAAAAAAAAAAAAAAAAGACAAAAAATATATTTTATCCCTTTGTAATTCTTTGAAATTACTACACAAAGAAAATGCTCTTGCAGTAAGCATATCTGACAATACTTACAGCCAATGTAAAGTATTTATTAACATCACCACTGAGTGATAAAATCCAATATAAGCTTTTGGTTCTAGGCAAAATTCTATGAAAAATCTGACATTACATGGATCCTTTATGAAATTATTAATTTGTTGTTGTTGTTGTTCCAAGTTTTGACCACAGTTTACATTCTTACAAATGAAATGCTTTTTAAGAAAAGAACTAGTATGTTTCACTCAGTAATTAAAGTGTTACTACAGAGTATAAAGTGATTCACTCTCTTTTTAAAATAGTTTTATGATATATGTTTCTATATTTCTACACCTGTAAACTTAATTATCATATTCAATATACATAATTAAAATGCCATTATAAACTGCCTTAATTATTAAACTATAATAAATACTGTCAATTAACTAAGAACACATCTTATGTCAACTTTTATGATAATCTCAGTTATACTGAACAGTTGTGCCACAGAACTGGTCTGTACTTGGCTAATTGTATCAAATTTAAGTATCCACCAACATTTTGCCTACAAAAATTAACTCTCTTTGATAAAGTAACAGTGTTTTAGTGAGAACAATTGTGTATATAAGATTGGGCCAAAACTTAAACAAAATATGAACTGCGTGATTTTTCAAATTGCCTTAAAGAAACTACATCCAGAAACTGCTGAGTACCAAACTGCGAGAACCTGGGAGACAAACCTAGAATATCTGAAAATTCTCTAATGGTAATAAATATAATGTCCCTCCGTCACATTTTAGGAAAGGGTTATTTTGTCCCCTTTCCTTCATTTTTCTGTTGCTTAAAACTTAAAAAATAAAGAATGAATATTTAAAAGAGAGGGAAAAAACTCCATAATGAGATGGATGGTTTTGAGTGTATAAGTGGTTATAAAAGTGTTTCATTTGTGCTGTATTGTGGAGTATAATGCAGGACAATGGACACTTTGTGAACACTTTTTTGAACAATCCTTACAAGCAGTTCCCAGGACACACAGACCTTTATTTACTTACTTTTGGATACTAGTAAAAGAATAGTTTATAGTTTCAAGTCAGGTTGCTATCTGCACCTGTTCATTAAAAGAAAGCGGCCAACTCCCCTGAATTCCTCTGAAAAGTCCCTGGAAAGAATCCATAGGGTGGACTTTGCGCGGAGCAAGTTAACACCAGGACCAATGGACTGGGGTATCTGAAATGCATAAACATGAACCAACTGATGTATTTAATTACTTTGTATAATCATATAACTGGAAGACACAGCTTGTATAAAAGTAGAACCATGTGTGTAATAAAGTGTGCTTCACTGCTAGATCATATTGGTCTGTTGTGTGTTGCATCTGAACTCCTTTGTTATTACTGTCTAAGTTTCAGCCATAACTTATAACCAAGTAAATATTTCTGCTAAGCCATGAATACATAACTTCAAATCTGATCCTGATCCTTCTTTAGTAGAAGTGTTGATTTCTCACATCTTCTTTGTCAGTAAATTGAAAGAACACACGTGGCAACAAATACAAAAAATGATGACAGCTGCAGAAGCCTATTCTGCATTAGGATTGCCTCTGGCAGAGTTACTCTCAAATATAAAATACTTTATCACTGTTTTGGTGAAATTAATTTAGAGAGGTATTTATTTAATTCTGTGTTAATATTTCTGGTTAATATATTGATAAATTCTTTTTACTGAGAAATAAGAGTTAAGAGTGATAATTTGAATCCCCTTGGATTTTGTGACATTATAGAACATGACTAATAGATGACTTACAGGTTTTCTAAATTAAGTCATTAAGGATATGATACAAAACAATACAGTATAAGAAGAGGTAAGCAGTTTTGAGGATGCTAGCTAAAATCCCTATTTTCAGTTTCCTCTGCTTAAGTTTTATTCGTACCTTTGACCTCTTGTGCTTAGTTTTCTGTTTAAGGCAATACCATGCCACCTAACTTTCTTTTTGCTATAGGCAAAAATCAACACCTTGTGATGAGAAAAGTATCTGTAAAAGAATATAAAAATCATACTCTAACTGAAAAGTTCAGAGCAAGGAATTGGGGATGAATTAATCCTTTTCTTGTACCCATTCAGCTGATTAATTTTAAGAATCAAAGTACAATTATTTCCCATTTCATAAAGTAGTGTATAACAATATATGCTATCCTTCAAAGTTAATCTGGTTGCTAAGGATTGAAAGAACTGACGTTTCTGGGTGTGAAGTTCATGTTTTCTGGTTTTCTGGTCAGCCTGGGAAAGTGTTTCAATTCTTTAAAAGACCGCTCTAGTATTAGCTAGAGATAACACATATGAAGGGAATGTTTAGCAGAGTTTACTTGCACTGAACTTAGAAAACAGAAGGAGTCTTTGAAGTTTTATAAATATACTTGCCTTTGTTTTCATTTCTCAGTTTCTTACTGAAATATTGAAATACTGAAGCAATTTGGAGTAGTTACTGAAGTACTAAGGTACTGGTATTTTCTTAAAAGGGAAGAGTTCAATCGCTTCCCTTTGTGTTAGATATAGACCTTTCACTGTCACTGTTTGGTCTTCATTGACACTTGCAGAAGCTCACTTCTCATGCAAATTGCATGCAGATGTTATTTGAAAACCATTTAATTTTTTGTCAGAGTCTCAACTGACTCTCCATACAGTAAAAAATCATCCAGAATGATACATATCAAAAAAATTGCTTGCACAATGAAGCTTAGACTTGTTTTTTTCCTCAAAGGATGACTAATGCTGAATCAGAAATGATTAAAAGCAGACAAGAAAAAGAGCTGTCTTGAAACACACCTTGAATGTTAAAAACAATATTCTGGCTGTCTGGATAGTAATATTTCTCTTCCACACAGTCACAGAGGTATTCATAAAATAATTTGCCTTGCAGTTCCTTGTTGTTCTTGATCCCTTTATATCAATATGAAAATAGATCAGATCAAAAGTCATCTTGTAGTTTATGCACATTGGTCTAATCTCTTTTTTTTTTTTTTCCCCGGTGCAACAAATATTCATTCATTGTTGGTCATGGATCTCATCTGAGAGAAGCAAGGTGTATCTATATCTTTGGGAGACTTGCAGTAGCTTGGAAAACCAGTAAGTTGTGTGTGCATCCACTCTACTGTTCTGCTATGCATATGCACCAATAAGCTCTCCTTATAAAATTCCATGAAAATGTTTTGCTAAACACTAGCACATAAAATATGCAAAGTGCAACCTGTCAAATACATTCGATGCTAACAAGATTTTTGTTTTCATAAAGGTACTCTTGAACTCCCTCATTCTAAAGTTTTCTGCTAATGAATATGTTGTACAGCATGAGCAAATTTTGCTCAACTGTTTTATCTGTTGATATTGACATCCCAGAGATGTCTTGAAATGACAATTTTTAGCTAAAAATTAACTGGGCTTTTCAGTTTGCCTTCCATTATCAGGTCTCTTCATTGGAATTACCTATTTGCTTGTGTCTGTGGTGTCATACAGTTGTAATTGGTGTAAAACTTGATTAGCTGAAGCTTTATATTTTGAATTCTTTTTATTTATAAACATTACTATTTATTACTCCTGATATTAATCATAATATTTCAAAACATTGGCTGGTCAGATTAGACTGTAGAAACTATGAATATCATACAACCAACAACAGCAAAGTGCTTCAGTGAGCAGCTTAGGACTAAGTCAAATGTGAAACAAAAATTCATTCTAATCATCTCTGCAAATAGCTTGAGCTATTAAGTACACCTTGTGTAAATGAATCCTTATATGAAAAAGGGAAAACAATGCAGGTAACAATCAGCTTCAGATATGGAGAAAGAGTGAGAACTAAGACAGCAAATTTCTCACCTTGATAAAGCTCAGTTCTCAGAAATGTTTCTTAATATTTTTCTTACATTTTATCTCTTCTGAATGGCTCCAGTTTAATTTAGCTATGTCACATTTTACTGAACTGAATAATTCATCTTCCTGCAGCCATTTATTGGCCCCAAGTACAGCTGATAGTACTTGCAAAGACCAACTTGATTCTATGGTTAGTTCCTCAGCCCAGTTGCAGTGAAAATTCAGGTAGTGATTGTCCACTAGCAACTCTCACATCAGCCCTTTGGTCAACAGAGACATGAGTTGTAGGCAGGGAACATTTTACCTCCTCAGTTCTCTTTTGTTGGTGTGATCTCCAAAGTTTATAAGTATTCTGTATTTTACAATTAAGTGGTATGGAGTAAGATGGCTGATGATGGGAACCTTCCACACAAAGGGAAAGACCAGTGTTTGGAGAACAACAAAGACTACTCAGATTCTGGTTTGTTGTGTTTTCCTCTACTTGCTTTATCTTTTAATATTTCTTCCCCTCACTTTTGTGTTAAGGATCAAGTTTTATTTCCTTTGTGCATTCATGAAATACTTTATCTGGATGTATAAATAGAACAAAAACCATTCTAATAGAAAAGAAAATATTAATCTGATGAAATGCTCATGCTAATGAAAGCTTGAATTTGGTCTTCCATATAGGAGAAATACCTTGCCAACAGAAAACTTCAGAGACAAACAAGAACCATCCTATAAAAGTATAATTTGTCTTATGTTTATGTTTTTTCTTATGTTTTGTCTTATGTTTTTTCTTTATTATTTTGAGTTTTTTTTTGTTTTCATAAGATAGTTGTAATTAATCAATTTTGACTGCCTTTTTGAAGAGGAAGAAGGAGGGATGATGACAGATAATTTTCTTCTAAAACATGGGCTTTCATATTAAAGTTCTAAACAAGTCACAAAACATCTAGAAGTTTCTGAGACATTTTAATATATCTGGTTCTCCAAAGTCTTATTGCTTACCTATGATTTTCATCAAGTGTTTTATTCTGTTTCTATACAAACTACCTTTATACTTCCAGATGATAACCCATGATTTAACATTGCATCAATAGGGAAAATGTGAAATATATGAGGCTGCTCTACTAAACACTGTCTTTGAATAAAATCATATTTACATCCCAGAAATAACTTCAGTAAAGTTGGGCTGTAATAAATAAGAAATGCCTTTGCCAATGAAACGTCTTTTCTTAACCTTCAAATATGTCTCTTTTTTGGACAACATTAAATAAACAGATCTGCAGTATCTGTTATGCACTGTATATGTGTATATATATATATTAAAAAGTATAGTGCTACCAACTATTGAAACCAAATTATTGAAGTCATTTCAGTGGTTAAATGTGAAGCTGGTTATTTTCTAACAAGAAAAATTATATGGCTATATTTAACTTTTGTGTTTCCCGCTAATAAAAAACATGCATAGCAGCAGCAGCGTTGTCTTTAAAAAGTAAGAACTAGCGTATTTGCCATCTGGTTTAGTGACTTTATATGATAGCTAAGAGCTGTCATTCTCTGATAACTCCAGATTTACCATTTGAAGTTGATGTTACAACTCTGATTAGCTTAACACGTGCTATCTGTGCTGTAGAATAAGCTGGTCAACTTGTCAAAGAAAGTACTCAAACTGTTATCAAGACAGACCTAAAACTGGAGTGTGCTGCTGGGCTTGTCAATATCCTTGCGTTTACTTTTTTGGTGGCTGCAGGCATTGGCCGAACGGTGTAAGTTGCCGCCTCTGGAGCCGGCTCCTCCTCTGAGGACGCCGGTTCGAATCCTGAGGAACTCGCTGTCACCGTCTGAGCTGCTCGGCCGTGGCAAAATGAACCTCAGGAGTAAAGAGGGTGGGGCCAGTTCTGCGCACACTGTGCCTCACCTAAAAAATCTATTGCGCAGACTTGTCCCAAAATCTTTGTTCGTGAAGTCTAGCCAGCAACAACTTTTTTGGTCTCACAGTGTTGTTTTCCACTAAAATATTAATATGTTACATGCCACTAAGAAAAATAAATTATAAGAAAAAACACTACTAAAAGTACTATCCAAATATATTAATCACTGGGCTTACCAGGTCCTCAAACTAATTTCCCCTCAACAGCAGAAAGGTTTTCCATCACATTAGTCCAACTGGAGTACAGTAAGACTGGAAAAGACACTTGCACCCTTGCATGTCTGGGAGCGATCAAAGTAGCAACCTGTTGTGACACTGTAAAGGCTTGGCCAAATGACCATACTTTACAAAATTAAACTGAGGATTTCTAATGCTAATATAAATACATGTTCACCTGAAATATAGTTTGCTGTTTGTATTGAAGTTATATATTCACAGAGTTCAACACTATGAATGTCAGAGTCCTTGCCTTCCCATTCTCTATACATCCTTCATATCTACTGCTGTGCTCATGACTTGCCCTATGTTTTTATTTTAAACTGTGGCTCCGTTTGCCAGTACATGCAGTAGCTTCTGGGAAAGGTTTCATTTTTAGAGAAGTTTAATACCCAGAATAAATATTTGTAGTATAAATTATTTGATGCATAATCCTCATCAGAAAATTATTTTCTTCATTTTTGACTAGCTTTAGTGACAGAAGCACCAAAATATTAATGAAATGCAGCACCTTATGAAACAGAACTTTACACTGAGAGGTCCGTTTCTGAGAGACATGGTCATGAACAACTACTTTAGGTGACCCTGTTTGAGGAGTGTATTTGGAATATAGGACCTCCAAAGATCTCTTTCAAACCCAATCAGTCAGTGATTCCATGAACTAAACATTATGATGGGTAGTCTAAGTCAAATAACTTTCTGTTCCTTTGACTGGATTTCACAATCAGTATAAAAAAACTAAAATGTAACTATACAGCAATAGAATGACAAGAAAACCACAAAATTATTATATGCCATAAATCACACAGGTCTTGGGTCTACCTGAGATATGCATTTTCACTCAAAAAATCAAAGTTGCTTTATTAAGCAAGATTTTTCTACACACAAAAAGGGCGACAATATTGCAACACTATTTTTAGATTGATATTGTATCCATATTATTTATCCATATATTTTGAGTCTTTCATATATTGGATATTTGGTGTACCTGACTGACAACCAACAATGTGGACTATCAACTTTTCCTTCTTCTTTTAACTTCCTTCTCAAACATAGAGAGAAACTTTTGTTTTGTTTCTTTTAATAAAATACTGTATTTTGGTATCTGATTCAAAATGGTCATGCTGTTATTTCTGTTCCAGTTGCTTCCTTCTGGTGGAGTACTTCATACAGTATCATTTAACATTCCAAATATATAGCTATGATCATTAGCTGCCTTGGTGATGGAAGTGTTATGTACCTGAGGAACTATTCTGTATATTTTGCTGATGTATTGACACAGATTATAATTTGCCAGGAACATTTTATACAGCAGACCTTACTGGAAGAAAATGCCAATAATGACCTTTATGAGACTATTTTAAAAAATAAAAGAATTAAAAAACAATTTTTTTGAACTTTATGTCTCACATGTAGTTTCCCACATAATTAATTAAAAGGTCTGCTACAATTTTCCAGTAGAAGTCTGCATCTTTTCATTATTTTAAAGTTTCTGTGATACAACTCAGCAAGAGAAGCTCACTGTGAAGATAAGGCAGATATGCGCTGATCAGAGTAAAGCTGAGATTTGCTGCAGAAGCCCCAGAAGATGAAAACCCAATCATAGTTATCTATGATGCTAAAATAGTGTTACAGCTCCTTAGTTAAAAAGTATGGGAAAAGCAACTAACACATCCATTACTTATATGCCAAAGAAAAATCGCTAATCTATTCTCAGGTCTCTGACATGTAGTCCACATCTCTGAGCTTCCATCTCAAGGTGGAGTTGAGATACTAAGGTGGCTAAGACTAAGGGAAACAATTAAGACATACACTTCTACATAGCATTCCATCTAGATCGTCTGTTCAGCATATGTTTTTAAGTGACTTTTCTGAACAGCTAAACTCTTCCTGCTTGCTGAACAGAAAGATTAGACACCTAACTCTCTGCTCTGCATTCTATGTCAGGTCCAAAGTAATTTAAATACTGTACTGAAGCACAAATAATTTTTACTATAATAAAATATGTATTTTTTATTTTAATAAATATTATCTCAGCTGCTATTTAGGGGATTCAATCATAGCACCTCATAAATATAAACACACATTTCCTTAAGGGCCATATAGTAATCTACATCTTCATATCAGGAAAGTGTTATTTTAATGAACAGTGCCCATGTAATTAAGTGCTTCCAGCCCATCTCTGAAAGAGGGGTACAATAGCTAACTCCTAGACTTCTCAACTGGAATTCAGTTTATCTGTCTTTAAAAGAACTGCCTTGAGATATGCTTCTGTTTTGCAGACACTTTGCCCTCAAGAAACTTTAGATTTTATGATTGTGGTGCTAATAATACTGAAAAAATACAATAGATGAAGATAGTCACTTGTTAAGAAATAAATGTGAACAGGAAAGCATCATGAAAAGATCCACTCTCATTGTGTAACTGGAAGGAGAGATCTGTTGCATGAGCTGACGGAGCCACTGGGCAGAGGTTTTGCCTGAGGTCATCTCTGATGGGTCAGGTCAAGCATGCTCACCAAAGCAACACTCTGAATGTTTTGTGGCCTTGTTCTAGAAATACCTCTAAGGTCATGTCCAACCAATGTTGTCAATTTCCTAAATAATTTACAAAGTTTCTGCTGCATTTTCATTAAACTCTCTTGCCCACAGTCACTATGCTCCACCTTTTCATTCTTCTTTTAAATTAGGTCTTAGATGAGAAGCTCATATTCTAATTCATTAACTTCCAGGAGAGTGGTAAACCTTAGCAATTTCTTAGAATGCACTTAAGAGTAATCAGTGTCACAGAACTGGAAAAGTCAGTACTGCCATTCTCTAAGCCTTGAACTTAGGCAGTGATGGTTGCTATTCCTCTCAGTACGGGAAGCACTCCTATATTGTGATGACATTTTTTCCTTTGTTTACACCAAAAAAAAAAAAAGGTTTATTGCTTATTTTCCTTGTTTTGTAACATTTCTTCCTCACATCTTACTGAATACAAAAATTAATGCTGAATATTAGTTTTTACTAATCAGCAAGGATCAGCAGCTTATGTGCAAATAGAACTATAATACTCTTGCTTCAGAAACCCATGCTAGAGGGAACTATAGCCTGCTAATGAACACTGGGGGAACATTTATAGCTTCCCAAGAAATTCAGTGCACTCTACTGTTTAAACTTGTGAGCACAATCTCCATAAAGGGTTATGAGCTGATGCATGTGTTGTGGCAAATTAAACTTTAAAATAACCCTTTCAAAATCACTGGAATTACTCTATGGATGCATGTAGTCTATTGTGTATGATTTAGGTGATTCCTCACTTAAAAGAAACCTTTTACTGCAATTTGTTTAAATTTCCCTGAATTCACAGCACAAATATGCAAAGGGATCTGGGGCCTTTCTTTTTTTTTCTTATCACATGGTTCAGCATACAGATCCCCAACACCATATTTCACACAGAATCACAGTCACAGAATGAATCAGGTAGGAAGTGATCACAGTGGGTCATCTGATCCAACCTCCTGCTCAGGTAGGGTCATTCCAGAGCACATTGCATAGGCTTGCATACAGACAGTTCTCAAATATCTCTAGTGATGGAGACTCCACAACCTCTCTGGGCAATCTGTTTCAGAAACTGTGAAACAATTATTTGCTAGCATTCACAGGCAACATAGGTCTAAAATTTAAGAAGCTATAAGCCCAAGCATTAGCATGTTCATCTCTTCTGCTAAGACACCTGAAGGGTCTATATTGGCCATACACCATCAATCAGAAGAGCCTTCACTGCTCCCTGGGACAGATCCACACTGTTGCCCTTTCTACCAGCACTCTTGAGAATGATGGTTGGCAGAATGACTTCCAGCTAAGCCGAGTATCTTCCCTATTTCTTTTTTCCTTTAGTATTTTATGCCTTTGTTACATAAGGTTTGCATAGTTTGTTTTAAAATAAATTTAAAAAAATTATCAGAAAAGAGCAACTTTATTGTACTGAGGAACTAGTTTCAGCGGATAGCCTGGTTGGTCAAAAAAAAGGAGCTTCCTGATGAACTGAATACAAAAAGTGAGTCCCAAAAAAGACAGAATCAGGAACAGGTAAAGAGGACAGACTGTAGGAGTATTCTTGGATATTTAGGGATAATATTACTACAAAATTCAGCTGATTGAAGGAAAAGTAGAGTAAAAAGCATGGAATGTAAAGGTATGCTAATTGTTAAAAGTAGTCCTGGAAAAGTAGTCAACTTAATGAAAGACAATAAGAGAAAGGCTCAACAATTTTCACAAGCAAATTGTACTCTCTAATTATACCTTTACTTCATAGTGATTAAACAAGGCTATTAAGACAACCATTTGGAATGTAGAAGATCGAGGGCAGAGCCCGTTTGTTTTTGAATTACCCCCTTAACTGCCGGGAGCAGAGTTTCTGTGTCCATTTCCTGTCCTCAGCTGAACAAACTGCCCTGTTTTCTATTAATTGCCATTGTGGGCTATAATTCTATTTATCAGCTAAAGAGGTGACCAGACAGGTACTGCAGACAGACAGGAGACATCAGTCAGTGAAAGACCAAGAATGCAGATCTCTTTCAAAAAAGAACATTCCCATGAGGAAACAGTCAACCAAATCTGTTAGTTGTGGCAGCCACTAGAAGCTGTAAAAGGCAACTGAAAGCTGAATTTTTAATAAAAGCAAATTCAAGAAAAAAACTAAAATATTCAGGCCAATAACTGAATGAGTTCCAAGAAAACTTCAGGATGCTGTGCTGGGTAAGGAGGAGAAAAGCTGTGGAAAAACAAACAAGCCAAAAACTCAACCAAGAAAATTTCACTGAAAAAAGTAAATACATTAACTAACCACAAAGAAACTGCTGAACTCTATCAGGAACAATACCACACACACCCCAATGCATCATCTACTGAAAACCATAAGAATAAAAATGAGGAAAAGCTGCTCAAAACCCCAGTAACAGCCCCTCCTGCCACAAAACAAAAGTTTGATTATTTTGCATATTTTAAAACAAATTTTGGTTTCTTTTTATGATATTTCAAGTAACTTCTTTTCCAAGGCAGATCCTATACAGTTCACTATAAAGAACTGGCATTATTTGTTCATTGCTTCAGTGGTTGTCTCAGTCCATCATAAGCAGAGTAGCTTTGTATAGCTGATGTTTCCTTGTTGAATCAGAATCACAGAATACTGAGTTGGAAGGACCCACAAGGATCATCAGGTCATAGCCCATACAAGGATCAAACCAGCAACCTTGGTGCTATTAGCACCATGCTCTAAGACAACTTAGCTAATTGTAGCAAGCACTTATTCCTTTCACTTTGATCTGTGGTAAATAATTGTTCGAGACCGCTATTGACCTTTCTGACATTGGTATACATCTTTCAAGATAGAAAATCCGGTTCTGAATTCATTCTCAGTCATTGCAGACCAGCTGCCTACAAGAGCAGTGCTGACACTGCAAGCTGTCATCTTACACCATTGGTCAACACTGAACAAAGAATCACACTGTGGATTGCACATACACAAACAACATAAGCCAAAATGTCAATAGTCAATGGAGAGGATAGGTCGTCTCGTCAAACTCTGCCTGGGGCTTCCTTATACTTCACATTAAAGGGCTGCTCTTCAAACTAAGCTTGTCATGCATCTTAGATTGAAGTTTCAGGTCAGTTGTTTCATTAAAAATCTACAAATTTACCTGCAGAATTTTTGCTGAGATTTTTCTTCACTTTTATATACTCTAGAATTGCTTTTACTCAATGAAAAAAATATCTATAAATATGATTTTTTTTTAATTTTTAATAATTCATATCTCAATACGTCTTTTCTCCTCTGTTGCAGTCAGTTCAAATTTTCTCTAAGGTTCTGTTTGCAAGATTTGAATCAGAATAAACACTGATTGCCACACTGTAACATTTTTATTTTATAAATTACAATTATTGACAATTACATCAGTCATCCTGGAACTAGTTATACATGTATGTTCTCTAGAGCTTCATCTGCTGTCTTTTCCGATGTGTTTATATACGCTACTATGTCATTTACTATTTAGATGAAAACAAAATGGATTCAGAAGTATATGCCATTACTGATTTTCCTTTTGATATATCATTTCACTTGTGTTGCACATATTAAAGGAGTAGAAATCATTGTCCAACAGTCCCTTTTCTGGGGTTTGTGGCTCTTAGACCTGAGACACATGTTTCACTGCAGGAAACAAAAATTATACTTTGTGTTGTCAGTGTCCTGGGTGAGGAAATTCTGCTAAAATTTTGCATGCATAATGACTAGAATGTAGACCAGGAAATAAAAAGTCATGTTACATAAACTATATTTTTTATAAAATTAATCAGTGAAACTGTTAATTATCTCATTATCTTTTTAAGTAACCTGCTTGCAAGTGTCAACCACTTGTGCAGAGAGTGTTTCTGTGAAAGCAGGAGTCTTATCTGGTAACAGAATTCAGCAAATATTATTCCGAGATCAGGAGTTCTTCATCTGAAAAACAAGCCTAAAAATGAGAAAGCTTGCCCTCAAACCTGACTGCCTTTGAGATGTGCCTCACAGGGACATTGCACATTCTGCACAAGGGTGAGCAGAGTCAGCACAGTGCACGTCATCCACAATCCAGGCGGTGCAGGATTAGCCTCTGGGGGAACAGACTGCTATTCCTGTAGAGCCATGTCTCCTCCAGGACTACTTCTGTTGTTTGGTATTGATTGAGAATCACCTCCCTACCAGAGCAGAGGCTTTGCTGCATTGTTGCTTCTACTGCCTGCCATGTTGAGACTTCTGACACACCCTATTCTCTCTCTTCTGCGGGTTGGATACACAATCTCTGTGCTTGAAAACTGGAGTAGAAAATAACAAGGGGATTGCCTTTCTCCTTTTCTAAATGAGAATTTTGTTTCTCTGTTTTTGTACAGAATAAAAGGAAAGGCAGAAAATTAGGGCAGATATTCCCTTCAAAAAATGACTGAGTGTATTCCACTGATTTTCTCATTTTCCATTGTTTTCCTGTCAATTAGAAAAATCAGATAAAGACGAATTACGGTTCGATATGTGCTGATGAGAAAAATGAGTTTTCTGTTGCTTCCTGTTAAATGTTCTGACTCTCATTTTTAGGAAATACAAAGTGAAACTTTCATCTCACTTGAAAGGGGGTGGTGGTGGAAACCAGCCATACCAACACAGCTGTATACTTCTTTCCCTGGCTGCATACCCAAAATCATGAAAGCTCCTTTTAATTGCTGGCCAGCCAGGATAGATTCGGAGGAACTGAGGGGTCAGTGCAGATTAAGCTTAGTACTGAGGCAAATTGGCTGGCCCCTTATACATTTTGCAAATTTACTCAGAAAAGGGAGAGAACGAGCAGTGAAGTACAGAATAATGCAAAATGCTCCTGAAGCTATAGCTCTTAAACTAAAATTGCATGTATTTCTGTTTATGGATCACAAACAACTTGAATAATTTAATTTCCTTACCAGAACCTCAACATTTCTGGTAATTATGCTCATTCTTAACTTGTATTATCAAGATTATCCAGTGAAGTTTTAACACTCCTTTTGCCAGTCCTGTCTGCACTAGTTAAGTATATCACCCACAGTTTATGTAATTATATCCTTCAGTATTTCACTTATCATTTTGCATTCTGGATTTTTGGTAAAGAGAATTTAAATTAATTGCTTTAAGGAATTATGTAATTAAAATATTTAATTAAATTTGTGAAGTGTTAGAGGATAAAGGAAATCTTATTAAAATTATTTTAACAAGTAAGTCTTATTTTAATATCTACTTTTGCTGCAAAATATAGTTGTTAGCCCCAGATCCAATTAAATTCAATAGTACTTTTTGAGTTATATTCTCTGATTTCAGCTCACTTCCCAAACCTGATGCTACACATCTATCCCCAATATCAAAGCTTTTTTCAAGTTACGTGTTTGTTCCATGAGCTAAACTTCCAGCCAACCTGAATATTGTGTTGAAATACACTGGATTTACCTCTGTTCCAGTGATGTTTTAAAAACCCTAAGATTTTTTATACCTGTAGATTTTGACATAGCTGTAGAGTTTCTCACCCTTAAGGTAGCAGTTTACAGCTACTAAGATCCCTTTCTCCCAGTTTGTGCCACAGGTTTGAAATTCTGTTTACAGTTCTTTTCAAGAAAAAAGATTTTATCAAGGACATCTTCTTTGGGACACATGCACATCAAAGATGTATTGTAGGGAAAGCAAGAAAGAAGAGCCAAAACCCTTGGAGAAGCTCTAAAGGAGTGGACAATTTTGGGGTTGAATGTATCCATTAGATATGAGAATTAAGTAGTATCATAAATTTGTAAGAATCCTATACTGGGTGTGCACCTATGTATTTTCCTGCACCAGAAAGTGTTTTCATTAAAAGACCTACTCTTTATTTCATCTATACTAATATTGTCTGGAAAGTTCTTCCACTGTAGGTAACACCAGGAAGAGAGGTAATTATAATTAGGAAGCTTTACAGATAATCAAAGCAGACTACCTTCTTTTCTTTTCTTCTCATGCAAATATTTTTTTTATTTGTGGCAGAAAGGAATAAAAAAAAAAATCCAATTGTCAAAATATCACACTTTGCCTAAGAAAATTTTATGATGATTTTTTTGTGAAATGCAAGTAAACATTCAGTTAAAACCATTCAACTCTACTTGAAAATTAGTGCTTAAAACCCTCTTGTTATGAAACTAAAACTTAAATTAAAACACAGGTTTAGCTTTATTTTACATTACTGCGTACATTATGTCTCTGGGTGACTTTCTTTTTAAAATATAGCTTAGGATCTTCAGTGTTAGGGCTGATGACAATCCTGCAAAAATCCTGTGATGGTTGTTTTGTGCCATTTGTTTTTTCCTCATTACTATCAGTTACAGCTATAGAGCAGATTTACAATTTTTCATGGTCTAGAGTGGCAAAGTCCTGCAAAGTAAGAGAAGACCTACAATGTGTAAGAAAGCTCATTACATTTTAGCTGTGTTATGTAAGAACTTATGGAATTTTCACTTATGTAACGAAGTTAGAATGCATTCATATAGTCTTTCCTCATAACTAGGATCCCAGGCTTTGCAGTGCAATGTCTAATTTATACGGATTCCTAAAGTCTTCTAGTTCAGGCTGCACCCACACAATACAACCCACACTGATAGGAAATAAAAATCAAGGTTCATGAGAATTTATACTCAAATATTTTTATGTAAATTAGAGCAGTAAAATATTCATCCACTTTTTTGAAATTTTTTCAGTTCTTTGAAGATTACTTTTTTTCTGTTTTCTTTCTGAAAGCAATGGATCAAATGCATATAATGTATATAATATACAGACACATAGTATTGTGTTTGATTATTGCTTTAGTAGAAAAAACACATTCAGTTGATTTAAAATTTTCACTTTGAGATTAGTTTTGCAGATATTTTTATTTCTACTAGCAGTTTCCCATGAAAATATCAGTTACAAGAAGAAATCTTTCCATGTTAAAAAAAAAATCCAGTAACATCTTCATAATTCTTGACTGAAAAACAAGAATAAGCAGCTTGTTGTGGTTGTCTGGTCTTTTTGCCAGTTATGCTCTTTCAAGATGTCAAAAGGAAACTGCAGTCTAAACTATACCAACTTTTTAATTCTTCCTTGTGACACATTTTTCAATCCCTGCAAAGATGTTTTATTCCTTATAAGGTAAGTAGAACTTGAAGATTTAGCTTCCACAGTATCAGGAGACTTGTATTAGATGCTGACAGGAGGATAATATTTTTAAGTAGCATAAAATCATCTCAGTGATTGACAGAACACAAATACAGCAAAGTAAAAAATCACAGTAATAGCTTGAAATAAATGAAATAACATTCAAACAAGCTAAGAAGAAATTTTTTTTCTGAGTATCATCAAAGATACAGGCACAACTAGAATTCTAAGAAGCCAACATATAGCAAAAAAAATGCTATGGAACATATTTTATTGGGACTTTTTTTTTCATTCTCTTCAGTCTTTTCATTTGCAGTAGCAGAGCTATCCCTAAGACTTCCTTCCCTAAGACTTAGAAGAATTTTAGTTTATGTCAGTTTGTCTCACTTTGTCCTCACAGGAGGTAATGAGTACTACATGGCCAATAGCTTAGAATCTTTCTTTCAGAAACAGATTTAGTTTCAATGAAATACATGCCTCATGTTTGTATGGGTATCAGATACTCAATACCATGAGGCTATCTTGAAATCATATTGTGCAGGAGTAATTTTACTTTGCTTAATTGCAAATTGTTTTCTTTTATCAATGTATAAAATTGAAATCTGGAAAGATATTTATAAATGAAAGTAAAAATGAAACATTATTGTGACCACAAATTAGGCTATAAATAAGAAGTCAGGTGTCACCAGAGTAATAAAAACTGGAAGAGTTGAAAATTCTGATTAAAAGTAGTCAAAGGAGTGACATATTTTGTCATTTTTAATGAAAAAAAGCTTTATCTATGAACTGGATGTCTAAGAATACTTGTCTCTGTCATTATTGAACAGTAACCCAAAGGCTATTTACAGCTGCCTCTGCTAAAAAAATGCTGATGTTGCATTTTCTATTCCCAGCACTGAAGTTTACATTCAGGACAATCAACTCAGCAGACAGAGTTGTGCAGGCTGCATTGATGGCATAGCTATGTTTTTCTTTAGTTCATCTTACTTTCTGTACATACCTCAGCCCACAAGCTACGGCTAAACTCCCACAAATGGACTTGTGTGGATAATTTCCCAAGCAACACTGGATTGGGTTTTTGTTAGGGAAATATTTTCATTTACTGAAGATAGTATGATTTCTGTATCTTCTTCGTCTATCTTCTGGCCTCATTTCCTATACCAGACGATGCTATACATTAACATAGTAATAGGGAAGATGGAGATTATATTAATGAACAAGAGATTAACAGTCTGGTACAGAGAAATGACATTGTACAGTACTGTGAGAACATACTGACTCAGGCTGAATGACTACAGCACCCCACACCAACTCATCAGCTTTAAAGTAACTTTTCAGTTTTTAGTTTTGAAGCTGACTAAAATGAACCCATGGACCAGTGAAGGTAAGAGGGAAGAGCTGAAAAGATAGGTAGTACCAGCTGGCAGTTGTGTTTCTGTAGATGATTCCTTGATCAAGAAAAAAGAGAATTTTACCCCCTATTTTCTGAGGGATTCTGACCCTGAGGAAGTCATGAAATGACATTTCAAGAGACTATTTCATTTATGTAATTCTTACTTTTGCTTGTCATCCTTATGCCTGTTCAGCTGCTTTCTGAAAGGGCAAGAATGACTAAGAATTCTAGTAAAAGCTTATACCTTTCTCAGAAATAAATATAAATAATTCAGGAAATGAGCAAGGATCTGTAGTTTTCCTCACATTACTGGAACCTCAATGGACTTTTTTGGAATTTAAGCTGTTTCAGAAAAACGTTGGTTAAAAGAAAGCAACATTATAGGTCCTGCTTGGGTGACACTTCGTGGCTACAAATGGAGAACTGTGATTAAAATGCTTTCCATACTGAGTCAGTTTTAAAAGGAATGGGAACATTTCAACAAATTGATTTGGGGTTGCCAATAGTTCTCTGTAGTCCATTCTATTTTTGCAGCGATATGTGTTTGAGGAAGATCTTTTTCAGCACAGGTTTTGTTCTGACTTTATCCTCCTTTATCCTTCCACACACTGTATTGATTTGCATGTCTTTTATAGTCTTTGCTTTGCACTGCTGTTTATACGCATCTAGTTACCTTAGCATATCCTTTCAACACTACTTCAAATTAGTTTATCTTCTGCATTTTACCCTGTGTCCAAAATGTTATAATTTACCTTATGATTAGTTTTGGACACATTGTTCATAAGAATACCTGGACTCAAAATAAATAATAGAATGTTTTGTTACTTTAGAATCTGCATTTCCTTATTTACTATTTTAAGGTATTTTCAGAAACTAGTGATTTTTCTATATATTTTTTTGATTTACAGAGCCTAGCATTTGGCACAATTGGATGCAAAAATGAAAGCTATTTGACTTCTGATGTTTCCAAACAAGACTGTACATGAGTTTTTACTTTATGTAAGGATAGTTACACATTTTTTGTGAAATACGTTTTATGTGTGTGTTCTTGAAAACTGTTGCTATATTTATTGTGGGGTTTTTTTGGTTTTTTTCATAAAAGGTCATACAATTTCTGCTTTCTTAACCACCTCTGACTGCCTTATTTGTCTGAAATATTCTTGACACCGTTACTTAAAGGTGTGGATATACTTGGCGAGCACCATTCCCAGGCATGGGACGAGTGAGATTCATCTTCAGATTAAGATACACATGTATGTGTTGACAGGTGAACAGGGCCCTTATTGTTGCTGTGTCCTATCTTGACCAATTGTACTATGGCAGAAGGATATTGTATAACACAGCCAGCAGTCACCAGGAGTGTGGTAGGGTCCCTCAGAGAAGGCTGCTCTACTAATGTCACTGCATTATTTCCCTAGAACCTGTAGAGTGTGATTCTTTGGTCTGAGTTTTTGGTTAAGTTTCTTTTGCAATACTTGATTTAATTTTATTTCAGGGAATATGTTTGAATTTGTTTGTTAGCAGCTCATACTTCATTAGCAGACTTTATGAAACACTGCTTTTCACAAAAACCTCTTTCATTAGAGAAAACCAGATTTTTCTTCATTTCTATAATTTCACCCAGTCCTGTACTGTTTCTGTGCATAAATTGGTAATATGGTAATATATGTATATGTATGCTACACAAGAAAGAGTTTGTGTCCCCAGACTTCTCATCTACTACTTATTTTGCTTTGCAACTGTATGCTTCACTGCTGCTACGTGGGCCACCTTCTCTGCATCTAAGGTGGACTCAAAAAACCTACTCCTTTTAGCATAATTTTTCCTCTCATTTTCAAATATGAGTCAGAAATAAACTTATCTTCTCTCCTGTATCTATATTTTCATTCCACTGATACTGACACAGGACACTGTCATTCTCTTAATAGCTCTAGGAAACTGTTTGGGTTTTTGGGTTTTTTTTTGTGAATTTTTTTTCTATGAAATACAAAGAATAAAAACAAATAGTTGCTGTAATAACAATATCAAAATTTTAAATTTGGTGAGCAGAGAATTGTCTTAACAGATGTGCTGCTATATCTATGATTTTGATAAACTCTTCTTTTTTTTCTTTTTTTTTTTTTTTTTTTTAATTCACCTGCCTCCATATTTTGGGAAAATAATTTGCAAGGTTCTACTGACTATCACCACAGTGTCCATGAACACTCTGTTCATGAGAAAATTAGTCTCTGCTTGATTTTCAGCTCTGTTTTTGTTTATCCGTCAGAAGCAAGCTTCGTATGCAACAGAATGACAGATAGAGCATGTGGCAGACAGCTAATGATTCATAATGACAGACTCATAAACAAACTAATGCATGGTAGGGAGGGTTCCTCTATCTTACAGAACACTCTACTAGAGGCATGCCCTTTTCAGTCCTTTTTGCTTTGCTGGGGTTGTGTGCAGAAAGTTGAGGGAAGGTATTTTCACAGTTACTTAGTTTTTGAAACATGCCCTTCAATTTTAAATGAACATGATACCTTGTATATTTGGTTCAGAAAAAAAAAATAAAACAACAAACTGTTCTTTCGAGGTGTGAAGCCTCCCCTCCATCTGGAGTTTTGGTTGATGGTTGAATAAAGCAGCAGGAGAAATGGATCTCAGCCCTGCACAGACAGATCAGTGGCAACCACAGACTCCCTTTGAGTCTCTTTTGGATGGAAGACATAGCTGCAAGCATACCTCACAGCTGTTGCACAAATATATTTTATAGAATGAACTCTGGATAACAAATCCCAGTAATTCATGGATTTATAGATGCATTGAACCAGCACTGTTCTGCATAGCTGATGGAAGAACTGTTGAATATGTTTACTTTCCATGTATTTACCATATTACTGTTTATCATACCATATTAATACTTGGTGGCTTAGCAGTAGTCAGGAAGACCACCTGCTTGCGTTGTTTTGCCTGCTGCAATCTGAAGTCCTAGGGAAGAATTAAATATTGGACCTCCTTAGGGTGTGATCCCTTTAGTACAAGACAAACGTGCACTTGAAGGCAGCACTAAAGGAAAAAAATTACACCAAACCCAGGTAGAATCACTAACAAAACAGATTTTTTTTTTTTTAAAATCTCTCTACTCAGCAAAAATTATTGTTCTGCATTTAAAATCTTAGTTTATTCTTTTGTGGTTTTGTGCAAGCAAAGCATAAATTTAGGTATTAGTTTAAGAGTGTTCACTTCAATAAAAAGCTGCTGGTATATCCACCTAAAATCTTTGGCTTATTCAAGGTCCTCTCAAATAAAGTTGTTGGGGTACTGAGAGCAAGGAAGCTTTTAATCAGTGATACAGGGACTTGCTTTTTTCTGATAAAGAAAAGTGTTGGATACTGATAACTGGATCATTAGACTTTCTTGACATGTTGTTTCCTTCAGTAAAGCTGATATCAGTAGCCATCATTCAGAGGAACAGATGGAAATTTGAAGAATGACTTCTGCAAAAAAAGCACCTCACCAAATTAAAAATGTAGAGGCTTGCCAACAAGTAACATAAATTAATGAGATTTGAGGTGAAAACATCCATGATCTTACAAAAATATGAAACAATGAAGAGACCTAAATGGCACAAAGGATTAATATAACTATGTCCAAATATCTTTTCATCTCTTTGAACAAGAGCTATTACACGATACACAGCCAGCTTTCCAATTCTTTATACGTGGAGTATACAAGGGAGAGCTAGATGCTTTATCATGTTCTTTTGCTGAGAGCCAAAGCTTTACAGAATTAGCACTCAATGTCATGAAAATAACGTTTGAGCTACCCTTTTTTATTAATTTTTTTTCTGAATGGTGCAGTTGATCCTGCCTAAAGAGTATCAGTTCTGTCTTCCTTCAATGGTGTTCTGACTGCAAATAGAAGATGCTGAACTTCCTAGAAAAGCCATGAAGCTGAAAATGTGCTAAGCTAGTGAAAAAATTAAAAGACAATTTAGGGGAATAAGAAACTTGAATCAGGGATACAGACAAGGGGAAAGAAAGAATGTGGTTTCAGACTAAGCACACAGGGAAGTCAAGTTTATTGGAGATGAATGTCAAGACAGTAGAGGAAGAGAAAGGAGCTGTATGGGGCATAGACAATTAGAAAATGGAAGAGCAGTTATGCATTGTGCTGTTCAGCAGAGAATGAATGTATAGGTAGAAATAAAAGGTAAAAAAATCAGCAGAAATGGAAGACAAATATCCTAAAATATACACCAAAAATTGTGATTCAGACATAGAGTATGAGAATAAAAGCAGGTTCAGTAAACAACAGTCACTGAAGAGGCAAGCAAGTGTTCCAAAACACTTGGAGGCTGAAATACAGGAGGGAAAAAGCCAGGATGTGGTGGTGTTAGGCGTGTGATGGCCGTTTTTAGAGACATCAAGCAAGAAGGAGAGGAAGGATGTAAATATTGGGGGTGAGGTTCTGAGTTGAGATGGGAAGAAGGAAGTAATATGATGTGTATGGCTGATGCACAGGATGGAGAACGAAGGGAGCATCCCAATCCCAACAGATATCACCAGAAGTATGAAAAGAAATCCAGACTTGTTAATTAATGTGGAAGTATGTGTACATGGGGTGGGGAGAAACAGGAGAGCCTGGGAGAAGAAGAAAAGCTGGAAACAGTCCAGCATAGAAGAGGAAACAGACTAGTTAGGTGGTAAAAAGATAGGAAGCACAAGGATGCAATGAAGAAAAAGGTTGTGGAGAATGACATGTGACAAGGGACAGAAAACCAAAAGAAATAGCTGAAAAGAACTCTGAAAATACATCAGCACTACTTCACCACACAGGCTTGTGCTATCTTGACCTGGAACACATGGAGAAGAAGATGACAATTTGAAGAACACATGTAGGAAATGCCCTGATGCTCTCTGAGGATCCTCAGAGATCCACCTCTGTGGATCCATATGACTCAGGAGACAAAAAAATTCCACTACTCCACCATTTGTACCAGAGGACATTTCATGGTTGAATGGCCTTTTTTTGCCTTAGAAAAGATAATATGGAAGTCAATAAATACAGTGAGACTTTTTCTGCCAGTGATGGACAGATATTTTCTTAGTGTCACTTTGTGTTTATGAAAGGAGACATTAAGCCTCTGTCTACTTGTTTTTCTGTAAAGAGAAAAACAATGTGCTTGAAAAGGATGTATTAGAACACCACACATTTGAATTCCCACCTGTATTTTGAAGTAAGTATTTACAACCCTCAGTCTTCTATCTTCTGTCACTTTCTGCTCCATCATATTAACATTTTAACAATGTACGCTGACATTTTAAAAAAATGCAGCTTTCATGTTGCTGTTTAGTTTGCACAGAACAGACAGAGACAAGCATTAAACTTCAGCACACATTGCCATAATTTTCTTTCCTATGCAACAGCCTACATTTGCATGGAAACCATACAAATCAAATCCTCAAGGAACCAGAAAACTATTCCTGGAGGTGATAGTGGTATTGTCTCCCAGGGCTTATTTGTTTTGTGTCAATGTCTAGGCATGCCTGAGTGTTCCTATATAAAAGTCTATATATCTTAGCCTCTATGGTATTTTTTTAAGGGATTATTAGCATCATTCCAGTCTAGTATTGTTTACAAGTAAACACACTGTGAAACTAAATATCATTTTGTATTACCTTGATCTCTCTGTAGGATCTAAAAAAACATGCACCAAATAATGTGCTTAAATATAAAATAACACTTTATCCTCACCTTATTTAAAACCTCTTTTGCACGGTGGCTAGGTGAAACACAATGTAAAATCAGACCAAAATAGCACATATTCACCATGTAGACAGCTAAGAGCCACCCACATTACCCTTCTGCAGTCTTGTATAAAAACCCTTTGCACCATTACATTAAACACATAATACTAAATAAAGACAGAGGGAAAAGTTAGACATGTACAGATATTCAAATTTTGTTTAGTATTACACTGTCTGCAGGAAACAGTCCCACAGTTTTCCATTTATGAACATAAAACTACTTAAGCTAATTAGTTGCTTATTCAAAATTTGAGGCTGCTAGGACAGCAAGGGTTTGTGCACATGGGGAGGCAGTTCTGTGCATATTAGTAAAATCTATTACTACCTGTGATTATTATTGCCATCATGTGGATTGAGACAAGGAGCCTGCCTTGCATATACTTTTGGTGTATGCATCCATATATCTAGTAAACAGAGATGAGAACACCTGCTTTCTTCCACAGATTTATAGGATTTGAAAAATATGCAGAACAAAACCTTCTAAGGAGCAGCAAGCTCAGGCTTTGTAGTACTGTTTTCCTTGTGACAACACATATGCTGACATTCTCTACCTGTATGTGTGGGTGAATCACCCAAACCATACATATAACTGTTTCAGATGTGGAAGCATTGAGGTTTCTTTAGATCAACCAAAGCAGATATTAGCAAGTCCTAAAGAAAACCATGTGTGAGTTTGAGCACAGTCACCTTGTGAGTACTATTAATGCTATTATCTCTAAGTTATACAATCAAAGAGGAAAAGAGCCACACACACACAAAAGAACAAACACAAACTCCTCAGTGACTTTAGATTATCTCATCAAAAACAATTGAAGTCTTTGAATTAAGTTTCAGGCATTGACACCTGATATCCCCATACCATTTGGGGCAAAACTTTGCTTAGTTCAAGGATAAAAGAGTTCATGGAAGCACATCGAAGTTTTCCATTGGTTTTAATTGGTTTTGAATTGGGTGTAAGGAATGAATTTTTTTGTCCTGGGCTATTCATGTGCAGCTGTTCACAAATGTAAAATTCACTTTAAAAAAGCTATCTCTAAAGAAGGATATTATGGAATCCAGCACAAAGCCAAAATTCACCCAATTTTTTAGTTTGTTTTATTCTCCATGACTGTCACTGGTAGTAGTATCTTAGCTGATGTTCTTTTTGACATCTTACTCGCACATGCAATACACGTGAAGTTTATTATGAAAAATGAGGTTTCAGCATTTATTTTCATACTACTCTGGAGCTAAAGATTTCGGCATCATTTAAAATTTTTCATGCTAAGGGGGATCAAGTCTGTCTCAGAGAGGCTACTAACTTCTTAGCTGGGGAATCACTCTTCTTGCTGTCTCACAGATTTCTCTAATACCGAACAGAGATCTGAACTTGCATTTGTTTTTTTGTAAACCACTCATTAAATGTCTATTTTCAGTAGATTTTTTTTCTTGATCAGAACACTTATGTGGTAGTTTGTCAGTAGGCCTTCCCTAGAAACCAAGGTACAAAACCAAGGAAGTATTCCATATCATTCCCTTATGTAATGAGGTGTATAAAGACAGGAGGGAGTTTCCTGTCTGTTCTCTTTTCTCTTCAGTCCCTGGTCAGGTGGACACGGAACCGGTAGTTCTCAGTGTTTAGACCTCGGCTTATCTCTCTGAGCTCAGGCCTGGCTGAGGGCTGTTGTCTCTGTCGACAGAGGAGGGAAGGCACTCACTTCTCCTAAGGGAAGTTGGTGAGATCTTTCCTGTGTTATTGTTCTATTTAATTAATTCCTGGGATTTGATTGAGTGGGATTGTTTTGTTTTTACCCTCTTTGGTCCTTTTCCCCTTCCCCTTTCCCCCTTTTCCCTTTTGAGGGGTGTTTGGGATTTGTTTGGGATTGTTGTATTATATGTACATAGTATTTAGCTGTATATATATATATAAGTATCTATAAATATATATATATTCGTTTACTAATTTTGCCTTTTACTTGTTTTTTTCCCTTTTGTCAGGAGTGGGGTGGGCAGAGCTCACCTCTGTTTGGTGGGGAGCTGAGCAAACCCAACACACCTTATATTTGACTCCAGAAGACTGATGAAAGAATCTATCAACAACACAGTTTTTCAAGAAATATTCCTACTTCAATCAACTGTAATTTCCAGTTTCATATAGTATGGGGTTAAAAAAAGAGAGAGTTTTCCCAGAAGATGTGAAGTGAAAGTAAAGAAGGCTTTACTAGAAGTAAAAAAAAGTATTGCATTAGACAGGTTTTTATTTGCATTTCTGAAGTCCAGGATCTGATCAGTAAAACTCAAGACTTTAAATAGTACTCCATTTTTCAACACAGTGAGATTTTGGAAGAATACTTTAAAAGAAAAAGAAGCAAAAAAAAAAAAGAAAAGTTACTTTATATTCTTAATTTTCTCTTCTAATAAAATCTATAGCTTCACAGGAAGATATTTCAGTTTCAAAATACTTGCCTGAATTTTTTATAATATTTACTACTCAGCCAGCCTCAATAACATTGTTCATGTTGTCTTACTGTTTTGATTTTGGAAATCTCCTCTCCAATTTAGTTTTGCCTTTTTATGGTTCAACCCTACACCTCTTGCCCACATGTTTCATTGTTCTTAAATATACCTTCATAGCTTTTCAATTGTTATCCATAAAGGATATATTTTCAGTTCTGAATATTTCTTCTTTGTGTATGAACTTGTTTGATTACTTTTAACTTTTCACAGCTTTCTTCTCTGACTGCGTTTGTTCCTTCTCTTTCTGCTTGTTGATTTTATCCCTATCTTTTTACTGTGAAGGGCTGTCACTCTATATAGTATACCAGAGGTACCTTAGCAGTGCTGAAAGTGGATATCTTCAAACTCATCTAATCTCCCAGACAGTACTATTCTTTAGATTATTCTTCTTCACATCATTATATGCTAAACTCCCAAGGACCAAACCCATAGCTGGTGCAAAATGGATATTGAAATGAATGTAGCTTTCCCAATTAAACAAACTGTAGCACTATCTTTGTGACACTGACATTTTGCTGATTAGTTATATCCCAGTATTCATAACTAATGGAAAAGTGAATCCAAGCATATGAGTTCAGTTAATGCAGAATGGTGTTATCAGTAATTTTTGTCTTCTGAGAGACTGACTCTCAGCTAACAGAAAGTATATAGCATAGACTATTTCAGGCTTTCACATGATTGTTCATTGGAAATTTCTATCTGTGAAGTGTCCTGATTCAAGGGGTGACCTGTTGCTGGGACAGGTTGAGATGCAGATCAGTGACTGTGCTGTGAAGGTAACTGAAGAAGCTGCAAATCTTCACAACTATGAGAATCAGGACAGGTAAGACTACAACACAGAAGCACATTCTGATCAAGAGGAAGATGGCAAAAGAATGCACTAAAGAATTTTTGAAGCTTTTGCACTAGAAACAGTCTATGAAGTAACTGAATTTACAGAAATTTAAAGCCACTCCGGAAAAAAGTTATATTTAGTGCTAAGTAAATCTTTCTACGTATTGTGACCTTTCTAAGGGCAGGAGCTAGCAGGAACACAATTTGAGAACATTTATGTTTTCATTACAGTTGCAGCACTATCACAAGGCATATTATGGGTGATACAGACAAGAAATTAATAACATTAGTACAGCATGGATGTTCACATTCCTGCACAGTTTCTCTGTCTTTCTCTCTTATTCTCGAGGGGAAAAATCTTTTCAATACATCACCTATTAAACTTCATAACCATGAAGAAATTGTCAATAAAAATGTCAACAACCCTGTCTTTTGGTATTCTGGGAAAAAAAAAAAAAGAAAAGAAAGAAAAGAGGAAAATAGGAAGAAAAATACTTCATGTTTTCTTTTCTTTGAACTGTTGACATAGTGTACCAAAGAACATTCAAGCAGTGCAGCCAAACGTATGATACTGAGAAAAATAAAGCAGGAGCAAGCCTGGGTACTAACTGGGATTTGCACCTTGTGACTGAAAGATTTCTCATCATATTAATCCCTTCATTTGCTGCCTCTTGCTTTTCAATAAGTCACTGGTAATAATCGGAAAAAAATATTCAAATAATACCTTGAAAATCTTCCTATTTAAAATGTCCAGACATTTTCAACATTGAGCACAATGGTTAAAAATAAATTGAATGTTTAGTAATAATTCAGTGTAAGAATGAGAATAATTTCATTCATTTGGAGTTATTATAAATTTTTTTTCTAGAGGTTTGTTTGTTTTGTTTTTTTTTTAATCTAGAGCCTTCTCAACTATCAAAGAACTAAAAATTTCAAATCAGAAATTTAGTTATCCTTGAATGAATATGATGGGATATGAAGACACCTTTCAAACAAAATCCAAAAAGACCCCTCAAACCATCCCAGGACACTTGAAACATTCATAATCTGTCTTTAGAACTCAATATTCTTGACACTCTCCAGAATCCTCATTTAAAAAAAATGGAATATGATGGCCAAATTTCAAGCTGTAGGAGCATAGCCACTAGGACTAAAAATTTTCATCTTGGGCCGTAACAACACTGAGATTTTTAGGATTTATTAACAGTAGTAGGGTGTCTGCTCTTTTGGTTTCCACAGATTCTTCTGAGAGCCACCTGAGTGATTAGGTATCTTAATGAAAATAAAGAGATCAGTGGGGGGAAAATTGCTCTCCAGAAGAAGATGAAATGTGGGATTCATGGCATTACGGATCTATAACAGGCAACATGAAGGCACACAAAAGACTGAGAAAGTTCAAGGGTGATATAAAAAAACTAATGGACTTGCAGGATATGAATGAGTTTTGAACTCTTATAATATTTTACAGCTAAAGAAACCATAGCATTTAGAAACATCCATACATGTTACACATAGAATACCTGTTAACTTATGTTATCCAAGAAATCATTGGCTCTAAGCAGGACACAACTGAAACCACACATTTATCTTAAAACAAGTATACTAACATATTTAAAGTCCTTAAGGTATTCTTGGTCCCATTGTGCTTTCCCCAAAGGAAAGACCATGATTCAATACTTGCTTTTTGTAAATTAAATGAGAGGGAAATTCTAGCTTAAAACAAGCTGAACTATACTTATTGTAAAATAATTTGTCATTTTAGAACTGACTTTCACATTCATCAAGTCAGTGAAAAGTGACTATTTTAAGATGGTATGAATCACGCTCTACATTTAACTATCCATCTCTTGAACAGTGGGCAGAGCCAAGATACTCTCTCTAGTTTGCATGGGATGTCTAACTTTGAGACAAGCTAAAATTAAATGACATGACTCAAATCCATAAATACCTTACTCTTGACTTTAAATGAATTCCGAAATTGAGCTCTGTCCCACAAGCATAAAAATGTTTTTTAAACATAAGATCATTTTTCTTCCTAACATTATGGGTAAGACTATTGTTATCTGGCACTACTTGAAGCCTAAGAGCTTAACCTGAAGTTAATATCTATCTTACTGTAAGTGTTGCATAGGATTTTGTGGTTTTGTTTTGGGGCTTTTTTTGAGACAGAAAAAGAAAAGACCATGAAAAGATGAATCTGTACTTGCCAGGATCTGAAGCTTTACTAGTTTTTTCAGCTCTTAAAGAGAAGGGATCCTTAGAAGGGATCCATTTCTTAGAAGTTCCTAACAAAGTGTAATGGCAACCACCCCAAAACCTTTGTAGAATAGAGAATTCATGTGTTGTTTTGCACTACAAAGATGAGAGAGACCTCACACTATACACTATAGCCTTCCCTGTGACCACCTCATACATGTTTAGAATCAATGAAACAGATTATTTTTCCATGAAATGTCAATTTTTAAACTTATATAAAGCTTAATCTTTAAAAGCAAATAAATAATTTTTGTCAGAAACCAGATCTTCAGTGATGAAACTTAGAATGTGGTATAACTGTTAAAATTATTTAAAGGAGGAAGAATTATGCTCTATAGTTTCAGCTATAGCTATTGCAGTCTTTCCCATGGTCCTGCAATTAACAACTTACAAAGCTTTCCTGAAGAAAGTTAAATACCTTTATTTGTATCTTAGAGTCAAGGAGGTGAGTCTACAGATGCACAGTAATTTTTGCACAGTAAGGAAAACTGCTAAAATATTACAGTGTTATACTCTGGTTTTAATCACTGGAATATCCCTAAAATGAAAACAATTATAAGCAGTAATATTAATTCTTCCTCTTGACATAATTTGAAGCTGGGAAAAGAAGTCAAATCCATAATGCAAGGGCGATAGAGACATTATGCAAAGAACAGTGGGTCATGGCTCTTGACTCCCCTGGAGAGGGTGGTTCTGTGCAGAGATAACTGGGTGCCCAACTCACTCTGTGCTCCTGAACTGGGATGTGCCAGAACTGATCAGTTGTACAATGAATAAGCAACTCCTTCTGTAACAGATGAAATTTAAAGAAACAAATGTGGTTTTACCATCTTTAATTCTAATCCAAAGAGATTATAATGAATTTTTCTCTATACATTGCAAAAGGGAAGTGGTGGGGAAGTACTGGAAGTTCTTGAAACTCAGATATTATTGAATGTCAGATATTTAGCATAATTGCCTATAATTCTCACATGTCATTTGTGTAGTCATTCTTTTTAACAACAATTGCCTTAGAAGTAAACAAGAGAATTCTAAAATAGATCTACCTGAAAGACCTCTTTAACCCTTTTATCTCTGTTTAGACTTCAACTTTCTAATGAATGAGTACCTACCTGTAATCTGACATCTTAGTGAAATTTTTTTTATAAAACAAGCCTTTATCAAAAGTTGTCATGTGATCATCCCTGTGTATTTGCGTACTAATTGGATAAATCCCTTTAGAGATAAATCTGTTAGCATTGCCTTATTGGTTTCATCCCTCTCATCACCAATGCTGGCGATGACTCCCTCACAGCTAATGTAAACCAGAAGCAATTGTGTTTACATCCTCAAAGTAATTAAACATTAAGCCATGCTAAGGGAACAAAACAGGCTTTATTTATATATTAAAGAATTTTGGAGGGAAAAAAAAAAAGACACTGCATTTTCCTTTCAACTAATTTCTTTTACTCACTGATTCATAGAATTTTCTTTACAACCTGAAAGTGATACCGGCATGACTGCAGGATACATTGTGAGTATTTATCTTGAGTGTGATGGTTTTCACCACAGAAACCCATGGCATCTCTCTTTGGCTCAGACTGACAGAAGGCTGTTCTGCTGTGACTTACTCTGTACTAGGACTTACTCTTTCCATTCATTCCTCAGTACAAAAAGGTGCATGATAATCAGAGCTACAAAGTCATGTCATCCTGTGGACGGACAATCAGAGTTACTGTGTTGCTTCTGCCCTGATAGCTGTGTCTATATGGTTTTCAATTAGTATAGACATACTAAGAAAATAATTATAGAATTCACTGCATCTTTCTCATATTTTTCTTCTCAGAGAAAACTAGAAATCATAAAAATCTCGGTAGTCTTTTAGTTCCAGGAAAATTCAAATCTCTGTCTTATATTGGCAGCATTAATTCAGAGAAAGCCACTAAATCTGTCGAACGGCAAATGACTTTTCACTGTCTCCTTCTTAAGGATCCTACATATGATTTTTTATTTCCTCATTAAAATGATACCATCTCCTTTCCTAAGTATGACCTGTTTCAATCTTGTAAATGTTGCTAGTATTGATCTACACCTATCCTGGAGATAACAAGACTTTTTCAACTAAAACTGTGGGATTCTGAAAGCTTCCTGCAAAGTTTGATCTCCAGCTGGAGTTAAGTGGGTTCTTCCTGTGTTTCAATTTCTCCCAAGTGTTTTTGTCAATTGCTGCTTTAATATATTTTCAGTGTTTTGAAGTGCCTTTAGGTTATTGGTACTTCATTTCTAATTATCTGACCAAGCTGCATACCTTTGCTTTTAAAGCACATTTATTGGCATCCTGTCAGGGAGTAAATTTATATTTATACTTAAATTGTTTAGTTTAATGTATGACTTGGCCTTGACTCCTGTTATCTAGAAGAAATACTGATTCTTTCTGAACCCCATTTTACTCTGCAGTCTTCAGACACAAGCTTGTTAACTGCCCCATATCTCAGATCAACAACTTTGACATAGTTTGCCTTAGGGGAAAAAAGAGGGTGTTGCAAACCTCCTGTGTTGAATACTGGGCCTTTGTAGCTTACAGAAGCCTTGGTGGTAATTCCAGCTGTTTCTGAATTGTTACAAAAATAGCTCGAATCACTGACTTACACTGAGTTCTATTATGGAAACAAAAAACAAAAACAAAAACAAAACAAAACAAACAAAAAAAAAAAACCGAAAAAAACCCCCAGCCAAACAAAACAAACAAAACTAAAACCAAAACAAATCTCCTCGTTACTTTTGATAATTGCAGTATGTTTCCTTTTATTGTTACTGCGCTATGTATTGAGGATCATACCTACAATCAAACAATACCAGAAGTACTTCAGTAGTTCCTTCTAAATCAAAGTTATTTCAGATTTTGCGCTACAGTCATTTGGTTTAAGCTGTATGGGTTCCACCAGTAGGACCTGTAAGGTTATGCAAAATCTGTAAAAATGTAGAAGGCGAGTGTCTGCTTTGCTAAGATGATCTGATAGAGGACTTTTCCTATGTAAATGCAGATAATAATTAAAGGGAATAAGAAACAAACAAAACAGAGAAACATAGACCATAATCAAGAAATAACAAAATCAAAAACTCATCAGTCACATTAAATTAGTCATGGGCTATCAAGAAACTACAGGCAAACTGAGGATTTGTGACCAATAAGGTTGCAGACTTCAGGGGCTGGGATATTGGAGTTTGGAGGATGGTGTTCAGTGAGACTTTGCAAACTAATGAAAGAATGGCATTTATTAAAAGTCCTACATATGGGTCGTGGTAGTCCCAGGCACACCTACAAGTTGGATGGAGAGTGACACTTCATCTCTGTGGGAGGCCCCACAGAGAAGGACTTTGGAGTGCTGGCTGACATAAAACTCAACATAAGCTGGCAGTGTGGTCTTGCAAGCCAGAAGGCCAACTGAATCCTGGGTTATATCAAATGGAGTATGGCCAGCAGATCAAGGGAGATAACTCTCCTTCCTCTACTCTTTTCTTGTTAGACCCAGGTGTCATCCACCCAGAGTACTGTGGAGAGTTCTAGTACCCCAAACATAAGGACATGGAAGGGCTAGAGCAAATCCAGAGGAGCGCCATGAAGTTGAGGAGATTAGAGCATCTCCCATAAGAAGACAGACTGAGAAAGTTGAGTCTGTTCAGCCTGGAAAAGAGAAGGTTGTATGGACACCTTGCAGCAACTTTCCAGTATCAGAAGGGGTCCTACAGGAAAGCCAGAGTGAGACTCTTCATCAGGAACTATGGTGATAGGACAAGGGGGAATGGCTTCAAACTGAAAGTTTTGATTAGGTGTTAGGAAGAAATTCTTTACTGTGAGAGTCGTAAGGCACTGGAACAGGTTTCCCAGAGAATTTGTGGGTGACACAACCCTGAGTTTGTTCAAGGCCTGTTTGAATGGGTCTTTGAAGAGCCTGGTCTAATAAGAAGTGTTCCTGCCCATGGCAGGGAGATTGGAACCAGATGGTCTTTAAGGTCCCTTCCAATTGAAATCATTCTATGATTCTGTAATGTACCAGGGAAGATAACTGGAGAGGGACAAAGGAGGAATTGACAGAAAAACATTTTTGAAATGGCCTATTGCATGTAAAAGGGGATCAGAGATCACCATAGACTGGCCTATTTTACTAAATATTTCAAGTCTTTGTAACCTCATTCTCTATTCCATATGTGTGAGTACTGCAAGGACTAGCAACAGCTACTGTGGGAATCTATGTGAGAAAACTTCTTGCCAGCAGCTGAAGTCACTTCTGGTTGGGGTGTCAGCTACAGGAGAGACTGGGGGCTTGCATCAGCTAGTGGAGTGTGTAAGGGTCTTGTCCCCAGACACTGGGATAGGACTGGCTCATATCCTGTAGACCACATTGGGAGAACAAGGCCAACTATTGTTAATGCTAGTGTTAGCAATAATGTGCAAAAATTTCTGAATTTATGTACTTTATGTCTGAATTCCCTATTTTAATGTAATTTTCATATTATAATAAAAATAGGACCTGAAAGCTCAGATTATATACAAGGTCCTGTAAGTGTGCATGCATATTTACATTAGTCTGAACAGGACAAGAGTATATATTATACTATCATAAACTACAAGTTATTAGCCAAAGATTGATTATTTTACATCACTCCAGATGGGATTGTTGAATATCAAGGTTAATAAACAATTTCACTGTCCAGCATGAGAACACCAACCAATATTTTCACTATATTTATTTTAAACTTGTGTTTTAGCAAAAAAACAGAGAGTTGCTACTAGAGAACAGGATCAAAAAATTACACTGAAGCAATTAAGAGCAACTGTCTTAATTTTTATTTAGGAAAAATTTGAGTTTTACTTATGAAGTGAAATTTGACATTTTAAAGCCTAACCTGTGTGCATTTTTGAAGGTTAAATACTAAGGCTCGAGACTGGGATAGACCAGTTTTGCAAAATAAGCACAGGAGGTTCTATATATAGCTATAAGAGGCAAACAGTATGTGTTATAAGTTTCTACATGTCCAAGATGTCATGGGATCTTCCTCCAATGCATTGCACAGGTGAATTTGTGAACTGGTAATTAGGTATCAGCATGCAAGACACAGTCCCCCACAACAGGCATTTGTTGAAAGAAGCCAAAACAGCAAAGGTACTGCTGTTCATAGGGACAAATATATTCAGTTGTGACATTCAGATCACAAACATGCAGTTGAGAGACCCTTAGTATTTTTGCTTGTTTATGGTTTAGGTTATTAATTTTCGGCATTCATACATGCGTATAGATATTTTTAAAAGTATGTCAGATTTTAGTGCTTTTATTATTAATATTGATTGTTAAAATATATATTTTGTGGTGGTTTTGAGACAGAAATATCCCTTATTGAGGAAGTAATGGTGAATTGGACATAAAAAAAGATGCCTGTAAAAATAAGGAGGGAAGGAAGTTCTCTCCTGAATAAATAACTGTTGGTTAAAAAACTCCAGAAATGAAGCATTGCTTGTTTCCCAAAGGAATGTTTGTAATACTGCAGAGGTTAGAAATACCAGATGAAACACTTCTTGAAGTTTCTATAAAGAAGCAACTAAGCTGACTTTCTGTACTGCAAAAACTTGATGAAAAATTGCTATGAGAAGCTGAGGCCTAAACCTCAACTTAAAAAGCAAGTTTATTGTTTCCATATCTCTCTTCTATTTGTAGCATAAACCTGTGCCGTGACTTCAATATTATTTTGTTTTTATTTTTCAGCTATTTTTAGATTTATAACAATCTTTTTTGATCTGCAATTGGAAATAAAAGAATCATCAGTGACATACTGCAAATATAATGAAATGTTAGTCTGTGGAAGGAAGTTTGTCAGCATGGTCTCCAAAAGCAATGTAGGGTAAGTCACTCTCTCCCCTCTTTTTTTCCACAGGCAGATACCTAGTCCTTTTACACAGGAAAATGATTTTGCCTGACTTCATTTACATTGCAGATGAAGTGAGAAAATATTACATAAGTTGAAGAACTGACTTTATTTGGAAAAGTTAATAAAATGGGTGCTTGAGGGAGAAAGACAGGATCTTGTGAAGACTGAAGAGATAGAGTGTACTCCATGGCACACCCAAGTTTTGTTGCTATAGGTGCAGGGTCAGTAAAGTGACCTTTGAGGGAATGGGAGAATAGTGGTATCTGCAATGAGTCATCTTTCTAAGATTACTTGAGCTGGTAACTGCAGATGAATTTCTGGTCCCCATTGAAAAATTACTGATTTAATTAAGTCAAAATTTCAGCCAGTGGTATTCTACTTAAGTTTTTGCAAATTTTCTTCTCAAACTGTGTTTACAATCTCTAACTTCTAGACTGTGCAATTATTTTTGGATGAGGTACTCCTCTATTTCGGGCAATGAAAATGGGGAAAGATATAACTATTATTGTGCAATTGTCAGGTCAGATACAGATATTTTATCACAGTAGACTCTAGGCTAAGTATGACAGAGAGCTTTCAAACTCCTTTAAGTTTCTTCTCAGTCCAGTAGTTTTTCATGTACAGAGATCTTGTAGGTGTGTTGTATTATCATATAAGTCATATTAGAGTTTTATATATGTTAGCTGAAAAGAAAACTTCTGGCTATTACTAATCTGTCAGTACTTATCTCCTGAAATTCAGAAGTAATTTTTGCCACTACTGAAATGAGTAGATAAAACTGCTGTGAGTGGTTCAAATACTTAAATTTAATTGGTAAGATGGATTATCAGTGAGAGGAAGTATCATAAATACATGGAAATAGAATGGATTTTTTTATTACTTAACCTTGCACAGTCATTTATTTGAGACAAAAAATGTTTGTAGGATAGGTAATGACAATAACATTTTAAATTAAGGCATTTTCAACATAAGAGAAAATAAAAGGTGCAATCAAAAAAAAAAAAAAAAAGGAAAAAAAAAGGAGGAACAAAACAGTGACACATTCTATAAATGTATAAAATTTGGATCTGTGCCAGCCAGTGTGCAATGGTGTGCAGGAAACCTTCAAACAAGTGATCTCTCAAGTCCTAGGATGAGCAAGTAGCTCTAATAAGAGACTCTATCTTCTCTGGGCAGATGTCTTTATGGTGCCCAGATATGGTACTTAGTGTAACTGATGTCCAGGCCATCTGAACAAGTATGTGCTTATCTGCACCTTGCTCAGCCATAAAGGCTTTTATTTTAAAGTTAAAATAGAGGATTGACCGTGTGTTTCTGCTACTGTAAAACAATTCACAAGAAAAAAGATGTACAGCTTCTGAAACATATTAGTTACTGTGTCTCGACACAACCTGTGCCATTGAGAAATTGCCCAAATGGATCCTAACTGGGTTTTTTTGTTTGGTTTTTGTTTGTTAACAAGATATTTATAGCTGATATGCAAAACAATTAAAATGTGAGCTGACAATATCTGCTGCTGACACTAAGATATTCAACACGGTATAAATGAGGGGTCATAGTAAAGGGTTGTGGAAAGTTAAATCTAAAAGTGTGATATATGTGAAAAGAGATACTAGCTTTACTGCTATGATATACATCATAATAGGCAAGTAAAATGATAGCAACGAGTTGAAAAGTAAATGGAAACTAGGAAAATCAGTCACTAATGGAAAAGGTACAAAGGGTAGGAAGGACACCTGTAACCAGGGTTGAACTATCTCCTACAGAAGAGAAAGTCTGCAGAAGAGAAAACAGAGAGAGGATCATTGGTATTAAGATACAGAAGATACATTGTATTAAGATACAGAAAGAGTTAATCATCTTCAGCTATTTGCTATCTTGTGCAGTACAGACTAAGGAGTTACAGTAAAACTAGGTTACAGACAAAACACTGACTTCTTCCTGTGTAGATAAGTTGCAATTTTATGCCAAAAGATGCTGCAGAAACCAAATGATTACATAAAATTCAGGAAGAATGGGGTAATTTGAAAAACTGATGGTTATTAAGTACCACCAAGCTCTCTGCGGCCCAAAAGGCTACTGAACCTTAAATCACAGGAAAGGAAGTGACTGCTTTGGGAATGTATGATTGTAGCATTGCACTGCTCATATTTGCTTTTCTAAGTATTTTCTTAATATTTTATTACTAACACATGTTGGAATAGATTGACTTTTGATTTGACCCATTATGGGTCAAATAATGACCCATTATTAAGTACAGGCTACTGCTTTTATCATATGGAGATCAAGGTCTTTTCACAGCAACAGAAAAAGAGTAAGAAGTTGTCACTGTACCATAGTGACAAACTGAAATCACATAAGAAATTACAGCATTTTCTTCTATTTGAATATATCCATGCCTTAAGTATAAACCTTGCATATTCTGGAAAACTGAAATCTAATACTTTGGGAAAAGCTTTTCATACATACTGTTCCTGAATATCTACAGTTAAACCTTGAATAGACTAGCATACTAAAAAAAACAAACAAACCAAAAAACCAACCAATCAACAACAACAAAAACCCAGGCTTTCATATGCTGTTATTACATCACGGTTTCCCACATGCAAGTGTTGGTTAAAAAAAAGCAGAAAATGCAATATATTCCTTTTAGGTGTTCAAACATCAATCGTAAATAAACTTAAACATTATTAGAAAATTATAAGATGGATTCTTTAGTCATTGTATTCATCAGTGTACAGTGTGAATGAAGAATGCAGTGATTACAAAGCATGTACTTTTACTGTTATGAAACAACCTAGAGGTTTTTTTAAACACAGTGAGATATTATAATATGTTTCATTGTACCTTGCACATTATTTTTTCTATAGTAGCTATATTGATTAAATAAGTGACTGGAAATAGAAAGGAAATTTATTCAACACCACTTTAAAATGTTCCTTATTGATAGCTATGTAAGATGACCTATGCTTTAATATCATTCCATTCAGCAGTTATGAAATGGTTGAGTGTAAAGTAGCAGTGCTTTTAATGTAGGGATGAGTTGAAAATTAGGCCAGGGAAAAGACTACTCTGGGAGGTTAGAAAAGAAGAATAAATTTTTCAGTTCAAGTGTTTCAAAATCTGATATTTTATCAAATGATGTCTCTTTACCTAGTCAAAATTATGTTTATTTTGGAAATAAACAATACCAAGTCATAGAGCAGGTCCTCTGTGTATAGGAAAGATTTAGCATAGCATTGTCAGACCTGTCAAATAAAATAAAGTTTTCCCCTTTTCCTAGAGCTACAAAAATATGTGTGCTGATAAAAGTCATCTCTCAGAATCATATAAACTTAAGAAAGGAATATAACATTGAATAGGAACAGGGATGTTATTTATCTGAAATGTGATTTATTCTTCTGAGGATGCTTAGACTCTCAATCTCTTTGTGTATTATGGTGAAAGTAGAGATGTGACACCTAGAAGTTCATGTTCCAAGTTGTTTTAACTAGCAACTGCATCAGCTCAAGACATGGCAATATAGAGATAGTATATTGGGTATTGCTGAGCTGGAGTTCATTTTCCCACAGCATCCCTCACAGTGCTGTGCTTTGTATTGGTAGCTAGAAGGATGTTAACAGCACACCAGAGTTTTGGCTACTGCTCAGCAGGGATGGCACAGCAAGAGCACCATGACATTCCTTCTCCAGTGGAGGGCAAGATTCTGGGAGGGGACACAACAAGGCCAGCTGAGTCAAACTAACCAAGGGGGTATTCCATACCACATACATCGGCTCAGATATAAAAGGTGGAAAGGAGCAGGAAGGAGAGCATTTGTTGTTTCCAATGGGTGTATGCTAAGAAACCATTATGCCTTGTTGAAGCCCTTCTTCTCAGGAAGTGGCTGGACATCCCTGCTGGTGGGAAGTAGAGAATAAACCTTGCAATTTTCTAGTTCTCTTTTTGTGCACGCAAGCTTCCACTTGTTCCACATGTTCATAGAATTTTTGTTGAAGTAGCATGGGATTAGACTGCATTTTCTTGACTGTTTAATGCAAAAAGAATTCAAAGAGGTGTTAAATAGTGATGCAAGGTGAAATCTTGCAAGACATGACTGTAACTGACTGAGGAATTAATCAATCTAACCTTAAGTGCAGATCAACTGTTTTATGGATTTACTAGTAATAATAAATTAATAATACACAAACCAAGTTCAACACTAGTTTGCTGACAACCATAACTCATTTTAATGTATATTGAGTAACATATTCCATATTATTTATTAAACTTAGTGCAAATACTGTTTTCTTGAAGAAAGAATTTTTAATAGAGATTTTTTTCTGATCTACCACTAGCAGATCAATTTAAACAGAGTACAGCATCCAGTTAGTCAATCTTTATTTTTACTACTGATAAATTATTTAGTTTAAACAAATTGTTGACAACATTCATGCTTGAAATTAGAGTATGAACTACATCTAGAGACCTCAGAGAACCATAATAAATCACCTTACTATCTGTATAAATCTCTACTAATGATCTGATATGTAGAGATGACAGGATATTCATACAGATTAGAAATAAAAACTGAGTTCATTCAAGGGCTTATAAAATTCTTAATCATTATTTAGCATATCAAATTAATTATAGATTATAGCATTTCATCTACACATATTTAGATCACAGCATCGCTGTCCAAAGCATAAATCAAAATACAACACGATGAGCTAATATCAGTGTTTTTAACTACTCAAATTCGTTATGCATTGTTTCTCTAATTGAAAAGAAAATGTGAAATGAAGTTGTTGTACCTTTGCACAAGAATGACTAAAATTGCTGCAGATTTTATTTACAAGAACTGAGAAGGAAATGGAAGTTCTGCAAAGCACAAAGCATTGACAAGAAATTGGGAGGAAAAATCAATAATCAGTCTCTGCTCTGATTTATATCCTTTGCAAACACTCAGTTGTGGATTTCAGCGGTTGTAAATCATTATACCTCTACCAGAACCAATGGAAAGATATGTGTTTAGGCCATCTGAAGCTCTGTCCAACATCTAGAAGTAGATACTGCCAAGAACTATAGAACAAAGATGAATTTTGCCCTGTCTGATTTACTGAAGGCCTTGGAAAATAATAAAAGTACTGCCTGAAAAAAAAAAAAAGTGGTGTTTTTTTTTTCATTGGGGATTATCAGTGGATGTAAATGAAAGGACAGTCTTTTTTTATTTTTTTTTCCTCTGTCATTTACTATTACCTAATTTGCAACCTCTTGAGTAGTCAAAGTAGAAATATATATTAATTGTTTATTCCATTTGCTCACACACTATGTCAATTCTGTTGTGTCAGCACTGTCCCTCATTCAATATGTACCTGTAAATACATAATGGCATCCCTGTTTTTAATAACTGGAAGGAGTACAAAAAAAGAGGAAAACAAAACATTATTACTACAGAATGACAATTCAGACCTGACCTCATCAATAAAAGACATTGTCTCTTAGGGTCACTACTGTTTTACATACTTGCTTTGCAACACAAACACCCCTCCCACCATAAAGGTTAGAAAGGTTTTTTTCTTCTTTCTATATCTCTGTGATGAAAACAGGGAAAATAACATGATCCTGAATGAATTCAATTTGCTTTATAGAACTCTGATGAAGTTACAAACTAAAGTGAGGGCAAGGTTTTCCTTGAAGAATGTGGAAGTTCACATAAAGAATCCTGATGCTTTAACACATTAACACCCTAAGGGAAAAGATCTATATGTGAGGTCAGAAGGAGGATCTGAGATTTTTAAGAAAATTTATATCTATAGTTCAGAGGTGGCTCCAGGAGCAGAAGACACTGACATTGTAGGGTAGGTACAGTAATAAAAAATGTTCATAATCTCAGGGAAAGACATTTAGCTGATCAGAGGCTAGTGCAAATATCCTCATGTGCTAATTCCTGGATTCATTTAGTTTTCTTCTTGTGAAAGTTGAACAAAAGCCAGTAGGTAGTATTTTTCATGACAATGGTGTTTTATTTTCTGGTGCCTCCTTCTAGGGAGATTATATAGTGGAGATTAAGGGTCAGATAAACAAACAGTGTTTATGGGCTGCTACTTGTTTTGGAATATTAAGAAAGAAAAGGGTCCATCCTGAACTACACGAAGAAGGAAACGGCGAGAGAAAATATAGGTGTTACAGACAGCAATGGAGTAGATGTAAAAGAGTAAATGCAGCTGGCCAAGCCTGACTAATGGCTAAACCAAGATGACAAGAACATGAAGAATGGAAGAAATTAAAAACTATGTATAAACAGAGACATTACCTTACAGAACTGCTGACCAAGGTGGAATTTTCCAGAACTACCACATCATGAATAACAAGTAGGTATAAAAAGTCAGCAAAACTGAGATCCCTAGGGAAAGAATAAGTAGAATAGCTGGTGGTAAAGATGAAGAAACTGGACTGTGAAAAGAGTTGTAGAAAAGTGTAGTAAATCGTGTCCTTGGGACTGATTAGAAATCCATGTCACCCAGCCCAATGTTTGAATACCACAGTTTAGAGCAGGACAGTGAACTACTCTTTCCATTCTAATCATGTCTGACATACCTCTAAGAGGATGAGGGACACAAAGCAATTTCCCCTATCATCCATGAGGGAATATTAGAATATTCTTCTTAACATCAGGAAGGGGATACCCAACCAAGGCCTTTTCCTTTCTAACGTCTTAACTGAGTGTCACATTAGAATGCATTTTTTTTTTTTTTTAAATTTATTTACTTTTATTTGGAAGTCAGTGGTTTAAACTTTAGAGTTGAAGAATCCCTCTCACTCCACTGATTTTGTGTTGTCTTTACTCTGGGGAGACTGTTCATCCCCAATGCAAAAGTAGTAATTCTAGCCTTTTCATATGGGTAAAAAAACCTGCTAGGGTACAGAGTTTCTCTTCCAAAAGTCTCTGTATTTTGTGATGAAAATGACAGTGGTAAATGAGTTGGACTCCAGTTAAAACTCCGAGTGATACTTTCTAAATCGTGATAGAGACATCTAAAATATGTTTTACTGTCTTGTCCTCTAATGCAGATTATTTGGTTTTAATTAAGGTACTCTTTATTCTCAGTAATAGGAGACAATTGAATCCACGCACTTTGCTCTTGCTTATAAAACTCTATGGTTTAAACAAAGGAGTCACAGAGAAAATACTGGAGAAAAAATTAAAGTAAACTGCAGTTTTAAATTGGGTGATGACGTAGTAAGGAAAATTTAGGTAGTTGAATCCAGTAGTTTAAATCGGAATGTGTAAGGCTGATAGTTGAATATTACTTTTTAACCTGTCATTTTAAAATATGATTTTTCACACTCAAACATACTGTAGGATCTTAAAAACCTGGATAGATTTTAGATTAACAGTATGCATCTTTAAATACATTCTCTGAAGTTAATAGTTTTGAAAATTTTGCTGTATTAAAGAGCTTTAGCCCATCAAAAAGGTTTTTCTGAGTTTCATCGACTCTACATCATAGCAGCCACCAATGTCAAACCAGTCCCCAGGGGTTTCTCAGATGCATGCACCTTAAACTTCTTCCTTCAGAGATTTAAATAATTACTGCTTAGTACTTACACTCAAGTTTTGTTCTCCATATGAAATATTTGGCTCTGTACTCCTCTGTGTGACTGTACATGAGCTGATAGCCAGCTCATTTATATTTTTCTAACAGCTTTAGGTACAATAAGGTCAGAAGATGCATGCAACATGTTGATTTGACTCTTAATCTTTAAAACATATTTCTCACCATTTCTTGATATCCCCATATACCTTCAGAAACTTTAAGAATAAACTGTGATTTTTAAGGTTTTTAAATGCCTAAGATTTTTAAGGCCATCATTGACAGTAGTCACAAAGTGCCCAACAGTAGTAGTGTAGCGGCTAGCTAGTCAGATGTGTTGTAATGGATCATTCATTGTCTATGAATAAGAACTTTAGATATGTATCCACTTCCTCTAAAGATCACATAGGCCTGCGTGAGCTCAAGTATAGCAGTTTTGTTCTGCCCTATATCTCTTCCATCCTTTCTAGTAGATGTCCTCCTACACTCCTTGACTTTCATAAATCTCCTTTCTACTCATAATATTCATGCAAGGAAATCCACTAAGGATATTTTGCCAAATTAAAATTCACTTCTCATTAATGTGAATAAAGCTTAAATGAATCACTTATCCTGTACTGACTTACAGATAATAATCTTGAGTTACAACGAACAGGTAAAGGTCAGTTTGCATGATTCACTGTTAATTTGTTTTCTTTTAAACTAATTTACTTAGAATTTGTACGGTATTGGTTCCCTAAGGGAATATAGCAAAAGCTATGACCTGATGACAAGCAGAACCATTAAATTATAACAGAATTATTAATAAAAGAGTCTTTCCACAACTTGCTAAAATTCTTGGGAGATATTAGCAACTTATTTATGTAAGACATGGAAAGCACATCTGTAATATAATTGCATATAAATGAAAAATTTGTCTAGGGAGACTGTACAGTGGTCATAGTTTTAAAATGATTGGCAGATACATTACCATCGATTGCCCCAGGAGAAGGATAATGAATTCCAAGTTTTGGTTTTTTTTCTCATTTCCAAGGAGAATGTTAGTGTGTTCCTTTGTTTGTGATGCTTGACATTGTCAGAACTATATTTAAAAAATGAAGTCACACTACTGGTCTTGTTAATAGCTTATTGAGTTATTTTGACTTCCCATTAGCTTAGGAGACACAGAGTTAGGAAAAAAGCATGGATAGCAGTCTTGCGGGATGATGGATACAGTTAAACCTAGAGGGGATTCAGAATTTTAGGATAAAAAGCAGCTGCAACTCCCTTGGCAGACTGAAGTCGACATACTCTCCAATACAACAATAATCATCTGCTCAGGGAAACAGAACAGAGTGTGGAACAACATGAAGACTTGGTGGCTCCCCTCCGTTCAAATCCCAGCAGAGATGGGAGAGAACATTGGAGAACACTGTGGTACTGAGACCATGTCTGAAAAAACAGAATCATGATATTCTGCTGCTGAAGCTAAAAACCATGTCAAACCCGCTCTTTAGGTGCCAAGCCATGACCACCACTGCCTTCCCATTAGGAGAAGAAACATGAAGAAATTTGTTTCAAGTACATGCATATAAGATATTTTAAATTTCATTGGATGTTTTATTAGAGTGTAGCTTTTGCATTTGTAGACAGTAAAACGAAATGCATTCTTTAATATGCTTTTAAAATTAAATATCCTTGTTCTTTGTTTTATTTATTGTGATATGAGAAATAATGTATTAATTAAAAAAAACCTTGCCAGCAAAAGATCTGTCCTAGGTGATCTGACTTAGAGCTGACCGTAACCACCTGAAGGCTATCATTAACTTGTAGTTTTGCATGACTGTAGCATGAGAATCACAGGAGGTCAAAATCACAGGTGATCTGACTTAGAGCTGACCGTAACCACCTGAAGGCTATCATTAACTTGTAGTTTTGCATGACTGTAGCATGAGAATCACAGGAGGTCAAAATCACAGGTGATCTGACTTAGAGCTGACCGTAACCACCTGAAGGCTATCATTAACTTGTAGTTTTGCATGACTGTAGCATGAGAATCACAGGAGGTCAAAAGCAGCTAGAATTGTTAGCTCAAAGCACTGTTTTATTTCCCGTTAAGAACCGACACTGACATGTTTCCACTCTGGTCATTCATGGGGTTACACAGACATTTTCTTCCCTTTGTTATTTACTTTTTTGTTAATAAAGTCATATTTGGCATATTATTAGACATCACATCATATGACAGTGACAGGTTATGCTTATCTGTAGTGAAAATAGTATGTAGTGCTTAACACTGTTCCCAGTAATGCACAATGGGATGTACTGTGATGTAGTGGGAAAAGCAGGAAAAGAGCAATTAGGATATTTGGCATCAAATTTCTTTGAACTGACACACACTCGATATGCCCTAAGTAAGTTTGTTTTTTTTTTTTTCTGAACAGTGTCATTAATTCCATTAATAAAACAACACCCTACATAGTAAGTTTGTATTTTCTGACAAAATTTCTCAGAAATGTAAAAAAATTCAAACATGAACTATGATATCCTATCTTAGCACATACTAACAGAAATTATTATAAAATTTATTATGAAAGTTCTCCTCAAGAGTGAAATGTAAGAAATGAGAAATCTTATTAATGTCTAAATATGCTTATCTTGTTCATTTTGTCATATTAACCCAATAATGAAACACGCTAAATTTAATTCTAAAACATCTTAATAGACAAAGTAATCAATCAACCATTTGAATAACAGTCTTTCATGTCTAAATATTTGCGGCTTTCCATAAAAGATGGATTCTCTAATAAACAAATAAACATAGAGACCTGAATGTGTCTATTTTTGTTTCATAATGTTAGTGAACTTTATGAACAGAATTGTGTTAAATATGAATAATTTCTTATAGATTTAATTGGTAGTGAAATCTCGTAAAGCTTGTCACATACAAGAGAGTTATTAGAATATTTCAAGTTTTCTCTTTCCAATTCAACATATGCCAAGGAATTTTATGTCTTTATTTATGTCTCTTGAGACATTTTTTTTCTTTGAGAGTGTTATTAATCTAGTCTCCAGCACAAGTTTCTATGTCTGGGAAAAACCTTTGGGAAAACCTACATGAGCTGAGATCTGATAGGATTTCAGTCTTGGTTACTGGCATCACCTGAGAGTATATAATTGTGCAGAACTATGCACTGTCTAACTTAGTTTATTAAATTTGAATTTGAGACACTTTCAATAAATAATTTTTGCTGGATTAATGTTGTCATTTAAACCCAGTCAGCAATTGAATACCATGCAGCTCTCACTCACTCACTCCCTCTCTCACCCTCCCTTCAGTGGGGAGAATTGGAAATAAAAGGTAAAATTCATCATTGAGATAATAACAGTTTAATACTAATGCTACTAATAACAGATAATTGATAATAATTAGTAAGAGAGAAAGAGAGGGATAAAACCAAACAGAAACAAGCAATGCCAACCCATCCCTGAGCAACATTCAGCAGTCCCCCACCACCTCTCCCATTTATATAATGAGCATGATATTGTATGATGTGAAATATGCCTTTGGCCAGCTCAGATCAGCTGTCCTGAATCATGCTCCTATTGGTTTCTTGTACACCTCCCTACTGGTGGACCTTGGGGATTATGGCCTTAGGGTAAGAACTACTCAGCAACAACCGAAACATCCTTGTGATATCAACATTATTCTCATACTAAATCCATAACATAACACTGTATCAGGTACTGAGGTGAAAATTAACCCTATCTCAGCTAAAACCAGGACAATTGCCTACTCTCTGTTTAATTTAATTAAATGCTTGTCTCCTTTTAGGGGCAATAGAAAATGTTCAGAGAAGCAACCTACCCCATCACCACCCAAAACCGGTGGGGCAGTATAGCAAAATATTTCCCAAAAAATTTTTGTCCTAATCCAATTAATGTTTCATTTGTTGTCTGAAACAGGTATGGTATCATGTGATATAACTCCAGAAAGTCTCAATATAATTATAAGCTTTCAATACCCCCATAATCCTTTTTATCTCATGTCTTCCAACCTCATCCTGAACAGAGAACTTCAAAATCTTGGTCCTCTTGATTTTATGTCATTAGGTATACAGAAGATCCTACTTTACTATTTTTAATGTCATTAAGGACTGACTTCTTCAGAGGGAACATTTGAAAGACAGTAAAGAGTAAAATTATACAAATATATTTTTTATGGAACCACAATTAAGATATTAATTTTCTATCAGCAGAGTACAACTATTTATAACAAACAGTTTTACGTCTATAATAAAGACCTACAATAGACAGTATTTTACAATAAATACCTCTAATTCACTACTGTAAATATTGCTTCCTTTGCTATCTTTCAAATGTCTGTTTTGTTCTGTATCACTTAACTAGTATTCATACTTAAACAATAAAAATGTATATTTCTCTAAAATTATTTAAAAAGACTATATAAGTAAATTTATTTCATAGAATATGTTTAAAGGTCATAAGTTTTTCATAGCTTTGGGTATAAAACTGCAGTAACAAGTAAATCTTGTTGATCAAAGTAAAAAGAGGGAATGGGGCAAAAGCTGTTCAACAAAGTAAAACTGGAAGAGTTTCTGTCACAACTTTTTGAGCACTCTTAAAAAATATGTGTCTGCATTGAGAAGCTTTTCTTCTATTTTCTTGGATTTGGGTACTTACCTTTACAACCTCACTCTTAGTTTTGATGATTGATGAGACTTCCACCTCTAACAGCCTGAAGAAGCTTTTAAGGCAATACATTCCATCTTTGAGATGTATTTGCCTCAAATGCTCATCTTTTCTTTTTTCATATCTGTTTTATCCCAAAAGGTGAAGAAGTTTGATTTAGATGGGCTTTAGAAATCTTATCCTGCTTCACGTATCCCACTAAAGAAAGAGCAGCCTCGACTCCTGGTTTGAATCTGTTTCACAGCGGGATTTCAGAGAGCAGACAGGCTGGCCACACCCTTAGGAGATTTGCCATCATGAAGACCACGAACACCAGATACTTTTGAGAAGAGATCTTAACCTCTAATATGATAATTTTGAGCCATTTGAGTGAATGAATCATAGCTGTCCAGCACTGATCTCCTTGATCTGTCTACATCCTCAGCCTGTTTGTGAGACATGGACACATTGCCACCACTTTTTTCCCAGGAAGTTCTTCTGCATATTTGAGATGCACAGTTGAGATACTTTATTTGTTTTTATTTTTTAAAGCAGGTACAATTACAGACACTTTCAAGTTTGCAATCCCTTTCTACTTCCACAATACTACCAACCCTTTGCTATATGCACTGAATTTGCTAAAGCAAGATGCACTTGGATGGGAACCTGGAAGAAAAATGTAGTGTAAAAAGCAAGCTAAATGAATATAAACAGTGACAGCTGAAAATTCAGTATGAAAAGTATTCTTTCAGAGCCCAAGATGTTGCCAAAACTTTTCATGAGGAATGAACATAAATGTTTAGGAGGGGATTTATTAAAGATAGGCCAAACAGGTAAGTTAATCAGGTATTTAAACTGAACCAGCTGTGTTTTTCTTATTCTAATGCAATTACTATCAGCTACCACACAGAATTTGCAGAGAGCAGCAACTGAATACAGAGGTGAATTCTGACTCTATCACCCTGTCTTTACCAGACTTAGATACAGACTGAATATTGTAGGCTTTATTTATAAAAAAAAATTAATAATTATATATCAAACACATTAATATTTTTAATTAACTCTCAGGCAGAAAATAATTATTTAGAGACAATTTTCAGTTTGAAGCTCTACAGAAAATTTAAAAAATCATTGGTAGAGATGTTCAAAAGCTGAGCAGTGAAAACTTTTTTCTCCATTCAGAAAACAGCAACCGTGGTGGCAAAGGCCAAATCCTTCAACTGTTTCTGTGAAGTTCAACAAGAAGCCTTTGTTACTTTAAAAAGTAAAACATACATTACCTAAAATGCATCTACTTCATGAATTCGAAGGCAAATACTGTGGAGACTGGAAGAGTATGATATTTACTTGCAGCAGAGACAAAATAATGAGCAGAGAAACCTTTCTCTCATACTGTTATTGTTCTTATGCTCCAATCATAAGTTTTTTCTGTCTTTAGCTTTTGATTTGTACTGAACTGCCATATTGTTAAACTTTATTTCTGTAAAGTTCTTTGGAAACAATTATTATTGTAATCCTTACAACCTAAAATACACCATAGTTTATGTTGATATGGAGATTGTGACTAAAATCAAGTTAGAGTTGAAAGAATAATGGAAAGACTTCACTAATTACCATACACTTGTATTTAAACAGTGATAACTGTTCAGGTATGTGGTTTCAGCTTTGAATATTATCTTGTCCCATCAACTTTCATCATTACTTAGATTCACAGTTCAAAATGGTACATAGAGATTCAGAGCACCAGTTTTCATAAATAAAGCATTATTTCAGAAATAAATTAGATGACAATATACTCTTAGTAAATTCACTCCAAAGAAGTGAGATTGGTTCAGTTAATTACAGTACATCCCCACAGACTGTTGTATCAACCCCAAAAGCAGTACAACAACAGAATTAATCATCCAAAAAGGTAAGATTTTCTAAATGAAATGCATATTTCAGTCAGTGAAGATTATGCTAAGGTATCTAGCTATGCAATGGTTTTTTGACAGGTGTCATTGTTAAACCAAGGCAATCACAAAAGTCTGTTATAGCTCTATAGTATTTATGCACTTTGGTAACAACATTGTCAGCAGAACTTTCTGCGTTGTTTTCAAAAGATTATTTTAAAAAAATTAGGATTTGATGTTTAGGTATGTGTTATCATTAGTCGCTATATTTAGGTAAGAAAGTACAAAAACCCACATATCTTTTAGCACACACCAATAAGAAGAATCTTCACCTAATCATCATCACCTTTACGAGAAAGACTGAAGGCTAATTCATTGCTAAGACTCTGATACTTTAATTACCACTGGACCTGACACTCAAGACCTCCTGAGTTCTGTTTGTTGTCTCATATACATTACCATGATTGTCATTTACAGTATTTTCCTAAAGAAAGATGCTTATGTGTCGACTCTGAAAAACTGAGTTATCTTCCCGAGTGAGGTTGGAGATTAAACAGTGAAGGCAAGGCCACAGTGAAGGGTGAGCAGTAGCTCTGCAAAATGAGGACCCATGTAGTGCTCACAGAGTAGGTCAGCAGACTACAATGCCACCAGTTAGAGGGAAAGATCTATCACCAAAATAAAAAAGAAGATAAATGGACTTGCTCAGGTTTATTTACAGCAATGTATTTACTCTTCTAGATTTGCACTAATGATTATTTTGTCTAACTGTGCAGCAAAGAGCATATAAAGTTCTTTACATTGTCAGTTTGTGGGTTTTCAAGAGTATGGTTTGGTTTTGTGTTTTTGTTTTTTGGTTTTTGGGGTTTTTTTAAAGTTTTCTGTGGCTAGTAATGAAGTCATCTCGAATTAATTTTTAAAATTAAAAGTCATACTTGAATATGAACTAAAATCCACTTAACACTGCACAAAACCAGTCCAGAAAGCTAAGAAATCCATTGATAATACTGAATTTTATTTGAAAGATGACCCTAGTTAGGAACACCTGTCAACATTTAAAAAGTACAACAGAATAAACTGTTTAGGACTTTATTATAGCATTTCTACAGGACTCATAACTGCCTTTTCAAATACCTTACACCATATGTTTGCTTCATGTTGCCTATAAAGCTCAAGTAATTTATAAGTCTCCCACTCCTCAGTATATTGATGTTATGACTGACTTAAATTTGTCTGATGCTGTGGGAAAAAAGCCATTGAATTTTATGTTCTCTATTTTCTGGATGAGCACATCTGCCAAAATTGGTTGCTCCAATGAGTTAATAGACCTTAATGTAGTTAATATAGGTTGCCATTGAGTACTTTTAATTTTGATATTGGCTTCACTCAAAAATCAAGGTTACTGAGGAAGAAATGATTTAAGTTATTAAATGTTACTGCACCCTTCTACATTCTCTGACAAGTATTTCTAAAGTGGTCCATTATGGGACAAAAATTGAATACAACCAAATGTGTACAATAAATATAGGGAAAAAATACTGCTATATAATTCCACTGAAATCGGTTGGCTCCTGGGCTGTGAAGTACTCATCAGTGCCCAATTAACTGGCCACAAAAAGAGTGCAACACCATAAACTGAGTAAAACCAGTTCTGAAGCTAACAGAGAACAAAGAACAAGAATACAAAATGTGCAAAATATTGCATATAGTCATCATGGATGTGAATTTTGATGTACTGTGAACTTGCAAGTCAAAAGTGTAAAGTAAAACAGTAAAAATTATGCAAGGCAGATCCTGGAGGGGGAAGAAAGAAACCTTCAACACAACATCATCCTAATCCCCATGAAGAACCTGAGATCCTAATAGTTTGTCATAGCACTCCCTCACAGACTGACACCATTGATCTAAAGTGCCAGATGGGCAGTGATGGATGTCTGTAATGACAGGACAAATTCTAGTAACCTTGAGCAGATATATCACCTTACCAGTATAAAACAAGAATTAGACTAACAGGAAATTCCTCCTTTGCATGCACAATCTTCTCCTTAGGACCATAACAAGAGTCTGATCCTAGCAGACTGCTAGGAATTCAGGCAACCCATTCTGTAACTTGGATTCCTCAAATTTGCCATATATTATTACAACACTTTCAACTAGAGAAAGCACACAATAATAGTTATTTTGTGTGTGTGAACAAAATAACTATTATTTTGTGTGTGAGCCACAGAGCACCACATGGGAGTTAGAAAAGACCTGAGACAGGTGCCTTATATTACTAAAGCACTTGAGGCAGAGGAAACTCCAAGCAGTGGGGGTCCAGACCTACGTTATTTGGCTTCAGGGCCAGGACTCCATCTCCAAATGAATTTAGGAGGAATGTACTACATCTAGAAATGGTAATGGCATCCAAGATACCTATATTTTCATGGTAGGAAAACATGCTTATTTTCAGACTCAGATGCTTGTGAGTTAATCCAGTCTGCCATGTCTTTTGACTATTCTAATTTTAAGTTCATCTGAAAATAGTCTGTATTGCAATATCCTTAGCACTGATAGACTTTGATAGGGATTGCAACCTCTGAAGACTACTTACAATATTAACAAATAAAGACAATGAAAAATGATACTCAGGAAATCTAATCAAGCAGGTAGCAGTAGAAATACCATGGCCACATATGAAAATACATAAATTGTAGTTCAAATATATATTTTTAACACAGTGTTTTTATTGTAAATCAATACATTTATAAGGAACTGGTATGGAACCTGTTAAAACAAAACAAAACAAACACAACAGACCAACCAGAAATAAGAATCAGACTTTCTTGTTCTGGTTCTGTTTCTCAATACCTATGAGGTTTTTGTCATAGGAGTGGGATATTTTCTTTTTTTTTTTTTTTTAAACCCTGACCTCTCAAAGGCTTTAGAGTAATTTCTATAAAACCCAGTACCTGGGTAATTTGTATTTCTATCGGCCCTTTAAAAAGTCTTGTAAATCTAAACCTGTTGCTTCCTTCTTTGTTCATTCTGTATCTTATGAATTTTAGTTTTACTATTTCTTACTATTTTATGTATCTGAGTACCTTTCTACACATATAAAGAGTTATAGTACATGTAGTATGTAGGATGATTCACCTTCCATTTAAATGAGATCCACCTAATTGTCCTTTTCATTTACGGTTATGTTATGCCCATTAATTTACAGATAGAAGTATGCATTTGTAGTAAGTGCAAGTTATAGGGAACATTTTCTTGATAATAACTGCTGTATACTTTGTTATCATACAGTACAAACAGCATTTTTCATCTTCTTTCCAATTCCCAAGGTTTTTTGTTCTTGTCAATTGCTTGAAACAGAGAATTATATTGCTAATATTTTGTTAATCTAGCTGGTCCAACACATTCTTTGTTGTGATAAGAACTTGAAGGGAGGCAGTCTTTATAAATTCTTCTTCTGTTAATATCTCCATTGTCATTGTTCTGCAGGGAGATGAATTTAGCTTGTTCCAGAGGCATGAGCTGCAGGCTTTCAAGCATATGTGGAGGTCTACTACACATATTTAATGGAGTTGCACTGCCAAAAAGCCTCTTTTACACAATTGCTATAAGGATCCCAAGGAAAAGAGAAAGGACAAAGAAAAAGATAATATGGTGATTGGGGTCATCCATATTTTCTGAAATATCTGGGATATTTTTAAATATTTATCAAAGAAGAAGCCTACTCACTATACAGCTTTCTAATTAAGTGTTAAAAATATTAGGAAAAGAAGCAGGAAAACTCTATGTCATTGAAGTTAAGACATGATTATGGACGAGGAGAATAATTATTTATGCTTAAGGTGGAACAGGAGCTCAGAATGGAGAGACATAATGGACGCAGGGAAGATTATAGGGCAAAGAGGAATAATGTTGCTAAAGTATATAAAAGATCATATTATTGTAAATGTGAGAATGAAGAGATGAGAAACTTCAGAAGCAGTAAGATGAGATATCCAAGAATATAGGAAGGAGTCAAAATAATAAAAATTGTCCAGGAATTGTATACAAAGTATCAAACACATAACTAATTTATAGAGAACCATGATATCTTTTACTATTAGAAAGCAAAACCTAGAATAAGCATGCTTTCAAAACATATCAATATTTAGTGCTGAGGGCTACTTCTTCCAGTTGTTCTAGAGCTGGGTCTTCTTGGTCACTGAAACCCATTCTGGGGTATGCAGGGCATCTGGAGTCCCTGTTCCAGACTGACAGATGCAGCAGCCTCTTGCTTGTTAGAAGGTTCAACTGGTTTGGTGAGAGCATTTTTCAGATACACACAGACACAGACATATGAACATAGAGAAGACAATGAAGCACCTGCTACACAGCCAGGCACAGACAAAACTCAACATTTAGCAGCACCTGCCTCACTCTACCCTAATTCCTCCAGCATCTGACACTTGGAACATACCCCATTCCCAACCCAGCGGCTGGGCCAAGACCTCCATCTACTCTAGTGTCTAGTACTGAGACCTCCCTGCCTCAAGTTGTTGACACTAAAGGCACAGGGAACCCACACCTCAAATATCCCTAATCCTCATTTTCGTCCTGCTTTCCACTTTCTATCAAAGTCCAAGCTGATCCTCTCTGGAGCATGGAGTTTCTTGATGGTTCCTCAGCTGGTAAATGGGGATGTTTTGTCTTTGGCACAGCCTCTGTTTTCACTTCATCTATTGGAGTCTCTGCATGTTTTTAGGGGTATTGTTTGCTTCCCTTTGTACTTAATGTCCCCCTTGCAGTGAAAAGGCACTTCCTTGGATAACCTTAAGGTGGCATCCTCTTCTGAGCTTTCAAATGCTCATACAGTTATTTTTAAAAGGTGACTGGAAATACATAGTTTATTAAAATGGCATATAAAACGCACGTATATAGTTTGTTTTATATATGGTAGCGGAAAAAATTATATATAAAGGAACATGAAAATTATTTTTAATAATTTCTTTCCATGTATTGGAGTATTTGGACCCTCTGAGCATCCCCCAGAAAGTCATAGCTTTTAACCATTACTAACTGTTCAGTTATGGCAAATGATCTCCACAAGAGAAACACTGTGTACAAATTCCTTTTTTTCTGTGCTGTAAACCATGCAGAAAGAAAGGAGTTAACAGTCCTAATAGTTATGTATTTACAAGGTATCTAGGATTCTTACTTCCACAAATGTCATCTGAAATGGAAAGAAAATGACACAGAACTTCAGCAACATGCAAAGGGTGAAATACCTTTTATTAGGCTGTCTACAGCATGAAGCATCAGTGAGATGTTTGACAAGGAAGAATATGTGCTAAGCAATGTCATCTGACGGATTTTAAGGCAAAATGCAAATCTTGTTTCCACAGAAAGCTGATGGGAAAATGTTCTCATAAAGAAAGATCAAGCCTTGTCATTTTGTTTGTCCTCTTTCTTCTCCTCCACTTCTTTCCATACAGTACAATGATCTTTCTAGAGAAAAATTCTTGATATTTAAAAGAAACGCTTGCAAAGTAATATATACTGTCAGGACATCTACAGTAAGACTAATGGAAAAATAGTTTCTTAAGAGAAAGCAGAACATAATTAGACCAAGAGATGACATAATGTTTGTGAAGATGCCTAAAATTGCATCTCACATTAAATATATATATATATATTTCTTCTGGTGATATGTCTCCTTTAAGTCTCTTTTCTTAACAAACATTTTTCACTCTTCAGAAAAAGTGATGATTTAATTAACTTACAGTCACATTTTGGAATTTGTCATGGTGTAAAGAACTTCATTAACATCTTCTTTTAATAATTTGTCACTCATTTGATTCTAGTGCATTTTCTATTATTAATCTTCGGGGGGTTTTTGGCTGCAGCCCTCCTCTTGGTTGTGGAGTACAGTAGGACTACAAAATATTTTTGAAAATTGTCAAGGACTGCTGCATCCTAGCTTTGATAATTCTTTACAAAGTGTGACTATTGGAAGTGTGACTTCTGAGTGAACTACCTTCTCTTAGGATGTGCTTTGAGGTTTAATCCACAGTATCATTCATGCAGCTGGGTGGGCAGTATGAACCAATGGACATAAGGAGGTCAGAGGACATAAAAGAGCTGAAACAATGCAGTGGATATTTTTCCTTAGATAAAATATGCATTGATCATCTTTTTCTGATCCCTGATTTATGATGCAGCCATACCCACAACTAACATATAAAGGTTATATCTTCTATCTTGATGTTCTATCAAAATGTGCTGATTTTCCTTGAAGTATTTTTGAAGGTAGGTGTTTCTAAAAATCAATATTCAACCATATTGAATAATTGCGTGAAGGTCAGTAGCTGTGAACATTAAGCCCTGATACAAAGCAATTTTAACAGGATTCTATTTAACAATGAAATACCAACCTACTGTTATCTACTCTATAGACAATTGTGTTCACGCTTTTCCATAAGGTTGTTATCTCAAAAAAAACTGCATGGAAATACAAAGTGTGTGGAAAAAATGCTGATGAAAGTCAAGAGAAAATCAAGAGATTTTCTATGACCCACCCATAGTATTTCTGTTTCTCATTAGATATATCACACAAAACTCACCAACATTCCAAATGCACTAAGGGCATTAGTCAGGGTTTTTACTTAACTGGAAAGAATCTATTCTCAAGTTACAAAACCATAGGAAACACATCTTCATTAATTTTGTTGTTCAGAGAAGTATGCTTTACTCTTTCAACCATTTTTAAAATTGTGGCTGTTTTTAATATACTTAAGCTTTAGATTATCAAATAAAAGTTTTACATACTTTCTTTTGTGTCTCAAGCTACTTCCAGTGACAATTAGGTGTTGCAGAAATACTGATAAAGAGATGGCGATTACTGGATGACATCGAGGTCAGTACAAGTCATTCATGCTTTTGAGATTCCTCATTAGTCTGCTCTGTGAGTCTTGCATATTTCTCTGTCCTCACCAGGACACCAAAGTGGTTCAGATGTTAATAGAAACTGCAGGTAAGTATAATGCCTAACAAACAGTGAAAAATGCAAGTGGAAAGATTATGTCATTCTTCTAACTTTTACTGGGGTTTTTGTTTGGTTGGTTGGTTTTTGTTGGTTTTTGGTTTTTTTTTCCCCACCTTGCTTCTTACATAGTGAAATCCGGAGACGTGGAATTACATATAACAGTATAAGATGTGCAGAATAAGGCTTTTGATGGTTAACATTTGTATACCTAATTTATTGTTTTTGGAAAACAAGTGTCTAAGCTACATATTCCAAAGTTACAGGAAGGACATCTCAGTGTCACATCTGCCTTATGGATATTTGCCTGAGATTTACATCTCTTTTTGATAGGTATGGAAAGTATCTATGCGTGTAACTTGAAATTAAGGGTCCAAATTTTATTTGACTAACAGAAACTCAAATTAATCTATGAGAAAACTTTCATTAACTAATGTAAATTATACTCCCCCTTTTAATCTAGCAATTCCATTATTGTTCTTTGTGTTAAGATGACACCAACACTACTTAAGTGGGATCTGGGCAACCATTTCCTTTGCAATGAAAACCACAGAATCCTAGCACAGTACAAGACCAGCTTTATTGATTCCCCCATTTTGTCTAGATTTTAAATTGGAATGACAGTCATAGATGTCTAATAATAGCAATCAAAATATTTGTTATCTCATATGCAAAAATTCAGGGTAATTCAACTTGCAATTTAATGTTTGTTGTTATTTGGTTTTGTTTTTTTTTTTTCTTTCTGTTACTTTTTTTTTCTTTTTGTTACTTTTTTTTCTTTTTGTTACTTTTTTTCCTTTCTGTTACTTTTTTTTTATTATTATTTGTACCCATTAACTACTTTTCAATATCTATTGAAAGGTTATACTGTTGTGATTTTAAGATGTTGAAAAGGTACAAAAAGTACAGACAAATATATTTAAGCACAAATTATATTGGATTATTTTAAGAAAGATCATAGAATTTAAATAGTTTTTAAATATTTCTCTCTTTTGATAAAATGTAAATGTACACGTTATCTTTAAAGCTCTGTTCTATCTTAAAAAACATAATACCTTGCTATCATAAAACAAAGAAAAATAGAGAAAAACAGTGATAGTAATAGTCATGGTTTTTGTATGCATGGAAGAGATCTATACAATACTGATGTTGCAGGTATGTTCTTTTATTCAAATTTACTAAGAGCTTCTTCTACCAATGCTTTTTCTGATTAAAATGAAGAAGGAAGTCAAAACTGAGCCTTTCCTGTTTTCGAACATTTAGCAAGTAATTCAAGGGATAAAACCAAGTGAGCAGTCCATAACAGACTGCAATATTACTGCAAGAGTATTAGAAATTAAATAGTCTGTCAGTATTATAGCATGAGAAGAAATCTTGCATAGTATCTGGGGTTTTTTTCTCAAATTTGAGGCTATCTTCTGATCTCTGTACCCCGTATTTGATAGTAGTTCATAAAAAAACTATAAGCTTTCATTTCCTTTTCTCACATTTTATGCAAAGTTCCAAGATATTTTCACAACTATCATGCCTGTTTGTCTGTTCTCTCAAATTGCTTAGTCACTTATCTATTCACAAGGCCACACAGAACAGGAGAAGAAAACAAATTATTACAAAAAATCTGGAAGGGACCTGAGAAAGAAAGACTAGCAACCAAATATATCTGAAACTCTGCACATTATGTTTGCATCTATTTTATGATATGAAATTTTAATGTGGAAGTTCAAGGTGAATGCTATTTTTAATTCCTATGCTTAATGTTGAGAAGTAGAATTTTATTGAGTGGGAAAATAAATATTGGACCTGCAGATTATGTTAACTTTTTGTCTTGCAAAGATCCATTTCATCTTATCCATCTATCTGATTTACAAGTTGTACAGTTACCATTCATGTTCTGTGAGCCTTAGTGCAGCAGTGCCTGGAGTGCAGAAAAGTCGTGGATTTACATTTTGTCAGGTCAGGAGAGTGTGTTGCTTACTTATGAGTTTGCAACCATCCTTTCCTCTCTTATTGTCATCTTTGCAGTTGCCATCTCTGTTTGTCATTAAAGAAGCTTCTAAGAAATTTGGACTATGCTCTTTCAAAGCAGCATGACTAAAAAGACATTAGTTCACACAATAAGAAATGAGGTTTGGTTTCAGTGTTTCTTTAAGTTCATTCTTTGGAGGCATGTTTATGCCTTTAATATATCTATATACAGCATCAGTCTTTCATCTTCATTATTTTAGGTATCCTTTTGAAGTCGAATAGGTTGTTTGTTTTGTATTAGTAGCCAAAAAATGACATGAAGACCAAAATGAAGACAGTATTTCTCCAAGAGCAAGTAAACAGGTTAAATTATATTCTAACCACATTCACAATAAAGAAGAAAAATATTATTTTTACCAGGACTATACAGAGAAAGGGAAAGGTGACTTCTTTGATACAGCTGCAGTATCTGATAGAAAGTGGAACACAGGAGAACAGACATATATATTGCTTTATTAAAAATAAAATTAAGAGAAACCTAGCTATTATGTCAATGCACTGTGGGCTATATGCCCATATATTTTGCAAAGGCACTGAGTGAAAGATACTGTCAAAGGAGAAAAACAGACCTTTGAAACCCAATTCCTTTCTGTTCCCAGAATGCAAGGGTAGAAAAGTATCAATGAAGTCAAAAGAAAAGTAGTTTTCTCACAGTACTCTTGCAGTGTGTTTTCCACCTGAGCCCAAAAAGCAACACCGTGTCCAGCATGTGGAGGACAGAAAGGGAAAACATAGACTCTGATCTGTTCATCTTATTGACAGTATGAAAAGTAATTACAGTGACAAAGGGCTATGAAGAAACATTTCAAAGGAGTGGAAGAGGGCATAGAAATTGAATTTACATAGCATACACATTGTAACACAATGTAAAATCATTCCATCAGGGATTATAACTAAGAAACATTAAAAAGACACCACTCTAAATATATACACAAGTATAGAGTAGATGACCTCTTCACCAGGCTTCAGTACCACTGTTACCTCATCCTCTGATTATGAAAAAGAATGTCACCAAAACTACATCAACTTATTAAAAAACTTTATTCAAAATTCACAACAATGCCATCATTTTGAAAAATCACAACAGCCTAACATTTCTAAGTACTAACTTTCCTAATGGTAAAAGTCATTTGAGGCTTAAGAATATGAATTTTAATTTCCTTCATGTTACATTACTTGTTTTGTTCACTAATAAGTGTCATGGATAAGAGCATTTGCAAGCCTTTGGGGTCTGATATGATGTAAAACTACTTCGCTAGACTTAAACTAGTTTTGAACATACTTGTTCAAAAATGGGAAAGTCACTTAATTTACTGAATTTCCAAAGAAGCAGCATAAATAAGCCAAGGCAGAACATTGCCAAAAGTGTTTCTGCTGCTTTATTCTGGTGGCACTGTTGAAAGCTCTCTCTACACAAACCTGCATTTTGCTTTTAAGAAATACCTTGCCTCCTCTCATGTTTTTTGTTGTTTTTTTTTTTTTTTTTTTTTTTTTTTNTTTTTTTTTTCTTTTTCATTTTCCCTCCTGTGTTGAGTGGACTTCTGCCCTGCTGCACAACCCATACAAGCTAAACATGGTGAGAGCATGATACACTCAAGATAATGCTGTCACAGTCGAAGCCCAGCTTGCAGTTCAGCACACACAACCATATTTCCTCTCACTTGAATTGAAGATAATCAATTTCTTTCTGGAAGGAAAATCCAGTATTATTTTTGTAAGTCATGGCTTCAACTCCAGGCCTTCAGACAAAAGTCGTTTTTTAACTAGTTTCTGCATAAACAGAATCATTACTTACCTGCCCTTTTCTCCATTTCTATCATGGAAAAGCAATCCTGAGGAGATTTCTACTACTTTCCAACCTGAGAAATGATTCTATGCATTCAGCTGAATTCGGAACTTCTGTGCTGTTCGCCACAGCTCTAATGTTTCTTACCCACAGCTGGTTTTGATACAGCCTTGGTGCTGCCTGGATTCAGCTAGAACCAACAACTACTTGGCTACAAAGAAATCATGCACTGAATAGGATTGAAACAGATTCAGTATTTGAGTGGAACCGGAAACAAACCATTCACCTACAACAAACAAAGTTGTCTTTGCTTACTAGGAAGACAGTACCTGGAGTGACATAAATAATATTTTATACACTAAAATTCATATGATATGCAATCATGGAACAATATTTTACTTCATACAAAGATAAGGGGTAACCTTCAGTAAAAACTAGGTGTTACAATAGTTTGGAGTAAGAGTTATTCAGAGTTCATGAATAAGCCAGCTGCTTCCCTCTTGGTTTCATGCATCTGTAATGGTAGTGTCTAAATTTTTCACCACATTTATTGCCTTCAGACTTGCTATTTTGAACTCCAAGGGGTGCTGCCTTCAGATGTTCCTTCAAGATGAGGGGAAAAAAAAAAAAGAAAAAAAGAAAAAATGACCAAACAAATAAACCCCCTACCAAAACAAACAAGCCAACAGGTATAGTGAGATAGCTGGAAGAGGAGCCAAAGGCTCCAGAGGCTATTGTTCCTGACTGCCTTAGATGGACATGAACGTAGATGGCATAAATGATCTCTTGATCAGGACCTGCATCCTGGGCCATTTAATAACAAATTATTATGCAAAAAGTGGTTACTACCCTTCAGTGATGTCCTCATCTGCAAGAGTTAGTTTGGTATTGTCTTAGTTTTTAGTAGCCAGGGTCAGTTTGTCACTGTGTGGGTGTGTATTCTAAAGCCTCTATGCCATTTTTTCCCATGAACTGCTCACAATGGCACATCAGCAGCTATTGTCTAAGGGACAGCACACCCCTCAGGCTGCAGGCTGGGTGTTTTAGAACTTCTGTGAGATAAGGAAATTCTTCTGCCTCCACACCCACCTGAGGGGTCATGTCTGCTAATGGCCCATCAGGGGTATCAAAAATAGGTCATTGTTTATCTCACAGAGTAAATCACCCATTGTTTAAGTCTCCGCCCTGGGGGAGGGACTGGGCGGAGCCTAGGTGAATATAAGCAGAGGATTTTTGGGCCTAGNTATCTTAAATATATAGATATAGATATATATAAATTATAGCTAGGAACTGTTATCCTTCCATTTATCATATCTTAATTAAAATTTGTTTTGAAATTGAAGGAGATTTGTCCCTCTGTTTTAACTATAAATTTTTCTAAGCTCTCTAAACTTAGACAGGTATCAAAGTCAGAGAATAAACTGTAGACTGTGACGTAATTTCCCATAGTTTTAATTACGAAGGTAAATAACTATAGAGATGAGAAAGGCAAGATTTCAGGCAATCCCAATGCAAGTTTGGCTCAGACATCCTCCTTCCTCTCTTCCTTATGACATAAATATGACCACCTTCACTATATGTGATTACATTCCACTCAGAGACTTTGGGGTAAAT